>CAUOFW020002192.1:446754-643520 GCA_963454935.2 Ilex paraguariensis | reverse complement strand
TTAATTACACCATTCCCTTGATGAGACAGCGTTTAATGCGGTAAGGCTCGGAAGTGAAAGATAATAAATGTCTCTAAGGCTGTACATTTATTACATCCTTGCCGAGAGGAGCTCATTGAACAGTCGGCAGGCCGATGACGCAGCCTTGGTTGCTCGGGATCCCGAGCAGTTAAAAGAGAAGACATTCCTCGTAGGAATCAGTGCTCACGTTGCCTGTATCTAATAATCACCTATTGACCATACTGACAGCAATCATGAGTATTTGAGGTATAAATACTCCTCGCAAAAGGCAAGACGGGAGGCAACAAAAAACCTTTGTTACGAATTATACTCAGTGTTTTCTTCTTCCTCTCTCTCAAAAACTGACTTGATCGTTAGAGGGGATACGCCGAAAAACACTCCGGCGCCCTTCTAACTTGTCTTTCTTTGTTCCAGGAACCTTTCTCAGCCTTACTGGATCGTTCCATTGATCCACGAGGGTCTCCCATTACCGTTTTAGATTACCATCGGACCTTACAGGCTGTTCCAAGCAGTAGGGTTGACCACTCAACTAACTCACTCGAGTTCACCAATGGAAAGATTTGTTCTCGTGTTTATATTGTGCAAGATCTAGCCCGCACATTTAATTTATTCTTCTATTATCTTTAATTTATTCTTCTGCTATCTTTTATTTATGCTTAAGAGTTCTTTCCATTTTTCTATGTTTTTTTCTGTTGTAATAGCTTTGGGGATGACAGGTCATCTACGTTAAGGCTAGATGATCTACAATCCTTTACCTTTTCTTCATGTCCTTTTTTCAGTAATTTGTAATTAGTTGTAATTATTTGTAGGGTATATGGCATGCATGCACTTCTCTCTCAGTTAATGGAATCTCTTACTTACCAATTAAAAAAAACTTCATTTTTGTTTGTTGGATTGCATTTATGAAAACTAGCTTAACAATATTGTTAAGCAAAGTCTGATATCAGCGCAAATAGTTGAATGTTGCATTTTCAAGGGGAATGAGTATGCTCAACATTAGATGATGGGAAAAAATTAGTAGGTTGCAAGCATAAGTTAAAGTTCATTAGAAAATTACCGTACTCATAGAAAATTACCGTACTCATTGTTTGTCTATCTTTTCCCATGTGCAAAAAAAAAATTACAAGCTGTGTTCTTAATAAAGATGGTTGCCAATAGAAGGAAGATTTAGGTCATTCCTTGGCGTCACCACATGCACGAAGATATCCCTCATTGGAGAATAATCTTCACAGCAATTACTTACGTATGCATTTAGCATATAGTTTTGTGTACCAAATATTTATTTTTCATTGCTCCTTAACCTAGACATAACCTTGACTAACTCACTGGTTCCAGAATTACATGTATGGATTTTCAAATCAAAAGCCCAAGTTGAGTAGATGGGGTTATTGTCTCCGAAGTTATGTGAGAAATCCTAGGCATGTAATCTCAACTAGCATGGGTGAATCAAGAAGGGGAAAACAAAAATGTAAGAACAAAGAAACATTCCTCCTCTTCGACATTTACATACTCTAATCTATGAGCCACATTTTCTACATTCTTCCTATCTTTATATTTTCCTTTTCCTTAATTCTCAAATTTTTTCCTTTTTTGGGTCAATTTTAGCTTGCAATTTACAAGGTTTCGTTTCAGTGTATTAAATTCAAGAAATCATTGTGTGCAGGTACGACAATTTGATTTTTGCCTCTTATGGGTCTTTATTTTATTGTTTCTTGTTTATGATACTTGAATTTCAAGTATAACTCACGATGTTATTTTTTATGATTTCTTAGCGATTAACTCATTTTTTGCGGTGTAATTACAAAATAAGCCTTCACATACTTGAACTTTGTTATTTTTGAATAATTGGTGAATTGATGAACCTCTTAATGAATCTGCATATGGAATTCTTGTTAAGTAGTTGTATTGCAAGTCAACATTGAAGCAAATGTGTTGGTAAGGCCATTGAGAAGTTGTCCAACTCTCATACTCTTTAGATCCATTGTGTCTTTGCTCAGGGGATTCCTTGATATTGATAATTGAATGTTGGAAAGATGGCCAAGATAAATGTGATCTTGTTATGTTGTTAAAGTGGAGCATTATTGTACTTTTCTTTTCAGGTTTCAATACTATTATATCATAAAAGAAGATCATCTCTTTGCAGTCTATTTTTTAGTACTTTCTTCGATTTTTCATTATTATGTCAAAATAGTGCTTTGCACAAAGAAATTGAATTTTGACTTTGATTTTTTTTCTTCTATCTCAATTATAGTTGCACATTGGTAGTGATTTTGTTTGGATTGCTTTGTTGTGATTATAAGTGGGTAGTTTGTTTTCTTTCATGTTTATGATTATTGAAGAAGAATTGTGTTCTATATAATTATTTATTGGATGTGCTCATGGAAATAGTTGTCGTTGGCCGCACCCTTATTTTGATTNAATAGTCCCCTAAGGGTGTATTTGAAGTGACTTTTTAAAAATACTTTTATAAATTATTTTTCATAAATACTTTTAAAAAAATTGTGTTTGAAACCACCCCACCACTACCACTACCTCTACCACCACCACCCTTACCCCCATCGCCACCCCCACCACCACAACTGCCGCCGCCACCATCCTCATTGCCACCCCCACTACTGCCCCCACCCCCATCGCCACCACCCCCACCCTCACCGTTGTCGTCACCATCACCCCTATCGCCGCCTTCACCCCCCATCACCACCACTACCGTCGCCGCCAGTACTACCACCACCATTGCTACCGTCGCCACAACCACCATTGTCTCCAATCACCACCTCTCATCTCCACTACAAATCGATGTTTAAATTCTTTTATCTATTCTCTATGTTTGTGCATTGATTTTGGATATGAATACAAATATATTTATTGTTTACTATTTTTTATTACTTTGTGCTTTCAGGCATAGGCAATAACTAGTATATATATATTCTACCACAAAAAATAATGGGTTTAGTCATCTTCTTAAGTTGGAGTCCCACACCTTGGAAAAATCTCCTCCTTTCTATCTTTTCTCTCTTCTTAATTTTGTCCTGTCTAATTTCGTAGTTGTATCCATGTTACGTGGTAGCTTCTACTTCCTGTCAAAGATTCTCCAACAATAACGCTATTGAATGTGGACTTTCCGAACAAGAGTTTTCTGAAATTGGCAGAGGAAGGCTCAACTTGTCTATTAGGAAAAACTTTTGATTGCCTAATTCAACCGTGATCAAGAATATAATGTCACTCTTATTTTTCAAACCTTATATACATTCCCTGAATAAAACTCTGAACTGTTCTTTTATTTCATATTCATAACATGCTTTAAATTCTCACTCACCCTTGGCAGGCCTATCTCTCTCTCACGGGTGCTGCAGACTCTTCAATTGCTCTTGATTATTTTTTAGATATCCATTCGTTGCAGATATTCGGTGATAGCTGTAGATGACTGGAAAACCTTCTCGACAATGTTCTACTAGGGAAGTCGAAGCCAAATTATTGGAAAACTTGAAAGATCTCAAATCATCGCTCAGGTCCTGTCAACTTCTGTTAGATGTACTGAAGGGGTTAAACCTTATGATTACACATGACATAACATTAAATGTGCTCACATGATGTTGACAAGACAAGGCACGTGAGCAAAAATTCTCTATCAGAGCTTTTTAACCAAGTCGAGCTAATCAGAGGTTCGGCAATGGCAGAAAAAAATCGGTCCTCTTTATGATCGAACTCATCAGTCTGTTCAGCTAAGCAATGAAAGAGCTCAGCTTGGACTAAGTCGAGTTCGTTAAAGTGTTCGGCAAGACAATTGAAGAGATCGGTTTGTACCAAACCAAGTCCTTTAATCTGTTCAGAAATTTCAAGTTCGCTCGGCATTCGATATGACCGAGCTGTTTCAAATGATAAATAGAAAGATAAAGACTCGCCTATAACTTAGGCAATCAGATAAGCGAATCAGAGAAATTGAAGATATTAAGAGAAAATAATGGAAAAATATCAGTAACTTTCCAAACCGAATTACTGAATTGAAGGAAGGTGTGCCACCTTGAATCAAGAATTACGGAAACCCTAAGGGGATGTCTAGCTATAAAAAGCGAAATGAGCCAAGAAGAAAGGTACGCTGAACCCTCCTTATCTTCTTCCATTCGTTTCATTATCCTTACTGACTTAAGCATCAGAGTGCCTTCGATCGAAGCACTTCGATCTTGGACAGTTTGTTCGTTTTGCAAGAAGAGAAAGATTGAGAGATCAAGTTTAGAAACCCATAATAATTTCAATTCTAGTAGGAGGTAATCTCAATTTTTTGCCTCTTACATTTAGCGTCGTCTATTGGAAAATTGCCATCTTTTGCAACAAGAAGCCACAATGTCTAAACTCAGAAGCGCAATCGGTTCACCTAGAGACAGTTTTGCCTTGGGAGACTTCGATCCTGCATCCATCCCAACTGGAAGCAATGCACGATTTCAAGCAAGAGGAAGCCCTTCTAAATCCCATGAAGGCGAAGATATGTCTTCTGCCAGTTTCAAGTCCTCAAGGAACCAGACCCATCAAATTGAAGATCATGGTGAATCCCTCCATGCCGAGGGAGAAAACACTCACTAGTGAAGTTGGTTTGGTCCCTGCAGGACAGACTCGATGCCCACGATAAGTTGTTCAAAAAGTCTTATGCCAGGAAAAAAGATTTGATCAAAGAAAACAAAGAACTCAAAACCCGAATAAAAGAGTTGACCAGGAAAGAGACACGTGCGAGGGAAAGCCATTGGGAAAGTCCTGAAAGGAAACCCAACAGATACAAAAGCAACAATGAAGATCGTCATTAGTAGAAGAAACCTTGGGTTCAAGAGGAGGTTGCATGGAAGTAGTATATTACCGAGGAGCTTAACAGTCGTTTGAGGAAACCAGAACAGAGATCGGCTAGGGATTTGGCAAGAAGAACGACAGGAGAATATGGAGACAGTTTAGAGTCATCTCTATTTATTGTTTGGATTGAAAAAGGACGGATTTCGAGCAAGCTCACCGTCCCGAACTTCAGACTATATGATGGAAAGACCGATCCAGCCTCGCATATCAGGCATTACAGACAGCTGATGACCATTCATCAAAAAAATGAGCTCATACTCTGCACTATCTTCTCTAGCAGTCTTGGGGAATCAGCCATGAAGTGGTTTGATAGCCTGCCAAAGGGAACTATCGATGGGTGGTCCCAGTTAGCCAAATAGTTCACAGCTCGGTTCATAACGAGCAGCAACCAGCCGAAGGATGTTGGAGCACTTTTGACGTTAAAAAAGAAGAATAACGAAAGCTTGCGAGAGTATGCTCATCGTTATTAGGAAACTATGAATGAGGTTGAAGGGTGCAATCCAGAGATTGCAGTTGCATCCTTCAAGATCGGGTTGCTGAAGGAAATTCCCTTGTATCAGTCGCTCACGAGAAGGCCAACAACGGATTTGGAAGAGTTGATGTCTAGAATTGAAAAATATGCCAAAGTCGATGACGACTTATCCAGGGACGGGGTTAAAGAACATCCGAGCAGGAGACAGTTCGGTAGAGACAAGCAGACTGAGCCAAACAGAGAAGGAGAAAGGAAGAATGAGAAGGATGAATATATTCAGAAGTCCACATTCCTGGGAGTAAATACACTGTTCAAGGAACCAATTTATAAGATATTAAGCCAGATCAAGACAAAGCCATTTTTCAAATGGCCGAACAAGTTAATAGGAGATCCGTCCAAGAGGAATCCGAACTTCAGGTGTTGGTATCACAGGGATGTGGGCCACATGACCGAAAACTGCTGATTTTTGAAACAACATTTGGAGGAGCTGGTCTAGGCTAGACATCTCGCCGAGTTCATAGACGGTAAACAAAAATTCGATGGAGGGAGGATTGAGGCAAATGGGGATCACAACACTCCAGCAGGGGTGATCAATGTTATCCATGCTGCTACCAACCCGCAGATGTCTACAAATAATTCTGCTCGAGCTTACATCCAAAAACTACCAGTGAGAGAGAGGTGTATGAGTTACGGTTGACCCCAGAGGTAACCAAAAAAAGAATCAAGATAGAGGAGTCAGCCGAAATAATCTGTTTCACCGAGCAGGACTTGGTTAAAGTGCACCAACCACACAATGATGCTCTAGTTGTTACGCTTCGGATTTCAAACTTTGATGTAAGAAGGGTGCTGATTGATTTGGGGAGTTCGTCAGAGATCATGTATTCAGATCTGTTTGAAAAACTTGGACTTAGGAAGGAGGATCTCAAGCCTTCAAATACTCCACTTGTCGGATTTAGTGGAAAAACAGTTCTTCCTAGGGGGAAGATCACATTGCCTGTAAAGACAGGACTAGTTTGCATCATGACCGAGTTCCTGGTGGTGGATACGGTCTCTGCATATAACGCGATAATGGGGCGATCTTGGCTACATACAATGAAGGTGGTACTCTCAACGTACCACCAGATGCTGAGGTTCCCTTTAGTTGAAGGAGTAGTCAATATCCGAGAAGACCAGGTTAGTGCCAGAACTTCTTTGTTAGCCTCGGTCAAACCCAAAGGAGGAGTTGAGGCTCGCGAGAAGAACTCAATTTCTGAGGAGGCAAAATAACAATTAACCTTTCACAACTCGGCCGATCAAGTTGTCGAGGAAGGCCCTAAAGTACCTTTAGGCACCGAAAAGGAAGTTACGGACCGAACAATTGAAGACTTGTCTAAAGTACCTTTAGGCAAGGATGGGGATCCTGAAAAGTACTTTTTGCTTGGGACTGCTCTGAGTCCCGAGTAGAAAATCGAGCTCGTCATTCTTTTACGAGAGTATGCCTACGTTTTCGCATGGACCACCTCTGATATGCCCGGCGTATTGTCCGAAGTAGCATGTCATCGGTTGAACGTTGACCCGAGCTTTAAGCCAATTAGACAAAAACTAAAGAGGTCGGCACCGCAACATCAGGAGGAGGTGAAAGAAGAAGTAGTGCATTTATTGGAGTCCTGAACAATCAGGAAAGTGCAGTATCTGACCTTGCTGTCAAACACTGTTGTAGTTAAAAAGAAAAATGGAAAATGGAGGGTCTGTGTTGACTTCACTGACCTAAACAAGGCATGCCCAAAGGATAGCTTCCCTTTGCTGAAGATAGATTAGTTGGTAGATGCCACCGCTGGGCACGAGCAGATGAGTTTCTTGGACGCCTATAGGGGATACCATCAGATCCCCCCTGGCAGAAGAAGATTAAGAAAAGATTGTCATCATAATACCAAATGGAACGTACTGTTACAAAGCAATGTCATTCGGATTGAAGAATGCTGGTGCAACATATTAGAGGTTAGTAAATAAAATATTTTCACATATGATAGGCAGCACAATAAAAGTTTACATTGATGATATGCTGGTGAAAATTCGGAAGGGAGTAAATCACTCTGCCAATCTCAAAAGCACATTTAAGGGTCTGTGAACGTACAACATGAAATTAAATGCTTCAAAATACGCCTTTGGAGTCAGCTCGGGGAAATTCTTGGGATTTTTAGTTACTCACCGAGGGATAGAGGTGAATCCCGAACAAGTAAAGGCCATTGCCGAACTACGGTCCCCTCAAACTATAAAAGAGGTGCAGAGGCTAACGGGAATGGCAACAACATTGGGGAGATTCATATCCCGCGCATCGGATAAGTGCAGACCCTTCTTTCAGTCAATTAAAGGAAAGAAGGGAGCATCCTGGAGTCAGGAATGTGAGGAAGCATTTATGAATTTGAAGGCATACTTAGCATCTCCACCGATTCTATCGATTCCAACACCCAAGGAAGAACTTTACCTTTATCTGGCCGTGTCAAAGCATGCAGTAAGTGGAGCGTTGATGAGGAACGATTGCGGAAAGCTGAAACCCATCTTCTATGTGAGTAAGATACTTTTGGATGCAAAATCAAGGTATACTCCATTGGAAAAACTTGCCCTAGCATTGATTAGCTCGGCCAGGAAGCTTAGACATTACTTTAAAGCCCACCAAATCACAGTCCTCACTAATCAACTGCTAAAGTCACTCTTCCATAAAATCGATTTATCAGGATGTATTGCTAAATGGGCAGCAGAGCTAGGGGAGTTTGATGTTCGATTTGAACCAAGGAAGGCAATAAAGGGCCAGGTTGTGGCAGAATTTATGGTAGAATTTCAACCTAAAGACAACTCAGCACAGAGTAAAGAGACTAGTTGCAACCTGGAGCCAGGGCTCGGTAGTGGTTAGACCCTATTTGTCGATGGATCCTTAAATCATAAGGGTGTTGGCATTGACATTATTCTAGTAAGCCCAAACGGATGTACTTTGGAGAAAGTCATTAGGCTGGGGTTTGATGCCTCAAACAATGAAGCAGAATACGAAGCCTTGATATCTGGTGTAAGGTTGGCAGCTGAGTTGGGGGCAACAAAGCTCCAAATATTCTTTGATTCACAATTGGTGGTAAATTAGATAATAGGGGAGTATGCGGCAAAGGATGAAAGAATGATAGCCTACCATAGCATCGCAGAGTCAAAACTGAGCAAGATTCCTGAATATTCTATTCAGCAGATCGAAATAGCAAAGAATTCTCATGCTGATGCTTCAGCTTCTTTGGCCTCGGCCATTGACATTAAGAGTGAAAGGATTCTTACTGTGAAATTACAGCTTGAACCGAGTATCAAACCGAGCACAACTAATGAAGCCTTAAGCATTGAAGCTCGATAATTAACTTCTTGAAGGATGGAACGTTGCCCGAAGACAAAAAGGAAGCCCGCAAGCTACGTTTGAAAGCCACTAGGTTCTGGCTATCACTAAAGCATGAGTTTTATCGACGATCGTTTGAAGGCTCGTACTTAAAGTGCGTACACCCAAAGACAGTCCCAGACTTCTTATTTGAAATTCATGAAGGAAGCTGCGGAGCTCACACGGGTGGTAGATCTTTGGCACACTGAGTCATTTCTCAGGATTTTTGGTGGCCATATATGCAGAAGGACGCTCAACAGTTTGTTAGACAGTGCGAGAAATGTCAGAAATTCTCTCCAATACCGAGAAAACCTTCACAGGAACTACTTCCACTAGCCAGCCCGTGGCCATTTGCTCAGTGGGGGCTAGACATAATGAGACAATTTCCTCGAGCACCAGGCAACAAGAAGTACTTTTTTGTTGCAACTGATTATTTCACTAAGTGGGTAGAAGTCGAGCTCCTAGCCAACATCAGAGATACCGATACGAGAAAATTTTTCTGGAAGTATATCATTACCAGGTTCGGGATCCTGCATATGCTCATTTTAGATAATGGCACACAGTTCGATAGTCATCTTTTCAAAACTTTCTGTTAGAATTTCGGGATTTGGAATCATTATTCCACCCCGCCTACTCTTAGAGCAATGGGCAAGCAGAAATTTCTAACAAAACAATCTTGGATGGAATCAAGAAAAGGCTGGAGGATGCCAAAGGAAGATGGGTAAAAGAGTTGCCGAGTGTTCTATGGACGTACCGAACCACACCTCGGCGCTCAACTGGAGAGACTCCCTTTGCCCTAGCATATGGGATGGAAGCTGTTATTCCATTGGAGATCAGCTTGCCGACCTTAAGAACCGAGCTGGTCGAAAGCAACATTAATGATGTCGTCATCACACGAGATCTCGATCTAGCAGAGGAAAAGAGAGAGCAGGTCGCCATAAGAATGACCTCATATCGAAATCAGATGTCCGGAGCCTATAATAAGAATATAAACCCTCGGTCTTTTACACTTGGAGACCTAGTGCTTAAGTGAGTATTAGGCTCGGCTAAGAATCCAGTCCATGGAAAGCTATGTGCAAACTGGGAAGGTCCATACAGAATAGTTAAAGTTGGGGGCAGCGGGTATTACGAACTCGAGACCTTGGATCATAAGATAGTACCGCGCCCCTGGAACACTGCGAACCTCAAAAAGTTCTATTTCTAAAATGTACCTTTTTAAATAAAACTCCAAAGTGCCTTCAAAAAATTTAAGGGTGCCCCTTAAGCAATGACATATTAACAGCGAATGTATCAAGTCAAAGTTAACAATAAAAGTTCGAAGATTCTTTTTTTTTTAACACTTGCTTTATATACGTCTTACTGCTAAGACAGGGAGGCCAAAAAAATCCGATAGTAGTCAAAAGCTTAAATCAGACGCAGCCACCCGATCAAACCCAGACCCTCAGCTAGGCATGACAATGTAAGCTGACTAGAGATGAGTTTAAGTCCAATTAGATTGGCGGGTCGGTGCAGAGTAGAAACACTCTTAGACCTCAAGGGACTTTGAGTAACTCAATTAGGGAACCGAGCTCTTTGAAAGAAAGACCGAGCAAGGGCCAAGATCTCAAAGAAGCTTGAAATCTTTTTCAAGTATAAAAAGGTTCCAACTATGGAACCGAGCTTTTTGAAAGAAGGGCCGAGCAAGGGCCAAGATCCCAAAGAAGCTTGAAATCTTTTCCAAGTATAAAAAAGTTCCAGCTATGGAACCGAACTCTTTGAAATAGGGCCGAGGAAAGAGACTCGAAATCTTTTCTAAATATAAAAGGGTTCCTGTTGAGGAACCGAGCTTTTTGAAAAAGGGCTGAATCAGAGGCCAAGACTTCAAAAAGACTAGAGATTTTTCCAAGTAGAAAAAAAAAGGTCCTTGTAGAGGCCATAATTTAAGAGCTGAAAAGCAAAGAGGTCTTAGATTTCAAATTTTCTCAAAGCATATCACAAATTACAGAAATTAAAAGGTCAAAGAGTATTTTGCATTCATACTTCAGAAATTTTCTACAAAGTCATGATCATTTGGCAGATACATCAGAAGTTACAGATACATTCAAAACAGTCTTCTAAGTACTTAAAAGGGCAGGAGGATGTGAGGAGCTCGGAGCTGTATGCCTTGAGAAGAGTTCAGAGGAAGGATCGACCTCGGCTACAGTTAATGCAGCCTGCCAGCCTCTGTTGAAGAATGCCTCTTGTAGCTGAGGGATCTGAAGAGCTACGTCATCCTCAGCTTTCTCCATGCCTTTATTATAAGCAGCATCTTCCTTCTCTTTAGCCTCGACCTTGTACTGATCAAACTCCTCAAGGAGAGTAGAATAGTCAAGTTGAGATTAGGAGAGCTCCACGTTAATTTCATGCTCGGATTCCTTCAATCTCTCAACATCTGAAGAAAGCCTCTGGTTCTCCTCGATCAGGCTTTGGTTTTTAGCCTGCAGAACCTTCACTTCTTCGCAAAGTTTTGCGTACTCCTCATCCACGCTTTCCTTTTTGGCAAGAGTTGAAGCTCGGGCATGGATGACGTCTTTCATTGCCTTGTCTTTCTGAGCTATTCGGGCTCCGACCTCATGGACTTTTTGCAGACCTTTATTAAGGAGGAAAAAGACTTAGAAAAATTTTCAGAAAGAATAAAAAATTTAAAGGAAGTCAGGATGAAGACTTACCAGACCATGTGTTGAATTGCTTGACGAGACACTTCGTCGTCAGTAAGTGCCTTATTCATTGCCAGATCCCTAGGCAAAATCACTCCTCGGGCAATCCCTACTGCAACATTAAAATCTTCTATTTGCAGAGTCCTTGGCAATGATTTCCCTCTTTTTTGCTCTATGGATTGGTCAGAAAGGAGGATTGGTAGGCTCGGGAGGAAAACTCACTTCGGACTCGACAGTCCTCCGCCTTTTAGGGGCCGGCCGGGTCTTCGGTGAGCTCAAAAATTGAATCATCTTTTTGAACTGGGGAGCGAACAGGTTTTGGAGGATCCATCTCAACACGAACAGAAGTTTCAGCAACTAAAGCCAAATCCGCTTGATCATCCAAAGGCAGACTAGCATCATTGGCTTCAGAAAGAATCACCTCGGGAAGGGCCTAGGCAGTTGGTTCGTCAAGAACAGAGATCGAAATAGTTGAGGCAGGTGGAGTCGGTTCGGAGGGAGGAGTCGGCTCAATAGTTGACAAAAAGTCTAAAAAATTCCTTACAGTCCTTCGTCCAGAGGCTGTTAGAGGTCTCTTTTTTCCTCGGGGTGTCTTCTCTCGAGCAGCTTGTATTGCCTCCCAATCTGCTGCAAACGTCGCATTAGGTCGGTTTGGCACAATAATAAAGGACATGTAGTTTGGTGTGTATCTGAGCAGCGTATGGGCAGCACGACAGAACAAGGACTCGTTGAAATCCCAAACCTTTTGGAGTTAGTCCAACTTAACAGAAGATTCGGAGATCTTGCCTTTCACCATCTCTCCTACATAAGCGATATATCAGATACAAGAAAAGAGAGAACAACAAATGTTTTTTGAGGAAAAAGAAGGTTCAAATACTTGGTGCGCCCTCTTCATAGGGGTAGTGATAAGAAGGTGAGGATACAACAGGGTACTCCTAATTCCCAGAAACGAACACAATGTCATTTTCATGACCTTTGTTCGAATCTGGAAGATGGGTGACCAGATAGCGATCCTTCTTCCTCACCGAAAGATAGTAGCTGTCTCCAACAGCTTTGCCAAGACTCAGACCTAAGAGTTTGTTTAACGCAGACACCCCCATGACTATCCTAAAGAAATTGAGGCAGCATTGGGGGGGACAGAGTTTTGCGGCAGAGAGAACCCAGAGAAGAAGAGGATCGAGGGAAAAACGGATTCCACCCTCAGTAATGGCACGAGTGGGAATGAGGATTCTCTCTTTGGTACCAATTAGTGGCTCATCTTTCCCAGCAACTTTAACCTCGACGTCATTTGGAATGTTGTACTTGACTTTGAAGGCAGGGACTTCTAATGGGGTAAGAGGAGCCATGAAGAAGATGAAGTGTAGAGGAAGAAAAACGCAGAAATGGGAGAATAAGAATATGAGAGTCTGGTAGCAGAAAAACAAAAATAAGAAGGAAGACGGTTATAAAGAAGAAGGAATTTTAAAGGGCAAACATTTAAATGCTCTGAATGAGCCGCCAAAACGAAAAGGCATGTTACAAAGTACAAGTGATGATGAATCGATAAGAAAACGACTGACGCCAAAAAAACGTGTGTCAGATGTTTTCTAGAGGCAAATGAAGGGGTTAAACCTCATGATTACACGTGACATAACATTAAATGTGCTCACGTGATGTTGACAAGACAAGACACGTGATCAAGAATCGTCTATCAGAGTTTTTTAACCAAGCCGAGCTAATTAGAGGTTCGACAATGACAGAAAAAGATCGGCCCTCTTTATGACCGAACTCATCAGTCTGTTCAGCTAAGCAATGAAAAAGCTCAGCTTGTACCAAGCTGAGTCCGTTAAAGGGTTCGGCAAGGCAATTGAAGAGATCGGTTTGTACCAATCTAAGTCCCTTAATCTATTTGGCAAACATCAAGTGTGCTCGGCATTCGATATGACTGAGCTGTTTCAAATGATAAATAGAAAGATAAAGACTCGCCTATATCTTAGGTAATCAGATAAGCGAATCGAAAAAATTGAAGATATTAAGAGAAAATAATAGAGAAATATCAACAAAATTTTCAAACCGAATCACTGAATTGAAGAAAGGTGTGCCACCTTGAATTAAAAATTACGGAAACCCTAAGGGGATGTCTAGCTAAAAAAAGCGAAAGGAGCCAAGAAGAAAGGTACGCTGAACCCTCCTTGTTTTCTTCTATTCGTTTCATTCTGCTTACTGACTTAAGTATCGGAGTGTCTTCGATCGAAATACTTTGATCTTGGGCAATTTGTTCGTTTTGCAGGAAGAAAAAGATTAGGAGATCAAGTTCAGAAACCCATAACCATTTCAATTCCAGTAGGAAGTAATTTCAATTTTTTAACTCTTACATGTACTTATATGCATATGTTGCGAGTTATTTGTTACATATTAATATGCATTTTGTCATTTGGGTTTGGGAGTTGTGGGGTTTTGTTATTTGTTCATGCACATGCGTAGGCTCATATTATTATATTGATTATCGTGGATTATTTTATCCATTTATATTATTTGTTTTTTGTGATTTTTTTTTTTTGTGGCTATGTGATTTATTCATGTGCATGCATACCTTGATCTTAAGGGTCAATATGCATCTGTCATATTATCTATCAGCACTGCTGTAGGACCCAATTGAGGGACCTAATTCAATATAACCTCGTGGCTTAATTGATTAAATCTTCAAAGTAGGTCCCTAAATTAGATACAAAAAACATTTTCTATTTTCTAACACATAACTGAAACATAAAACATACACTGCTTTTAGCTACTTCTTGAAATCACTTTATTTGCAGGAAAGGGTGAATGTTTGGCAGTTGATCATCATTCACTGCTAGGAATTTTCTTGTATAATCAGGACGCATAATGTCCAAGTACTGCACCTAATTGGTGGATTATCATTCATTCATCATGGAGTGGCATGTGATCTTTCACCTTTCATCTTTTCTTTACCACGAATTAACTGGGTTTTATATGCTTATCAATGGTTTTATGAGCTATTTTGTCTGTGTGCAACCAGTTAGTAGAACTGGAAACATTTGATAATTGTAAGGTGGTAATGAAACAAATTCGAATGGAAATTGTAGCTTCAGAGAACATATAACAGGAGAATGGTTGGAGCAAGGATACGACAGAGCTGCTTGAGAAGCAATTGGGATTAGAGAAAGGGATGACCCTTTGATCAGTTGGTGGGTAAAACTGAAACCCTCTAGAGATAAATTTGAGCTCAATCATCCTTGTATGACATGTCACGAGCCCAATTATCATAGAATGCCCAAGCAGCCTGATTTTTGGAGGTATATTTTGTCACCCCATATACGGGTTTGTTAATATTTAGTAGACATGTCTCTTGCTTGTCATATACTCATATTTTGTTAAATTAAAGTGCTTCCCAAGTGTAGGAAAATATTTATCGTGTAATAACTCGGAAATACTGAGGTCACCTCCTCAGGGAAAAATCTCTTTTGGATGGAAAGAGTGAAAAAGAAGAGCAAATCCAAAATTGGTGGAAGAGAGATTTGGGTGAATATTTTCTAAAACAAAATAAAGTTAATAAAAACTACTCTTTTATCAACGGGCCTTTGGTCTAATGATATTCTTTACCTTATGAAGGCTTTGCTTTCTTGAGGTCAAGAGTTCAAGTCCCCCCTCCCCTCTCCCTCCCCCCGCCAAAAAAATAAAAATAAAAACTACTCTTTAGCTCTAGGATCCGGGAGTGTTCATATTGATCTATTGGTTATTGTATTAATGCAACTTTTATACCTCAGTTAAATCCCCGCGTCTACAGCAGATTAATTAGAAAATGATGGTTGAATCTAGTGTTTTAAGAACGTAGCTCCGACATAATTGTAAGTAATCATAAGCATTACACGTGCCAAGACCTAACCTGTCTATGAGAGATCAAACAACTCTTAAAAACGTCCCGCATTGGTAAAGTGTTCAATCCATATAATTAAGGGAAAATATGAAGATCTAGCTTGGGTGCTGGAAAATAAGCATTACTTATGGCCAAATTCAATTCGTCTATAAATAATCAAATAACTTTGCAAAATACTAAACAAAGCTAGATTCATTCTACCATTCCATTAATAAGAAGAAGATGAAGCATTTAAACCAAAAGAGAGTTGCATAGGACAATACCTGGATGAATATTTACTAACTTATCAATCTTTTACTAAGAAATTACTCACTCTTCATTGCTATGGAAGAGCAAGAAGATTGAGATGAAAAAATGGAGAGAACTCCCTCCGAATACAAAGAAAAACTTACAAAGAAAACTAAGATGGTGTTTGATAAAATTGAAAGCTGTAAACTGAAAGTTGAAATCGGAAAGTTGAAAATTGAATGCTGAATTTGTGGACTATTTGGTATTCACTGAAATTTAAGTATTGAATTGAATTAAACTGTTTGATAATTACAAAGAGTTGATGTCTGAAAATAAATTAATTTTTATTTTTACCCTTTTACCCTTTTACTCTTTAATTTGAATTTTTTTTATAAAATATGTCATAACATAAATCATAATCACTATTATTATATTATAATCTACATTTAACAAACATCTGATCAAAAAAATAAATAAATAACATCTGAATAACACAATAAGTGAACAATAAAATCTTATAAAAAAAAAGAACAATAACTAATATCTGTGTGTGTGTAACTATGTGTATGTACAATGCGTGCATATATGTGTGTGTGTGTGTAATTATTTATTATGTATATTTTTGTTGCATAAGACCAGGGAAAGAAAAGAAGAAGAAGAAGACAAGGAAGAAGATTTATCTATTACCCACCGAAGAAGAGATCAGCAAGGAGGATATATAGGTTATGAGTTTTGAAAATAAGACTAATTAGAGTTTTAATAGGATTGTAAAATATTTTGGGATATAATTGTGATATTATAAATATTATTTAAGATGGTTTTGCTGAGCGGTTTCAGATTTTAAAATTAAGTAAGAGATTTTTTATTTAATATTGTAGTCTATTTTTAAAGAGCACTTAACATATTAAGACAATTTAAATTTTAGTTATCAAACAAACTTAATTAATAAGTGTCGAATACATTCATTTTAAGTGTTTAATTTGAGTTAATAAACACACCCTAAGTAAAAGTGAGAACAAAATATAAGGTAGAAAATCTCTCTAAAAATTGTTGTCTCTGGAGTGAAGAGGATGTGGGTATTTACAGGGAAGAAAGCACGGGCGACTCAAGTTAATTTGAAGCCTAAAACGGAAACGTTAAATGAAGNATGTGGGTATTTACAGGGAAGAAAGCACGGGCGACTCAAGTTAATTTGAAGCCTAAAACGGAAACGTTAAATGAAGCTCTTTTATTTTTAGTATTATTTTTTTTTTTAAAATTATTTTTTTTTTAATTTTTTATATGAGAGCTAGACAAAAGAAGGATGTGTTAATATTGTTAAGAAAGAAATTTTATTTTTATTTTTTGTTTTTTATCACAGAGAGGGAGAGAGGGTGTTTAATTTCAACTTTTATTTGTTTTTTTTTATCGGAGAGAGAGAAAAAAAAAATGGGTGAGAATAATATAAATTGATTTTTGTGTATTTTTTAAATTTTTTTAAATTTTTTAAGTTTTTAATGTTATGGATTGGATTATAAGCCCAAATTATTGAAATAAAAATTTTGATTGAATTTAATTTTTTGGGATTTTTTGTAAGGGTTAAAGTTTAATGGATTTAAATTTTTTTGTAAGCTAGTAATGTAAATTATGAGACCTTCAAAAAATTTGAGATCTAAAACTCATTTTTTTTTTTTCGGCCTCGGAAGAAAGAGAAGATGTAGAGTCATGGTAGAAGCCTTGAGATCTAGAGAAGCATCTAGCAGGTCTTGACTTTGAAGCAAGCATTTGAACGATGCAACAGACAACGCTTCTCCATTTTCTCCATGTGCAGCTCGTGGGCGGCTCTCCCATCACGCTTGTGCTCACAAGTGTGTGATCTTCCACATAGTCGTCCCGACAGCCCCGTGCGATTGTAAATAGATCTCATCTCTTCAGCACCGATTACATTAAATGCAGCACCGACGGATGTTGACCAGTATAAAGTGTTTTAGAGCCGGTATAATTGAACTTTGCTTAGTGGAGCCGGTACAAGTTGGAAGAACAGGTATATGTGCTCTTTTTACAATAGTGCATTTCCACTGTTTTGCCGCGATTCTCTTGATTCTTTGTTCCCCCATTTCCGATGCTCCTCGATACATCCAATTGAGCTTAAATCAACCCTTCATACGCCTTATTACCTGCCAATGCCTAATTCACACATAAAACACAAACTTAACAAAAATGAGACAAATAACTATCAAAGAAAGATTAAAGAGAATGCATTTACCCATAAGAATATACAAAATTTCATGCTCATCATCCCTGTGGTATGTGTTTCTCCAAGGCACCTATTTGTTGCCTATATATGGACTCTAAATCAATCCAATAGACTGGATAAGAAAGACTCTTCTCTTCCTCTCTTTCTCTCTCTCTCCCCTTACATAATGTTGAAAAGTTTTTGTCCTGTGAAAAACTTGCTGTTAATTCGTCTTTATGTAATAACACTATATCGTTGGAGCAAGTAGAAAAAGGCATTGATATTGAATTTCCAAAGTATGTAGAACATACTCTACTTTTTAGGATTAAAGTGAATAAGATTTGTCTGTAATCTTACGCTTCCGCAATAATATTCGATTTCCAATATTCATCATGCTCCCATGCATTTTCATTTCTCCTTTTCCCGTAGCTGAATATCATTCGCAGTCTTATGTTTTAATCTGTATAGTTGTCGTGATGGTACTCCTTACTTTTGTAGTCATCTTCATGGTGATTTTCATGGCAATGGGAAGGTTACACCAATGACCTGTTGGATTTTAGGCAAAACTTGACTAGATAATTCTTTCTAAACTATGAAGAAAGGTTGGTTTTTTTGTCCATTTGTGTGTTTTATTATTGATTTTTAATCAAAGCAGTTAAAATAAAATTATATGAATGGTGGATATATTGTCATGCGCCAGGTTATAGTTTCTTTTAGAGGCACCATCTTTCTTGTGTAGAATTTACAACATAAGGAGGAAAGGATTTTTCAGAAGATAACCAAGTCAGGGCTGATTAAGGAGAGTACAACCCTAAAGGTTTAAAGCCACCCACAATAGATAATCATAACAAACCCATTTGGGCATAAATTGTTGGATGATATTTTCTAATTTTAGCAAAATTATGTACTTATTGAAATCTTTCATTTGTATCATGTATTTAGAATAAAATAATAACAAGCAAGAGCTAAACAATAACACATAAATATGTAATTAAACAATATATAAACTGACATATTTGCAGATCAAGAAATGTTATTGTACCTTATGTAGGTTAAGACTAGTGTTTGACATTATCTCCTAAAGACAAATTTCNGACTAGTGTTTGACATTATCTCCTAAAGACAAATTTCTCCCCCACACTTGATGCTTATGGAAATTAAAGCGTATGCCTTTTAGGATATAATGATATTCACACACTTAAAACTAACACTCCAATCTAAATACCCAGCGAATCAGAATTGTGTGTTGTATTCTCAAAAAAATGTAGACTGATAATGCTGAAAATAAGGATGTAATGATTGCTTTAATTCATAATGTAGTTTAGTCTGAAGTTAATGCAAAATGTTAATGTAACTAAGTTATTTTTAGATAAAATGGTGATTGATCCAGATAGCCACCATACGAACAGACACAACCCAGAAAACACAATGCAGCCAAAAGACACCATTGATGTACACCCAATGATGAATAGATACGAATTCAAATTTATGAACTAGAGGGAAAATTAAATTCAAAGAACTAGTGCAAATTTTAAATCAAAACGGGCAGAAATAAAATTCGAGTTAAGAAATTGGGATCCAATTAGTTAAACAAATTATCTCCAAATAGAAAACGTTGGGTCTAAACCACATGCATACCCAAGCCCTGGTCTGGTCGTGGTGTGGTGAGCGGTGCGCACGTGTGTGGTTGAATCGAAATGAATGTAGGTGCTATCTTTGCTCACAAACGTGTGGTACCCTTTGGGGCTTAACCCATAATGCAAACTTGGGATATATGTGCACATATAGAATTTCTTGCCCAACCAATATAGGATTCTAAGAGGTCACTTTGAAACCTATTTTCTCATTCATTTCTTACTCGATTTGAACAAGTGAATATACTATGTTATTCTTTTCACAGAATAAAACACGAACCCATGAAAGTTTAATTGAAATGACGAGCGAGTGTCACTTTAATTTAGTCTCAAAGTCGACCAAAAAATCAGTTTTTACATCTAAAATTTATTTTGGTCCAACAAAAGTAAACTTTCTGTCTTTTTGTGAAACACTTGTTCTAAATCCATTCCAAAACAAAATATGGGTGGTCTAGAACTTACAAAGAAGAATTGCCTGCCAAAAACAAAAAAAGGATAATTACTAGAAATTTAGTAAAACAATAAGAGAAGCATCACTTAATATCTGCTTTTGGAAACAAGTCAAACTCTGAATTTGCCTTCTAAATAAGTTTTTTTAATGTTGTGTTTTTACAGGTATATATATAGAAATGCAATTCCAATTTTTCATGCCCCTTTAATAGCAAAAGATTNAAAAAATATGGGTGGTCTAGAACTTACAAAGAAGAATTGCTTGCCAAAAACAAAAAAAGGATAATTACTAGAAATTTAGTAAAACAATAAGAGATGCATCACTTAATATCTGCTTTTTGGAAACAAGTCAAACTCTGTGAATTTGCCTTCTAAATAAGTTTTTTTAATGTTGTGTTTTTACAAGTATATATATAGAAATGCAATTCCAATTTTTCATGCCCCTTTAATAGCAAAAGATTTGACATCAAATAACTATGTATTGATATTTGTGTCTAATAAGATATAATTGCATGCTTGAGATTTTTTGNTTTGACATCAAATAACTATGTATTGATATTTGTGTCTAATAAGATATAATTGCATGCTTGAGATTTTTTGTTTTTCAAGGCCAATTCTAATTTGGCCACACTGGTATATCTGCATATATATTCTCTGTTATGCTACTATGTTTGTCTTACAGAAACCGATATTGCGATCATGGTTCCTTTGTCTACTTGTACTTTTATTGTTTTTTCCTTCTCAAGATGGAGTATTGTGCATTTCTTTGTAATTTTTTTTTTATCAAATGGTTGCCGTCATTGTTTCATGACTTCAACACATGGGAAACTATTTTTATTTATTTTTGACTCTAGTACCTTTTATGCTAGTTACATGCACTTAAAACAAAATCATACTTTTTCGTTTTGAATTAAGGAAAAATACGTGGGGCTTTCCTATAGATATTGGATAGCTCTTCCTACATGCCAAATGCATTTTCTCTTACTCTTAGTATGATGCTGTTTATCTGTTTCTTCAAACATTCAGAAATTATCAAAGCATGGTGAAATTTATTATCTATTGGAGGCGTTGGAAATGTTTGTATGACACCAAAAGGCTCACTAATAATCAAAACCAACTATATAAAGAGTAATATTATTTGTATCTAATTTATTGACATCAATCACAATCATTGGATTGATACCGGACCCCAATTTTGGTGGAAACCCGCTTGCAATTCAAATGATTGTGATAGATTAGTTCAGCAAATTAGGTCACTAAATAAAATAAAAATAATATTATTGTTATATAAAAGGGGTAACATGATTTTGAAAGGGGTAATTTATATGCGTGATTAAAACTATTGTTAGATTTCGTGTAAAAAAGCCACATTATTGGTCCAATGGTTACAAAGTAGATTACTATGGATCTGGGGTCGGGAAGTATGATGGTATGTTATGATCGAAATGTAATGCTAAATAATTCACGCATTCCATCTGTGTTTTGTTTTGGTTCATGCCTGGCAGGCATAATCAATATGAATCTGGTACCTAGCCTACCACAACCACAAACCACAGAACGTTCATCTATCACATTCTATGTATGCAGATACATGCAACATCATCTAGAAAACATAGAGAGACAACCTTATCACCTAAATTGCTTTCAGATTCCCTTGCTATCTAACGTGCTCCATTCAAAGACCCAAATCTCGTAAACAGGTGTATCACGTTTTTAGGGAACAGGATTCGGACATCATGTTTTTAGGCAACTGGCAATTGTTAGATAAACTTTTGTTTTTAACTTAATTATGATACTATGTCATAATGAAGCATAGCAATCATTCAAAGAGAGGACTATGTTACCGAAAAAAAAATTTCAATATCATACTGCTAAGTTTTATAAGTTTTGTGAATTAACATACATCGCACTGGATGGTAGAATCCCTCCTATATGCCTCCCAATTTTTATATTATGTAGACACATAATTAATTTGCAAGTACTCCAATATACCAAAGGACTATAGTTAATGCCTTAAATGTTGACCCATGAATTGAGTGGTCATACTCGTACATGTGACTAATTAATGGATACAATGGTTGGTGGTTATTTTTCCATGCATGAGGAGAAATATCATAGAGAGAGGAATATAGGTGGTTTGAATACACAAACTTTGGAATAGTTGTGATTGTATCGAAAGTTACAACCTTTCTAAAGTGTATGTTCATTCATTTGAATGAGTGTCTTGCATGTCTATAAATATTAGTACAACCTCATCGTTTCGTTTTATTTGTGATGGTTAATCTTGAGAGTATCAAAATAAAAAAAATTATACATCATGTTCTGGGCAGTGAAAAGTAGACGGTACCAGTACCATAGTTGGACTCGGAGTGGAACCGTGTGTGCAACATGCAGCAAACTGATTTCACTTGTTGCTTGTCAAACACGCCTCTTTGTTCATGATCATGAACCAGAACCTGAAAAATTGACGTCGTTGTTATAAATGACGATAGAAGTACAATCCCATAGAATTGACGCTTTCCATTAGTTTGTGTTGTTCTAGTGCAACCACGTACTAAGTATAAATGTGGGTATCTATAATACAACCACGAAAAGATGGGATATTCATAACACAGTTTACATATGCAACTTCATCTCCTAGATGTACAGAGACAAACTTCTTAACTACTTCCAACTACCCATGTCACTTCCTCCAATGCTGGAATGCACAAAATTTTCTTCTTAAGTGATAGGCGTGGTAATCGTATCATGTTAACTGAGTCATATGCGAGTTATCGTATTTGTTTGAGTACTTGTTGAATACTAATTAACTCTAATCTAATGCATTTAATTAAGAAAAAATTTCATCTATTCTATTATTTGTTAGGTCTAAATTCAATGACCCATCCTTTCGATTCTAAAATTTCACTGCACCCCTTTCTAGTTTATATTTTTAAATCAAAGACACTCCCTTAATGATAATTTTTAGCTTTGCCAGTATAAAAAGTAATGGTTTGATTATAAAGTTTCTAAAAATGTCAAAACTATCATTCCTTATGTAGATATATTAAAATGCCCTTAACCCTTTTCCCACTATATATATCATACTTTTTGTTGTTGCTGAATGTCAAAAACGATTTGGTGTTGTTGGAAGATATAGGGGATTGAAGCCAATATTCTTCTTCAACTTGTTCTCTACAGTGATCAATCATTACCTAAGTTGGTGAAAAAGAATTATATATTTTTTTCTTGCAGATTTGTAATGTTTTTATTGCAATTTTTTTAAAATTATTTCATACAATTTTTTTTTAATTTTTTTTTCATGCAGATATTTTAATTTTTGCCATGAAATTTGTTTTAAAACTTTTTCATGTAGTTTTTTTTAAATTTTTTTCATGTAGATATTTTTAATTTTTTTTCATGCAAATTTTTTTTTAATTTTGTTCATGCACATTTTTTTTATTTTTTCCTTCCATTTTTTTATGTAAATATGTTATGATGTATTATTATAGAATTGATATATTCTTCAACTGTTAGTGAGGCAGAGACAGATTAATGTATATGTCAAAATCTCATCAATTTTTAACTCCTTTGCTATCGTCTGTCATTCACAACATCACCCATTCACTCTTCACACATCACCATTCATATATAAAATTTAAATATTAAAATTTAATAATAATTGAATAAATTTGGTCTTAATTTGATAAATTTAAATATTAATTTAGTGTTAATTTAATATATATATTCAGTGTTGGTTTGATAAATTTAATATTAATTGAATAAATTTAAATGTTGCTTTAATGAAATTAAATGTTCATTTGGTGTTAAATTAAATAATTGACATTAATTTGATAAGGTTAAATGTTAAATTAATGGAATTTAATATATTAAATTTTACTTTAATAAAATATTAAATTAATATAACTAAATGATAATTTGATAAAATTAAATATCAATTTGTGTTGCTTTGATGAGATGAAATATTAATTTAGTTTAAATTAAATAAATAACATTAATTTGATAAAATTAAATATTAAATTGATAAACTTAAATGTTAATATAATAAAACTAAAAGGGAGTGCATTAAAATTTTAAAATCGGGAGGGGTTATTGTTAAAAATAGGCCTATTTATAGGGGTGTCGTTGAAGTTATATCTATTTACAAGAGGGTATGGATAAAATTTATCCTATAAAATATTTAGGAGTATTTCTATAAATTAACAATTACTGTTAATGTTGTAACCCGATAAACACTGGCAGGGGGTGACATTGAAGTTTTAAGATCGGGAGGGAGTGTATTGGATTAAGACCTAATTACAGGGGGTGTGGATGAAATTTTTCCTTTAATTAATCATGTTAAATATTACGACATTAACTCGAGATATTTATTATCATGATGTGTTCTAATTGACCAATATAATTCGTGGATCAAAAATCTAAAAGTTTGAACCTATTGTCTTTACCAAATCCATATAAGATTTAAAATGTGTAAAAATTTTTTCTTATTTTACAAAGATTCATGTCAATACTTGATAAAAAATAACAATAATTTAGATTTTATTCTTATAATATTAGTTATGCGTATTAATCATGTCAATTTCGGATTATTCATGTTTGACGCTAATCAACCCTAATTATTATTTGTATTAGTTAGTCGCTTTGTTTTTTTGTTTATACTAAAAAATGGTCAACCCTAAATCGCTAACTTAGTGTCGGGTTTGAGTTAAATTATCGTGTTGTACCGAAAATTGCCACCCTTACTAAGTGGAACCCTAACTTCAACATGAGTAAATATTTAATGTTGTAGTGATACCACGTCATCAATACTTCGTATTAATTTAAAGAACAATGCTATGTAACTCAAATTTATAACTCAAATTGTATCCCAAATTTGAGTTACATAGTATTTCCCTAATTTCAAATGGATAAATTGAACTCCTATGTGAGGTTGCAATTACTTTACATTAACATGTAATTACTAAATTTTGTGGGATCTACTTACTCATTAGTTAGGTTTTTATTAAATGTTGATATGACGTGATTGAAATAAGGTGATATGAAGGTTATTCATTAGTTAGGTTTTTATTAAATGTTGATATGACGTGACTAAAATAAGGTGATATCACTCATTAGTTAGGTTTTTATTGAATGTAAATATAACATGACTGAAATAAGACGGTATCACTCATTAGTTAGGTTTTTATTGAATGTTAATATGACAACGGTCACATCCAATATTTCTCGTGCAACACATGGCAGCATACTTCACACGGGCTCATTCAAGCACGCCTCATAACATCTTCTACACTAGTATAAATATAGAGAGGGAGAACCTCGTTTACTACAACTACTAACACTAAATTTGTTTCAAATTCCCCTGCTTCCCAGTGAGATCCATTCAAAAGATCCAAAGCTCTCAATCAGACATATTCATGGATGTCATACCAGGTTTCGAAGATCTCAAACGTATTCGAATTGCCAAACCAGATGGACAATGTACGATTGCTAATGGTGAGGAAGAAGAAGAACCAGTGAGTCCTATGGCTCGTTTGTTTCATGAACCTGGTTGCAACATTTATATCATTACTAAAATTGGCTTGAAAACCCAAATTCTTGATATTCATGCTTTTAAAGCCAATCTGGGGCTTACTCTGGCGAAACACCCTCGTTTCTCTAGTTTGCAGGTATGAACAACAAGATTTTTACACATTTTACATAAAAACTCCGGATAGGTACAATCATCGCAGATTAAACTATAAGACATAAGATTAGCCCCATGATGTAACCAAGCTGAGATATTGTTATGTTTTGTGTTTTATTTCCAATTTGAGTACTTCTTTCTTCAATTTGAATCTCTTGACTATCGACAGCACTACAATCATTACAGGTTGTGAGCAAAGAAAGTGGTGGAGAGATTAAATGGGTTCAAACAGAGGTGGACATGGATAACCACCTTATAGTCCCCCACATTGATTACCCTGATGAAAAGTTTGTCGAGGATTACATCTGCAACCTGAGTAAATCTACCATTGACAAGTCGAAACCTATGTGGGACTTCCACATCCTCAATGTCAAAACATCCGACGCCGAGGCGGTAGGTGTCCTCCGCGTCCACCACTCCCTCGGCGACGGTGCATCTCTTATGTCTCTTTTTCTTGCTTGCACTCGTAAAACATCTGATCCTGAAGCTTTTCCAAGTTGTACGATCGTGACAAAAAAATCGAATTTGTCAAAATCTTGGGGGCTTGGTTTTGTTCTGATGATGATGATGATGGTATGGAACACAATCGTTGATGTGGTGATGTTTGTACTCACTGCATTGTTTTTGAAGGACACGAAAACTCCTCTGAAAGGTCCGCCAGGTGTTGAGAACAATCCTCGGCGCATTGTTCATCGAACAGTTAGTCTGGATGATGTGAAGTTGGTGAAAAGAGCCATGAATATTGTGAGTTTTGTTTAAGCATTCAGCATAAATGCATCATAATTGTTAATATAAATCAGTGATAGAACCTCAAAATTCCCCTATTTTAGAATATTTTGTGATGTATCAGAATGTTCTAACCAATTTTTTAGAATCAAAACTCCAAACTTTATCTTTATTTCCAAAATGTTTTTTAATTTTTTTTTTGTTTTCGAATTGACTGAACTATGCACTAAAACAAAAATTTGATTGTTACGTAAATGTTCTGAAAAAATACTAACCAATCTAAGTAAAAGAAACTTGCTCCATCCCTTACCTTTCCTTTCTCTATTTTTTCTTCCCTACAAGTTCTTATTCATAAGTTTTCTGAAAAATAATGTATACAATAATTTCAAGTTATGAAAAATAAAATACTTGGTTATGAGTTTGCAGACAATTAACGATGTAGTTCTTGGAGTAACAGAAGCTGGCATTTCAAAGTATCTCAACAGGAGATATGGTGAGTTTTCATATCTCAGATTACTTCCAACAATAGCCAAATTAGTGACTCTTTCAATCAATAGTTTAGACGTTGCATATTAAGCTTAGAGAAATATTTGTCTGTCTGTCTTTGATTTTGTTTTATTAACCACGTGCGGTTCAGAATCGCAAGTAAAGGAGGGTGAGGAGAGAATTTGTATTGCATGTCGAAAAATTTGGACTTTCCGAAGTTGGTTTATAAGGTTGAGGGCCGTTCCACCAAAAAACCAATTTGTATGGATAGAAAATTACCAAACTTACCCATCTTTAGCCCAGAATCTGACCCGCTCGGAAGAAAGCATGTTGAAGTAGCACACATAGGATTGAGTGGGTCATTCTAACACTGATAAATTCTCCAACATGGCAGGTGAGGGAAAAAACCAGGGGGAAGCGGTGAAGAAAAATAACCTTCCGAAGAACATTCGTCTTAGAGCAACGTTTTTCATGAATTTAAGACCGTCTGCAGGGATTTATGTAAGTGATTATTTCTTGTTAATTACCACTAGTTCGTTTAGGGCAGCCTAACAAAGGGATATATAACACGGATCCAAATCCAGATCCTCTCAAATATACATTTTATCATTGATAGATCACTCAATATGTATTCAAAAAAAATTGAGGAAAAAAGGGTTAGAGGAGATCTCACTCCATGTATAATATGTAGGTAAATATCTAGCATTAAAATATATAGTAGCTGAGTTGTATAACAGATAGGTACATATCCGGTGTAATAATATGATGGTACCCACCCATGGTACTGATCGGGGTTTGATACAAAATTTATTCTCAAACATTTTTAGAGGTGAGCCTGGGCACAATATAAATGTTACTTCATAGGAAAGTAAGACTGCATATGTTTACATGAAACCATTCTTAAACTGGAGTCTCTCGTATACTCGACTGCAATTATTATTTTTAGTAAACTTGTATATCATCCTTATCCTATTCTTTTCTCACGTGTTTGGTATTCAGGATCTAGTTAATATGATGGAGAAGGGTACAAAGGCCAGATGGGGTAACAAGATCGGTTATGTCATCCTCCCCTTCACCATTGCATTCCGAGAGGATCCATTGGAGTATGTAAGGGAAGCTAATGCGATTATGAGTCAAAAGAAGACTTCACTTGAAGCTATTTATAGTCACTGGATTGTTAAGTTAATCCTCAAGTTGTTTGGCATTAAGGTAAATAAATCATCATACCGGACGGCCAGATGTAAACAATGACCTAAGATAATTTTATTAACATTTAGCCCCCTAAAACCTAAGGAACAATTATTTTTACTAAATGTGGCTTTCTTATTGTTTTTAGGTCTTAAAAACCATGTTTTTGCATATAGTACTGCAAAATATTTCTGGGACTTTGTCATAATATTTTGTTTATAAAATAAGTCAAATTATATAGTTTGATAGAATCCAATATATATTTTTTCATTTGGGAATACTAGGCGGCCATCTTATTGGCCGATAGCTTAAACACACTTTTGTAATAACTTCAATAGCATTGACAACTCCAGATATAAAAACAACTATCCCTCTTTGAATCCAATCACATGTAGAAGAATTTAACTTAGAGCTAGTATCATGAATACTTGTGAAGAGAAGTTCAATTTCTCCTTTATACGGCTGCAAATGAGTCGAACTGTTCGGGAATAACTTGGTATTGGTCCTGAAAAATCTTATTAAAATTCACTTATTTATTAAATGAATTGAGTTCGAGCTTAATTTTAAAGCTTGTTTAATAAATGAGTTGGGTCCACACAATAACTTGTTTGGCTCGTAAATAAATATGATACTAAACATTAGGGTCAGACCCCCTGGTTTTTTTTATAATCTTTTCACCTATTTCTTTTTCGTTTTCACCTAATCGCTTAAGACATTAAATAAAAAAAATATTAGGTAGTAAAAATAATCATGTTTGAAAAAATTTGAAGAAATAGTTGTTAGTTAGTACTTAGTAGGGACTTGAGGAGTGGTTACAAAGGACATATGGTGTACTATGATTCAAGGGAATTTTAGTTTGGTAATTAAATAAATCAAAACTCTAGGAATTTAGAAAAGAGGGAGGGAAGACTCTTCAAGTCTTCTCCCATCTAATTTGTTAGTTTTATATATATTATAATAGCGGGCGCCTCGTGTGATACACATAATTTATAACTCTGTTTTGCTCCACCTCATTCATTCACACCCTTCCAAACTCTCTATTTTCCTGTCACACAAATGAGTAGTTCAAGAATTATTAAAATTTATAAGGGATTGAAACTGAATTTTCTTTTAAAAAAAATAAATTGAATGAAGGGTGGTTAATTGGTAATATAGTGAAAAGATAATTATATTGGCTAAATGTTGGTTGTTGATTAAAGAATACCTAACTTCAAAATTAATTAAATAAAAATTCTAGAAATTAAGAAAAGTAGAAGGGAAAACTTCTCAAGTCATCTCTCCTAAAAATACCAAAGAACAAGAACCAAATGTTCTGGAGTTGATAAAAAAATGTTTTTTTGCCTCATTTTTATTTATTTAAAATTTGAATTTTTATTTGTCGTATCAACGTCTCATCATTTAGCCTCTATTATCGATCTCTTTTTAACTCAATGGAGTATTACCCGGAATAAATGGTTTAGATTGAAAGAACTTCCTTTAAATAGCTGGAATACTTTTTTGGTTCAAGAATTAGTAACATAAATGAGTTTTTAGTGATTATAGAGTAGTTAAAAACTCACTTTCAACCTTGATGAGCAGGCTGCAGGCAAGCTTTCCCACAAGGTTTTTTCTAACACAACACTGTGGTTCTCAAACGTACCTGGACCCCAAGAAGAAGTTGCGTTTTTCGGCCATCCGGTAGCCTATATTGCTCCGACTTGTTATGGACAGCCCAACGTATGTTCTCATTCTTTGTGGCATCAAATTTGTTTTTGCAACACACACACAAACACACCCATATTTATATCCACCATGAATTAGGAGGAAGGGTAGGTATCAAGTGATTTACAGAAAATGCATAGATGAAAAAGTTAGACATGACTAAATATCCAAGTTATAGCATTGATCACGGAACAGTATCATGGTGTCGTGGAATGATGACTAGGATGACTTGGTTGAGTCAGCCAAGATGTCTTTAAATCAATCACGTGTCGAGTTGTATTAGTCTCAATATATATGTATATTTATGTGGGTTTGTTTTGTATTAATCCCTGCCAATCAACGTGTATTTTAGGCACTGATGATTCATGTGGTTAGTTATGTGGACAAATTGACGTTCGTTCTATCAGCCGATGAAGAAACGATTCCAGACCCACATCAGCTGTGTGATGATCTTGAAGATTCACTCAAGCTCGTCATGGCTGCCGTCATAGCAAAACAAACCCACAAGGTGTGAATGCAAGAGGATGAACACCGCCCTGGCCGTAACCCTGACACCTCCTCTTGTATTAAGAATAATATTATTTGAATGTAATTTACCCTTTGTTTGATAGCAGGTTTCAAATAGTATTTCTGATTTACTAATGGTACATCAGGGGAATATGTGTGATGTATGTCATGTATGTGTGTGTACTAAAGAAGGTTGGGTTGTTTGCTAGTTATATTTGCGTGGGTGTGAATAAAGAAGGTTGAGTTGTATGTGGTGTATGATGTGTATGATTTAGCATTTGCCTTTTCACATTCATTGCTCTCCCACAAGTCATTCTCTAATTCTTGTCTGGGTTAAGAGAGAGTCCAGACATTACTTTGAAAGAGTTAAGACAATCTTTAATAATGAAAATAGACTCTATTTATCTTTCACAAAAAAGAGTCAAATTATCTGCAAAACAACAATGAGAGATCTTTACATTTTGATATTGAACATGATACTTGAAATAATCTTGTTGCACCGCTCTTATCAAAAGCCCACAAAAAATTGGAATAATCAAGACAAAGAGGTAAGGCGACATTGGGACGACCTTACCTTAGCCCTCGCCCCCAAGGAAGTAGTCTTTCAGTTTTCCATGTTTAGGTCGCCTTTTTTCTTTTTTTCCTTTTTTGACAATGAAGAGGTATTTGGGTATTTTTAATAATGGGCAATATATATTTCATATATGATAAACTAACATTTAGAAATAAGTTCGGACTCAAATTTAAGAGCATCCAATTTTGACTCAAATTTAAATTTGAGTCAAAATAGCTTAAATTTTTTTTCAATCTTAGGCCAAAACGTATAATAAATTAAAGAAAAATTTATTTTAAACTTAAATTGAAGGAGAGTCAAATCCTATATCAAATTTTTAATGTTAACTTTTTATCTATCGTGTACAAACACCCTAGACCATTAATTCTTTGTTAACCTCTTGATATATGAATGCCTTGCACCAAGCACTCCTAAGCAACTCTTCGGGGAGGTAAGCTTCTCTGATAACTTTTGCAGCTGACAAAGCTACTGCCAGAACCACCCAACACACCACCATATCCACCCAACCCACCACCGTCAGCATGTAGATCTTTCTCCTACCACCCTTCCAACACCACCATCAAACCCTCCATCCTCACCTTCGACACTACCAATACGACCACCAGCTCATCTACCAAACAACCACAACTAGATTACCCCTCCAAAACTAGACCCACCCAGCCTACCACCAGATCCCTCACCACAACTAGATCTACTGCTAATACTCCTCCACACCACCATCAAGTTCTTAACTTTCTCCTCGTATTTCCACCACCCCTATTCTAGATCTGTTCACCCACTACAGATCGTCGGTCAGAACAGAGTTGTTGCTGGTTTTGGCCTGGTGCCACAATGGACACCTCCCCATCTCCAAACCATGTGAGATCATCCCTCAATGCCCTAATCTCTGATGTCCTCTACATTTCCACATCTCTTGCACCCAAATCTCAAGTCCTAAATTCTTGGAATTTTCCCCTTTTCCTCCCCCTCCAAATCTATCCACCGTTTTCATCCTTCTATACCATACACCATAACCTCATAATCTCACCATTTATGCTATCTATCGATTTTTCCCCCTGTCAATTTCATCGATATGTTCAGGGAAGTAAATACCTGGTACGACAATCTAGCTCTGCACAAGCTCCCCCATCCGAGGTTGAGGCCGACCAATCCAATCCAGTTGTGGGCATGGAACCTGAAGCTAGCATCCATAGTAAAGAAGGTAATGCTAGAACAAACCAATCTGGAGGAGCAAAGGTTGACAAATCCATCTCTCTCACGGTACCAACTGAAGTGGCTAATGAACCACAAGGTATGAACCATCATCTCAAGCAGAATGATAAAACTAACACTAGATGGAGCCAAGTGTTAAAATTTGGACAGACAAGAGCATCTTCAGGATCTAAGAATGGAGTACCAANTCAAGCAGAATGATAAAACTAACACTAGATGGAGCCAAGTGTTAAAATTTGGACAGACAAGAGCATCTTCAGGATCTAAGAATGGAGTACCAATAGAGACCTTGCCCTAGGGGATGAAACTCCAGTTTTTTACACCGCAAAAGGAGAATGATATGTTAGTGGTTCAACCCCCTAAAGAGGTTGGAAAAAAGGGCAGCCTTGAATGGAAAAATTGCTTAGTTGGATACTTCGTAGAAAAGAAGTTGCCTTACTCGACGGTAAACTTCTTAGCTCATAAGAATTGGTACAAGATGGGGTTGCTTGAGGTGTTGGGAAATAACAAAGGATTCTATTTTTTCAAATTTATGAATGAGGAATCAAGAATGACAATGTTTGAGGCAAGGCCATGGCTTCTCGTAGGCAGGCCAATCATATTGAAATGCTGGCAACCTGATATGTTGCTTACAAAGGAGGACCACTCCTCCATTCCCGTTTGGCTGAAGTTCTACAACATTTCATTACAATTTTGAAATGAGGACGAATTTAGCCATATAGCCAGTGCAGTTGGGAAACTCATCTATGCAAGGATATGTGTTGAGGTGGATGCTGAGACTCCTCTCATTGACTCCTTTGACTTGAAAATGGATGTTGATGATAAGGAGTTAATTACGGAAATTAAAGTTGACTATCAATGGAAGCCTAAGGTGTGCAATGTTTGCAAAGTTTTTGGGCATAGTGATGCTACTTGCCCAATATTGACAAGGAATGGAATATGGAAGCCTAAACAATCCGCACAGAATGTTACAAATGATATAAACGAGAAAGGCAAAGCCATAGTGACTGTAGTGGAATTGGCTACCAAGGAATATTCTAATGATCCAAAATGTAGCTACAATGATCAAGATCAAGCTCAAAGTGATTTGGCAGAGCAGACCATTCAAGAGGATATTCAGGTAACTTCTATAGTCATCACTGACTGCCATCATATTGTTTCAAATCCAGAACCTGTTTCGGCTTCAAATAGATTTAGTAATTTGGAAATTGAGGGAGGTCAACTTGTTGTGGAACTCAATGCCCAGTCAGAAAACTTAGAAGGAAAACCTAGAGAACCAAAACCACTCCACAATGGTAACAAGAAAAAGAAGTTGAAGAAGAAAGGCCATACTCCAGGGCTGCTCAAGATGTTTGAGCATCTTATACTCAGAAGATAAACCCCAAGATGTTTAATTTTGTTGCTTGGAATATTAGGGGCCTGAATAAACCTTCTAAGCAGGAAGAAGTTAGGAAATTGATTGTTGAAAAACATGTGGACCATGTGGGCATTATTGAGACTAAAGTTAGAGGTGTTAATAGAGACATTGTCAAAAGGAATGTATTTAGGCACTGAGAGTCTGTTGATAATTTTCACAGTCACTATTTGGGGAGAATTTTGGTGGGATGGAATCCCAATACCCTAGAGGTTAACAAGCTCTCTAAAACTAAACAAGTGATACACTATAGTGTTTTGCACATTCATAGTAGGACCAAATTTTTTGCATCTATTGAGTATGGAGCAAATGAGGATTATGAAAGAAGGACTTTGTGGAGGAACTTAGTATCACAGCCTGCCACATTTAGTTCACTTCCTTGGATTCTCTTGGGTGATTTCAATGCCATTAGAAACACCCAAGAGAGCTAGGGTGGCTATAATAGATGGTCTCAGGCTATGAAGGATTTTGAAGATTGTATACAAGGGGCTCAACTAGTGGAATTAAGGTACTCTGGTATCTTTTTTACATGGAGGAACAAAAGAGAAGGGGAAGCCTGCATTGCCAGAAAACTCGACAGAAAACTCGACAGAGTCTTTGTTAATGAAAAATGGACCCAACAATTTGAGCACTCGGGGGTTGAATTTTTACAATCAGGCATATCAAACCATAGTCGTGTGTTAATCTAAATGGGAGAAGCCAATAGGAGAAGAAAGTGCCCTTTTAAATTCTTTAACTACCTTGCAGACATAGAAGACTTCTTACTAACTATTGCAGCTATTTGGAATGAAGATAATTAGGGATGCTTTCAATTTAATGTGTCCTGCAGGCTAAAGAAACTCAACCATACTGAAGGATAAAAGTAAGGAGTTGGGGGATGGGTCTGTGAAGGTGAAAGAGAAGAGGGTTGCCCTTGAGAACTGCCAAAGAAGGCTTGACACCAATCCATCTGATCCTGCACTAAGGGCTGTGGAGAAGCAACTATTAGTATAATACTCAGTAGCTGCCAGAAATGAAGAAATTTTTTTCAAACAAAAATCAAGGGTTTTGTGGCTCAAGAAAGGAGATCAAAACACTGCCTTCTTCTTTAAAACTATGACAAGTAGAAGGAGCAAAAAAAAAGTCATTAATCTTAAGGAAGCAAATGGAATGGACATTGAGGGAAATGCTGTTATTAAGGAAGAAGCTACAAGGTTCTTTATTCAGCTACTGGGAGGTAATGTGGATACTTCTAATTCTGAAGCAAGAAGAAACCCGCTAGAATCCTTTCCTATGGTTAGGATCAATGACCAAGAAGCTGCTTAGATGGTGAGTCAAGTTACAAATGAAGAGATTAAATAAGTGTTTTTCTTGTTTGATGATATGAAAGTTCCAGGCCCTGATGGATTCAATTCATATTTTTACAAGAAAGCTTGGCCTGTTGTGGGAAGGGAGGTGACTATAGTTGTTGAGGAGTTCTTTAGGAACGACAGTCTTCTGAGAGATGAATGCCACTATCATTGCTCTTGTCCCAAAAAACCAAAACCCCTCAAAAATGGGTGACTTCAGACCAATCTCATGTTGTAATGTCTTGTACAAAGTCATTTCAAAGATACTTGCAAATAGAATCAATTGTGTGCTCCCTGGAATTATTGGGCCAAATCAGGCAACTTTCATTCCCAGGAGGAAGATCAGTGATAATATCCTCCTTACTCAGGAACTACTTAGGGATTATCACAAGCAAAAGGGGTCACCAAGATTCGCCATCAAAGTTGATATTATGAAGGCATATGATACCATTAATTGGGGATTCTTACTAGAAGGATTAGAAATATTTGGTATTCCTTATTAGATGAGGAAGTGGATCCACACTTGCATCACTACACCTAGATTCTCCATCAACATAAATGGAGAACTTGCTGGGTTTTCCTAGCTCCAGAGGCCTTCGACAAGGAGATCCGCTCTCTCCTTACTTATTTGTGATGGCTATGGAAGTTCTTAATGCTATCATCTGCAAAATGATCTCTTCTAACTCTTCCTTCAAGTATCATTACAGGTGCAAGAAACTAAAGCTAACTCATTTAACTTTTGCAATGACCTGTTCTTGTTCAGCTATGGAGATTTGAACTCTGTGAGCTATCTAAAGGATGCACTATTAATATTCCAAGAATTTTATGGTATGCGAGCAAACTCAGCAAAAAGTAACGTCTTCTTAGCAGCTGTCCTGGAGGAAATTAGAAGTCAAATAATTGTGATGATTGGATTTCCAGAAAGCAACTTTCCAATCAAGTATTTGGGGCTGCCTTTGGTGACAACTTTACTCAAAGCCCTTCATTGTACGTTATTGATTGAGAAGATTGAGTCAAGGGTTAGAAGTTGGACAAACGAGTTTCTATCTTTTGCTGGTAGACTACAATTGATTAAGTCAGTTCTTAACAACACCCAAATTTTCTGGGCTTCCATTTTATACCTCCCCCAGCAAGTGATTGACATAATTGAGAAAATCATGAGAGCTTTCTTTTGGAATGGGTAAAAAAAAAGGGCCTCAGGAGCTAAAGTTGATGTTTGCAAGCCAAAAGATGAAGGTGGTCCAAGTATAAGAAAAATAAGGGACTGCAATAATGCTTATATGCTGAGATTCATATGGTTGTTATTCATTGACAAAGAAGGTTTGTGGGCCAAGTGGATTAACTCTTATTATCTCAAAGGCAAGAGTCTATGGGAGGTTAGGATTCCACAAAGTTGCTCATGGAACTGGCTTAATTTGTTGAAGCTAAGAACAGTTTGTAGAACCCAAATACTTCACAGCGTTGGAGATGGACAAAACACTATCCTCTGGCACGATAACTGGCATCATCCTCGGGGTCCCCTTTTGTTGAAATGGAGTAGTAATATAATTCAGGTTTCAGAATTACCAAGGGATGCAAAGGTTAGCAACATTGTAAGGAATAATCTATGGCAATGGCCTCACACAGGAACTGTTGAACTTCGGGAAACTGAACAAACCATGCCCACTTACCAACCATGTCAGGAAAGATGAGATGTTGATAAATGGATTCCTGCCCCAAATGGCACTTTCTCCTTAACCTCTGCCTAGGATCAAGTGAGAGTTCATTCTCCTAAAGTGCCTTGGGTTCATTTGGTGTGGTATAACCAAGCTATTCCTAGGATGAGCTTTATTCTTTGGCTAGCTATTAGAACAAGGCTTTGCACAAAGGAGAGAACTCAAGTTTATACAAATAATATGGGGATGGAATGTGTTCTATGTAGACAAGCTGATGAGACCCATTCTCATATATTTTTTGAATGTCATTTCCCATGGAGCATACGGAGACAATTGCTTCAGCTCACTGGTGAGCAAGGACAACTTAACTCTTGGTAGCATCTGGTAAGTCATGCGATCCAAAACTGGAAGGGCAAATCCATGGTGAGTGTGTTGAGAAGACTTTGTTTGGCTGTGAATATGTATTATATATAGAGGGAACGAAATAACAGAATCCATCAAAACCAAGTGAGAGACCACAAGTCCTTGTTAAACCTCATTGTGCAGACAGTTGGGGACAGAATGTCTTCGGCCAAGTTCAAAACCTATCAGTTGAACATGTGGTTATTTCAAATGTGGCGTCTGTCTAGTTCGTGCATAAGGTGACTTGTGCCTCTATGCTTTTGTAATTGTTCTAACTGATGCCTTAGAAACAAGATTCTCTTGAAAGTGCTAGCTTCAAGGCTGGCACTTTCCTCGAAATTTGGTAACTTGGTATTGGTATTGTCTTTTTTGGTGTTTTGTTTCCATGTTGCTGGAGCAGTAGGTGATGCCTACTATTGATGGAGGGCAACCCTCTCTTATGTACATGTTTTTAATCTTTTATCAATACATATCAGCTCACTTTCTGAATTTTTTTTTTATCTATCTTAACCCAAAAGACTCATTCCACGGCACAAGTTCTTGCATCTCCCCCCTCTCTGCCTCTATTCTTCGACGGTAACTTTTTACTCTCTCTCTCTCCCCTTTTTTACCTTTTTTTTTTCCTCTCATAAACTCTCTCTTGTATCTCATACTTGGTAAAAAATTTATGAATCTACCAGTTAAAGAGGTTGGTATTCTTGTCTTTTATTTTGGTTAATATTAGTGAAGTTTGTAAGAAATAAGTTTTAATATTTGATAAAATATTTTGGTGGGAAAAACTAAAAAAAAACATTTGGGACAATAAGGAAATTTTTAAAAGATTTGAGTAGATATTTAAGTTTATCAATTGGAATGATTTATATTAAATTAAGTTTTTTATTTAAATTGAGACTCAAATTTAAATTTAAATTTAAGTCATTAGTTGGAGATGCCGTAAAAACCAAGTGTAGTTTTTGTGAAGTTTTTCTGATTTTAACTAGAGCGTTCATTTTGACTTTCTTTGCCATTGTGGGTAGTGAGCATCTTGCGAAGTTGGATTTTCTAGAAGATAAATATTTGGGATGGTCCAGAATAGGGTGGGGAGAGCATAAAATCTAGCCCATAGACCATATTCACCTGGCCCAGACCTATCATTTGGAATTTTGTATTATACTTCCTGATTTTCCAAACTCTAATATAGGACGACATAATGACCACACCCCCATTGTTGAATTTTAAGATCGGGTTCAAACCTCATTGTCCCATTTTAGGTGATTGACACGTGAGCAAAGCTATTAACAATTTTTTGACGAACGTTTGAGAGTAGAGTACGTAGATACAAATTAAAAAATTTAGAGATTAAATAAACACAATTGAAAGATTGAGAAACAAATTGACACTACACATATAATTTGAGGACTAAAAGTGTATTTTACCCAAAAGAAGAATAAAAAAAAACTCTCTTGAACAATGCCTAAGCATTACTCTAAAGACTCTAAACTATCTTGAACACATTCTCTTGTCAAAACGTAATTATACCATTAAGGAAAGGATTCCTTAGCCTATTAGGAAACCTAGTTAGAAACAAATTGGGGAATAATTACTGCCTATTTATAATTGTCATCCACTTACTTTTCCAGATCCCCCACCACATAATTGTTTTAACCAATATCTCCATTGTTGACCCATACTTACCCTTAGACTTTGTTGAGGAAATCATAGATAACGCTTTCGATTTGGGGCTTTCGATGGTAGACAATTTTCAGAATATGGAAAGAAACATACTCTCAATGATCGTGAAAATTAGAGTACTTTTTATCGTACCCTCAATTGACAGGGACGAGGAGGAGGAAATTGCTTCTATCAGATCAGCAACGAAATCATCTATTGAAGTATTGAAGAAGGTGACACTCAAACTCGATGATTCTTGTTCAAAAAGAGAATGTGCAATTTGTTTGGAGACGTTTTGTGCGGGGTTGGAGGTCACTCGCATGCCATGCTCGCATATGTTTCATGGCAATTGCATTGCCCGATGGTTGGAGAAGAGTAGCTTGCGTCCCCTATGCCGCTTTGCCATGCCTGTTCACTAAATTTCCAGTTAAAAAAAAAAAACTGCTATTTGTGTTTGTTGGTCAAGTGAGTGTTAAATTCCAATAACCCGTTTAACATGCATTAGTTTTTTTTTTTTTTTTTTTTATTTCATGAATTAATATTGTATGAATTTTTTTTACAATTGAAAGATTTTTGATTTGAAACGGTTTGGTTTTGTCTCAAGTCGATTTGTAGTTTATGAAAGACTCATAGCAAATGAATTTGGTTGAAAGAGAAAATGACATAGGTCTTATAATTTTTGATTCGCGGTTTACACAAATACGATATGGACAGAAAATGATACAATCCAAAATGCTATAGGGGATTTAGTATTTTTTTTTTTTTTTGAACTATGTTTGTGTTGTTTGTTGTCACTGCACTGGTGTTGAACAATCTCCTAAATTTTTAATACAGCGGCTTTATTTTATTTACCTGTCCAACTTTTTAGTTTATTTTTTAGTAGTTTAATCTTGTATAAATCAAAGATTAAATTTTTTATATTGCACCCTCAATGTATCAAAAGTGTTACAATGTAACCATTTTTTTAGTTTCAATTATTTTTTTGTCAAAAGTCAATCCATTGACATTGACAAAAAATCTAATGAAAATTTAACCAGAACGCTTACATTGCAACACACTTTTGATGAGTGTAATATAAAAATATTAATCTTTGATAGTACAAAGTGAAAATTTTGAAATGTTTTTAGGGTACAAAGTGTATTTCACCCATAAAAAAAGGTAATGGTTTTACCCCCGAAAACATTTTCCTAAGAAAAGATCATACTCTTTTCTTTTTTGATCTAGAAAAGATCACACTTTCAATGACAAAATTTTTGTAAGCAATTGAATTCCTATTTACCCTTTTCCCTAGGATTTACATTAATTAACCACAAATTTTCAGTCAATTTTTAAGTTTTTTTATATATGAATAACTAAGATAAGATACACTTGAAGGTACAGTGCAATGTGAATGATTTTGAAAGAAATGTTAATGATTGTTGAATGAGTTTATTTAATATCGTCGAATGAACTTATTAAAATCTGTCTTATTTTCTATTATAGATTAGTGAAATAAATTATTTTGAAATGGTGGCTTTTTGTCAAATACAACCCCCCCCCCCCCACGACTTTTAATTGCACATTATGAAAGCACAGGAAACCTAATTTTAAATGAAATAAAGAAGATACGGATCCACCACATAAAAAATACTTGAAAAATACATTGACCGATATATGTGGGGGTATGAGCAATGCTGTTTGGACATTATTTAAGGACGTAATAATTGTGGTCATTGAATTGTCAGTGGTCTCAACATTGAATACACTTCATTATCAATCTAATGATCACAAGTAAGTTTTTAAATTATGTCCCAATAGCATTAATGGTGGGTGTATATATACATGTATATTTTAACCTAATTTTTATATGCATAATTATCAAAATGAACCGGGTTAACCTATAACTTCTTAATGAAAATTAAAAATTCAATTCAAATTTTTTTGAGAAAAAAAATTATATTTATACGTAATTGAAGCTTTACAAGAAAATAATAATGCTATTCGGTTTTAGTTTAACAATCTAATATGAGACTTCTTAATTTTTTTAAACTATTAGTAAACCTTGTTACAAACAAATTAGGAATCAGTTACTGCCTAACCATAATTGGGACATAGATCCTATATAATTCTTGACCTATTAGGAAACCTAGTTAGAAAATTAGGAATCAGTGTACAGCCTGCCCATAATTGGGATCGAGATCCTATATATATACACACTTAACAGTTTTTCCTTAATTTTTCCTAGATCACCCACCAAATAATTGTTTTAGAGGACTGTCGTCTAAGTGTGTTTGATCAAAATCAAACACTTCATTCTTATTTTCTTTGCTTGAATTCATTGGGATGTCAGACAGTCTCGCCAACATATTTGTGGTCAACGAACATCTCGGAATCGTGTCGAAGGACCACCATGAGAGGTGTGATGGGTTCTATGTTCCACTAAAAGTTTATAGTACGGTTAAAAGGTCTTTTTTTTCATAAAAACTGATGATTTTTTAGCAAAGAAAAAGATGCTTGAATTTTTTTTTTTAACAATCTGTCTTTGAATTAAATGATGCATATGATTAGTTTGTGAGTGGAATTTTTTGTATCAATATTAACTATTTATGGTACAGGTTGACCTAAAGCATTGCAAAATGTGAAGCACTTCCAAAGTATAAAATTCTACGTCGGACCTACCGAACCTCAAAACCTCCATTTAGAACATGCCTTCATAGTAAGTTCCTAGGCCTGAGAATGTTCATTCTTTTTCAGGTAGGCAGGCCTATTTTACTATCAACCCCCCAGAATGTAGCCATTCAACCTTATTGTAAGAAGGGAGGTCCACTGAGATGTGGTTTTTTGACTCTTCCCCGAAACTATTAAATTCAGAAGGCAAATCCAGTACAACCACCTTTCCAATGTATCAAAAAAAAAAAAAAATCCAGGACAACTATAGCCAACTGATTAACTCTAATTAATGCATAATTTAATTAAGTTAATAGATAAATTGTGTTAGTTAAACTAGTTAAAAGAAGTCAAATTAGAGTTAGTGTGTGAATTAAGAATAATACATTAATTGTTGTTCTTTTCAGGGTTTTGTGCGTCAAAACTACACTCTACTGGGGAGACAATTGTGGCAAAGCTACACACTACTGGGAGCCAATTGGGTCAAAATTACAAACTATTGGGTGTCAATTGTCAAAATTATAAACTATAGGGTACAAATTATCAAAACTCAAAATAAATGGGGATTAAAGTGTAATTTAAAACCGCTAAACAAGACTTTCATCCTCCCTTGTTGCCTATAAATATCACCCCTTAGAACTTGTAAAACATCCATATTTTAGTAGTGGAAAACCCTTCAAAAGTGTTATTGTTTTCTTTAAGTATTGTTTTCTTTTAGTGTATTATTGCTTTATTTTAATTTATTGTTTTCTTTTACTTCCATTGTTTGAGCTTCTTTCTTCCCTTAGAAGAGTGAAACTCTTCCACTTTTCTAGAGCTTTACCAAAGTCGTGAAGGGTGGAACGTGATTCACTTATTCTTTGTCGAAGATCAGCTCCCTGTGTAAAGTGTTTTACTTTGTAACTTCTCTACTTGGAGGGATGAGCGTCACTCACTTTTCTAGTTTTATTAAAGTCATGAAGAGTGAATAATTTCTCATTCATTATTTAGAAAGAGGTGATGAACATGTATAAATCATTCGGAAGTTATATTTGTGCTTTTTATTTTCTTTCAATTTCTTAGTTTTAAAATGGGTGTTAATTGTATTTTCTCTTAGTTTATGTTTCTTTGCATTAGCTTAGCTCCAGTTTTTATTTCTTCATAATGTCTTCTTATTACATTATTATCTTTACCTTAAGCATGAGTGGCTAAGCTTTTAAGTTGGCTAATCCACGGAAGACATTCTCTTGGATATGCCATTTCAACACATTTTCCTTATTCCTCTCAGAATGCGATGGTTCGGTTTAACTGGGTAGAGAGTGGACGAGATTGTGAGTCTTTGATATCCCGTAGACTTGTCACGGGTTATACTTTGATTCTCACTTCCATCTCGTCCCTAGCTTCTCACTAATCAATCGTACATTTATGCTCTATTGGAGGAAGGATTCGAGTTGACTTAGTATTTTCATTGGAGTGAACTTTTTGGATTAGCCAATATTTTTCTCATTTCAATTTTGTTAAGATAAAATCATAAACCAAACTTCAACAACAAAATATTTTACACTTTGCTTTTCATCAAAATCATCTTCAAAATGATTCACCTTCTTCCCTGAGGAGACGACCTTGATATACGATTCCAAGTAAAACACGACAAGCAAAAGTCTCTCTGTGCTTAGGGAGCATTTTTGTTCACACACATACACATTTGATATTTTATTTATTCACCATTTCATTGCGCTTTCTTTTGACATCATTTTAAGGGAGAGTGACACTCCCCTTCACACACACCATACATACATTTAGAGGATGATGTCTGGAGGCTAAGATATACTATAACAGAGACGATCAAGAACCAACATTATTCATTTATACCCAAGAAGTATAGTTTTGAGTCATTCCGGCTTAGCTCAGCACGGAGATGTTAATAGCTAGAAAACTCAGAGAGTTAGTCAAGCCTGAAAAAAATGATGTGAAACATACAGTTTCAAGTGTAAATTCTAAACTCTTTTATTTGTTTAGTGTTGATTACACCGGAAATCCCCAAATTATGCGTTCCGTTTTTTTTTTTAATCCCTAATATTTCAATTAGTTCATTTTGATTCTCAAAATATTTAACAAAATTGAATAACGTGCTAATCAAGTGCGTGTATTAGAGGGCAATTTATCTAAACAAAAAAAATTGAGCTCATAGAACATCACTGACTAGCACGTGATTGAAACCCTTCACCTGTTCTAAACTTCATTCTTCTGTCTGGCGACTACCCCTAAAAATCTTCCGTGTTCTCCCCCTTCCCTCTTCCTTTCAGTCAATGCTTTGTGGGTTTTTATAATGCCGATTGATTCATATGATTATGTTGACTGTGATGAATGATTTGGAAGATGCACGTGAACCGCGCCGAAAGAGAGCGAGCTTGTTTAATTTTGCTGGCAGTGACTATTTAAATGGAGTAGTGAGACAGTGGTGTCGGTTTGAACGGGGCTGGTAGTGGTTTGGTGATCGCAACAGTAGCCTGTGTTCTGTGCAGAGGAGGGGGGCACAGAGAGAGAGAGAGAGAGAGAGAGAGAGAGAGAGTGAGTGAGTGAGTGTTAGATATGGTGATTATGATGGGTGAACAAAGAGGGAGAATTGGAAAGAGAAAAAGAGGAGGGGGGAGACTGTGTGCCCTGTTTTGTGTAGACATTCAACTGTTCAGCTGTTGTGGGTGTGGGTGAGTGCACCAACTGTTCAGATTCCTTATGATGCATTACATTCAACTCTTGAAATTGAATTCATGAAGATGCCACTCCCTCTCTTCCCCTTCTTTTCTGAAATTGAATTCCCTCTCTATCCCTTCTGTTTTTTTCTCTAAAACTTCAAACCATTCTTGAAATTGCAGTGAACATTCTATCTGATTTTTTTCCCTTTCTTTGCTGCTTTGAAGCTTTTTTTTCCTCTCTACAGAGGGTTGGTAAGGCATGAGTAAGGGAAGGGAACTGCCGGTTGCTTGTGGATTGGGCAGCGGTAGTTGTGGTTTTGGGTGGAAAGAGAGATGACGTGGGGGAAAAAATAGGGAATAGGGAAGAAGAAGGGTGGAAAATAAAAAGGTAAATTACACTTACTTCCTTGAACTATCACTCATTTTTCATTTTGCCCCTCAACTATCAAGTTTCTCACATTGTACCCTAAATTAACACTGCTATTTCATGTTGCCCTAATTGCAAACGTCTGTTATCTTTTTGGAGGAAATCGCCGACGTGTTAGTGTAAAGTGAAAAAAATTATGTAATTTGGAGGGCAAAATAAAATAAATTTTTGTTAAATATGTAACAAACGTTGATAAGTGGGGCAATGTCAAACTAATGATATAGTTGAGAGTGCAATGTTAAAAATTTAATAATTGAGCAGAAAAAGAAAAAGTAGAAAAAAGGTGTAGTTCATAAGTGTAACTTACCCAAAATAAAAAAAAAATAGTTTTTTTTCCCATTGATTGCCCTTGTTGAACACTCACGTGAGATGCACATGTTCCAATTCTGTCACTTATTTGGACGGCGTTAAAAATGAGAGAACCACAGAAAATGTTTTACTTTAGGGATGCAATGGAAATATTGGGACCAAAATAATAGAGTGTATATTTTAAGAACCTCCAATCTACTTAACCCATTTTTAGCAAAATCACCTATTGAAATATTTGATTTGTATCATATATTTAGAATAAAATAATAAGCAAGAACAAAACTGTATCACATAAATCTGTAATTAAACAATATACGAACTGACCCATTTGCAGGTTAGAAATTGTAAATGAACTTTATGTAGATCAAGGCTAATTTTTGACACTATGTCCTTAAAATAGATTTTGCCCTCACACTTGGTGCTTATGAAAATTTAAGCGTATGTCTTCTAGGATACAATAATCTTCACACACTTGGAAATAACACTCTAATTTAAATGTCCAGCGAACTAAAATTGTGTGTTGTACTCTCAGAAAAATGCAGACTGCTAATACCAAAAAATATGGATGTAATGACTGCTTTAATTCATAATGTAATTTAGTCTGAAGTTAATGCAATTGAATTATTTATAGATAGAATAGTGACTGATCCAGACAACCACCATGCGAACAGACCCAACATAAAATATACAATGCAGCCAAAAGACACTATTGATGTCTTCTCAATGATGCACAAATACGAATTCAAATTTTTGAATTAGAGGAAAAATTAAATTCAAAGAACTAGTGTGAATTTGAAATCAAAGCGGACATAAATAAATTTTGAGATAAGAAATTCGGATCCAATTCGTTAAACAAATTATCTCCAAAAAGATAAGGTGGAGTTTAAATCACACTCATACCCAAGCCCAGGTCTGGTAGTGGTGTGGCGAGCGGTGCACACGTGTGGTCAAACCAGAACCCATGTAGGTGTTCACTCTGCTCACAAAAATGTGGCACCCCTTAGAGCTTAATTCATAGTGCAAACTTGGGGATATATATACACATGTAGAATTTCTTGTCCAACTAATGTGAGATTTCAAGTGGTCCCTTTGAAACCTATTTTCTCATTTATTTTTTATTTAATTTGAACAAGTGAATATACTATATTATTCTCCTCACGGAATAGAACACGAACCCATGAAAATTTACTTGAAATGACGGGTGGGTGTCACTTTAATTTAAACTCAAAATCGATCGAAAATTCAGTGTTTACAACTAAAATATATTTTGGTCCAACAAAAGTAAACTTTCAGTCTTTTAGTGAAACACTTGGTTCTTAGTCCATTCCAAAAAAAAATATGGGTGGTCTAGAACTTACAAAGAAGAATTGCCTGCCAAAAACAAAAAAGGATAATTTCTAGAAATTTAGTAAAACAATAAGATGAAGCATACATACCAATCTCTTAATATCTGCTTTTGGAAACAAGTCAAACTATGTGAATTTGCCTTCTAAATAAGTTTTTTTTAATGTTGTGTTTTTACTAGTATTTAGAAATGCAATTCCAATTTTTCATGCCCCTTTAATAGCAAAAACTTTAACATCAAATAACTATTTATAGATATTTGTGCCTTTTGTTTCATCGATGTCCCACTTGTGTCTAATGAAATATAACTGTAGGATTGAGAATTTTTGTTTGTGAAGGCAAATTCTAATTCGGCCACATGGGTATATTTGTAGATATATTCTCTGTTATGTTACTATGTTTGTATTAGAGAAACCGATATTGCGATCATGGTTTCTTTGTCTACTTGTCTTTTTATTGTTTTTTCCTTCTCAATTTGTAGTATTGTGAATTTCTTTGTAATTTTTTTTTTTTTAGTGAAATGGTTGTCGTCAGTCTTTGATGACTTCAACACATGGGAAACTATTTTTATTTATTTTTGACTCTAGTGACTTTTATGCTACAGCTACATGCACTTAAAACAAAATTATATTTTTTCGTTTTGAATTAAGGAAAATTACATGGGGCTTTCCTATAGATATTGGATAGCTCTTCCTACATGCCAAATGCATTTTCTCTTACTGTTAGTATGATGCTGTTTATCTGTTTCTTCAAACAGTCAGAAATTATCAAAGCATGGTGAAATTTATTATCTAATGGTGGAGTTGGAAATGTTTGTATGACACCAAAAGGCTCACTAATAATCAAAACCAACTATATAAAGAGTAATATTATTTGTATCTAATTGATTAATATAATTTTTTGACATCTATTGCAATCATTGGATCGATACCGGACCCCAATTTTGGTGAAAATCCGCTTACGATTCAAATGATTGTGATAGATTAGTTCAACAAATTATGTTACTAAATAAAATAAAATTAATATTATTGTAATATAAAAGGGGTAATATGATTTTGAAAGGGGTAATTTATATGCATGATTAAAATTTGTGAAAATTGGGGTTGAATTCTCCTGAATGGACTTTTAATGACTTGCGTCCGTCAAGAAAACTTATTTGATGATAAATATATTTTTTATCTTATTAATAAGTACTTAAGTCCATTATTTTTTTAAATCCAAAAAATACCCTTAATTATGTTATTCTATTCAATAATAGAAACCTTAAAAACCATGAAAGTACCTTTAAATTAATTTTTTAAATTACAAATTATTATACATTAATTCACTCCTAAATTGAAATTCAAATTTATACTCTCTCTCTCTCTCTTATATCATCACTCCAGTAACACAAATCTTTCTCCTTAGATATCATTTCTTCCTCCATAGCATCAAAATTAGCAGGGTTTGGAACATCATGAACAACTATCATATCTCCTACTGCGTTATGGTCATTATGAACTTCTATATCGTTGATTTTCAGAAAAAATGGTTGAAAAACTTGCTCAATGTATTATTTGTTTGATCCTCAATTTTTTTTATTTTTTTGATAAATAATCCCCAAAATTTTTCAATTTTTCATGATACTATGTTTTTTGTTTACTATTTTACTATTTTTTTAATTGACCTTGTTATTATTTTTTTTCATGTTACTATTTTTTATTGAACATGTTATTACTTTTTTAGTGTCACTTTTTTGGATGCTGAAGAATTGAAGGTTTCTTCTTTTGGTTATGAGTTTGAATGTTACTATTTTTATTTTCAATTTTGTTCAATATTTCATATTGCTATTTTTTTTGTTGAGCATGTTATGATTTTTGTTGACNTCTTCTTTTGGTTATGAGTTTGAATGTTACTATTTTTATTTTCAATTTTGTTCAATATTTCATATTGCTATTTTTTTTGTTGAACATGTTACTATTTTTGTTGAAAATGTTACTATTGTTATTTTTTTAAAATATTAATTTTGAATGTTACTATTTTTTATGTTTAAATGTTACAATTTTTTTTGTCTTTAATAGTATTATTTTTTGTGTTTAAATGATAAATTGTTTTTTGTATTTGAATTAATGTTACTATTTTGTATTTTTAATGTTGTTATATATATAAAATAAAGTTGAGTTGAGTTTGAATTTTGGAGACAAAAAAAAGTCCAGATCGTTTTGAGACAAAACATAAACACATCTAACGGACAACGTAATCCCAACATAAAAGACGGTTTAAATCATCTCAAAAATTTTGATCTAACGGTCTACAGTGCATACCAAATTTTATTTTCTGGCCCAACTCAGATCTTTCTCTCTCACACGCCTTTCTCTCTCATTTCTGCCTCCCTCTCCCAATCTATCACACCTCTATCAGATGAAATTCATCTTAAATCTTCTCTTAATCTCAAATCTCACTCATAATAGTCGTATTAGGACGACTACAATAGAGAGACAGACGAAAGACATAGAGAGAAGGAGCGGAGAAAGGCAGACAAATAAGATCCTCTGTTTCAAGTACGCTTTGTATATGCACAAATAACCTCTGTTTTTAGTCTCAGGTTTCGAATTTGTGATTGCCTTTGTGTTTAAAAATTCGTGTTTTGGTTAGGAATTAGTGAATGAGGTTAGATCTAGGTGATGTAATTCTTATATTTGCACCCATCTCTCTCTCACGCTTCTCTCACTATTCTCTGCCTCGAAACTAGACCATCGCTACCACCACTATCCTACCCATCTCTCTTACCCTCTATCCCAACCTTGATGTACAAGTTCGCACACACCCACACACATCGAACCCAAGTGTTTGTGGTATTGTTTCAATGAGTTCGTTATGTGGATTTATCTATTCTTTTATTGTATTTTTCATTCCCTCTTTCACAGTTTGGTTGAACTATGTTTTCCATATTGTAGTGAAGGGAGTGAAAGAACTACTAATGAAGAGCCTATATTTTCATGTTGGGAGAAAATGTGTTGAGCTTATATTTCTAGCTGATTCTAATTCAATTGGGTATTCATGGTTAATTTGCAGCTCTTTGTTGGTAACGATGCAGATGAATTTAGCTCAATTTTGAAGCAGGAATGAACTTCAAAAATATTGATCACTACTTGTCGCTTCAATTCTACAATATATATTCCTCTCAAGTTTTATGCTTCTTATTGTAGTAGAGGCAACCACTTTACATGAAAGATATATTTGCATCCTTGATCTGTTTCCATGTTGGACGGTATTATTTGTGACGTATGACTGTCATTGATTACCGAAGATAACTACTGATGTGCTCCAATTACTATTGTTTTTTTTATCACCTGCAAAGGGGACCTGCTTTTATATCAGATCTGTTCTCTGTGATCCCAAGTGCTCATTACTACAAGAGAGGAACTTATGAATTGAAAAAAGTGTTGGTTTACATTCTTCTTCCTCATCTTTCCTTCTCTTTGCTTTCCTGGTGGTGGATTTTTTTATCATGTAAAGTTTTACTCTGAATTCATATCATCATTGTAAGGGGTAGAAATTGCTATGGGATTTCAGCCCTCCACTCAAAGAATTCCGGCTAACCTGGCGGCACTGAGCCCCAGTAGCCTTTACCTCTCTTCGCCAATAGGACCCTTTCCTAAGGCAATCCTACATCGGAAGAGAGTTGTCTTTCCCCCTCGCATATATAAGCCATTGTACTCAAAGGAGAAGGTAGATTACTTTGGAGGATCAAGAGAAGACCACTCCAATAGTAATACTGTCTCAATTCAAAACCCTCCTCCAATAGAGCATGAATGAACGATTGATTCGTGAGAAGCTAGGGATAAGATTGGTGAGTATCTAAGCATAAACTGTGACTAGACCTAAGGAATATCAAAGACTCACCAAGTTATCCACCCTACCTCCTCCTTTGAGTGCAAGGGCTTATATGCGAGGGGGAAAGACGACTCTCTTTTGATGTGGGATTGCCTTAGGAAAGGGTCCTATTGGCGAAGAGAAGTAAAAGCTACTGGGGCTAGGTGCCGCCAGGTCAGCCAGAATCTTTCAAGTTGGGGGCTGAAATCCTGTAGCGATTTCTATCCTTTACAATCATCTTATGATTATCATCGAAATATTGTAAAGTTTTACTCTGAACATACCACTTCTCTCTTAGCTCTCTCATTTTCCCCTCCCTCTCCCTCCTCTGCCTCCACCCTTTCATATCATCAACACCCACCACGTGTTTGATGGTTAGCTTCAAAGAATATGCAGTATCAATTTCCAGGTGTAAATCATTTGTGATTTATGGTAATTAATGGAACTCACGAAGTGGGTTGAGATATACGATGGTCATTCACCTTCGACTGGTTTAATTAAGTGTTAATTCATCTAATTTAGTTAATGGGTCAGATCCTAACAATTTGACTGAATAATCCTAAATTTTGAGTTGGATTTTTCAATCATATGGGTTAGTCAGGTAGATGTGAGTTCTTGGTAGTTCACCTGCAGTGCTCATCTGGTGTATTTTATAATCATGTAAAGTTTTACTCTGAATTCATAACATTATTCCTATGTTATGGTATGAATGTTATTTAAGATGCTGCTTCACTTGGGATATACTATCAGTTTAGTTTATTGCCTCAACAAAGTTCTTGTGTGACTAACTTTTTAGCATTTCCCATGGGATGGATGCATAAACAAGATCAATTGCTGGTTAAAGCTAAACAAAAGCAAGAGGTATGTTAAGCGTAGAATAATGATGCACTCTGTTTGCTTGCTGAAATTTGGATTGGCTCCTTTATGTACATCATGAGTCTTCCTTTTGGATGGGTAAGTTTACATGCAATTTGTTTTTGTATTGAGATGATTTCTGTTATACATTTTTCTTTCCATGGGCAATTTTAGTTCCTCTCTCTGATGTTTTCGCAGTTTTGAATTGTCCATTTGCAATATTCAATTTCTTCAATTCTTTGTTTGCACCAATAATAGTTGTCTAGCATGTCACTTTTAACTGGTTTTTGCAAACTTTGGTGTCTTGAGCAGACTGGCACGACATCAATATCGTTGATGATTTTAGTTATGGAGAAAGAGCGTTCAAGAATTAGTTGCGGGTGAAGGGGATATGGTGATTATGGTTTGGGATTTTAAGGGTTAGTAATCTATTAAATTGACAGAAAAATAGAGAGAATCAAATTAGATTGAATTTTTGCTTCCAAATAATTAATTTTCATATTTAATGGGATATATGATGTGTAACTGTTTTAATTCCCTCTTTCTTTATGTTAATGAGCTGTTTTTTTTTTTTTTGGATTGTTACGAAAGGTATGGAGTTTTTGGATCTTAGTACAAAGATAAAGATGCATATAATGGACAAAGTGTTTTTAGATTTACTTCAATGGCAATTGCAAGTTTATTGACAATCAACTTTTAGTCCCGTTGTCTCTCTTTTTTATTTATTGCAATTGAAGTTTTTTTTTTTTTTGGTTATATAGAATTTTTAGGCATTGACAACTGTTTGAGATTTTTTTATTTGTTTCTAATTACAATGCTCTTTTCTTAAACTTTGATTTTTTATTTAACACAGTTAATCACACTACAACTGAAAAAACACAACTATTACACAATGGACAATGTTACCATTTTTGGTCATGTAAGTAACTTATTCCATAGATTTCATTCTAAGCCTCTCTTATTTGTTTCTATAAAAATGTTTTAATACTTGGTACTTTCTTTTCACCTATCTTATTACAGATGGATACGGACCTAAACCATACAATAAGCTAATGTTCTTCTCACTTTTCTTATTGTTTATCTTATTTTTTATCAGTCAGTTTAGCTCCAAAGTGTCATTGAAATTGTAGAGTCGTTTGCTTCGACAAAATAACATTTATGTTGTTTTCCGTAGTAAACGTGTTCTTAATCCTCTTAACATTGAGAAAGAGGTACCACATCACACTATTTTTAGTGTATTGTTATTAATGTCTTTTGTTATTAATTATTTTTAACTTATCTACATTCTTAAAGGAAATAGAAAAGCTTGTGATGGCGAATGCTAGCTCAAAAGGAAAAGAAAAGACAAGCTGTTCTGGTAAAAGAAATGAAAATACAGTGATCCAAGTGGTATGATTAATCAATTGCTTACACAATCATATCATTGTCGTAATTGTTAAGAAATTATTTAGCATTCACGAAAATACATATATATTTTTTATCCTTTTTATTTAGGAAACCAATGATAATGTTATATCAAAACGTCAATTGGCACAACAGGCACAAAAGGAACGGGAGAGATTGAAACGCCCACCCATTCAATCTAGAAAGAATATAGACGTTGTGATTCACGATGATTGTGACGTTAATCGCCTTGGCATAGTTGAGGTAGTACCATGTCTTATTTTTTTCGTGTATTGTCAATAATTTTTTAACGAATATAATTTTTTGTTTATCCGTTTGATATTTTGAAGGGGAGAATAAAATCTAACTCGGTGGCGAATGTGAGCTGATTACACCCAAATAATAATGCAGTAATTGTAGCACAACTTTGGGATGTCGATTCTACAGAAAGACAAACTAAAAGAATAGTAGAAAGAACAAACTAAAAGAATAGTAGAAAAAACAAAGAAACTAAAGAAAAATATTAAATGATTACTAGAGAATAAATATTAATTTTAAATACAAATTAAAGTGAAGCAAAGTGACTAACAGAAAAATATTCAAATTTGACAAACAGTAAAACGTCAAGAATCCTTTGCACAAATTTGATATTTTAATTATTTTTAATTCATTGAATAACTCAATTGAGAATTTAATTTCCAAAATTTCCCATCAGTAGATATAGATTTATAAACCAAGATTAAACCAAATGTAACTCTTTGAAAAAATATTCACCACTTTTACAATGCGTAAATTATTTTTACTATTAAAAAAATTCAACGACGATAATATAGTTAAAAAGTAATATTACAATAAAAAATTAAATCAATATAGATAAATAATTGATCCAAACATAATCAAAGAGCTAATCCATTCAATAGAAAAAGTATGACTGAATTCATAAACAAAATACAACAATAAATTGAGAATGATAAAATAAAAGAGTTTTACTAATTAGAAATCAAATGCATAAATTAAAAATAAATAAAATATCATCTATTATGCATATTCATCCATCACCTTACTTGAGAATTTAGTTACCCATAAATACGATGGATAACAAAAATCTCCCAAAAAAAAAAAAGGAAAAAATGGAGAGCCTCGGAATTTTTCCTGACCCTGATCCCTGTTTTTCTTCCAGCCGCCACACACCAAAAGAAAAGAAAAGCACAGCCGTCCAACATCAAAAGGGAAAAAGAAGTTGGAAAAACCTAAAAGTCAATCTCCTTTTCAAAAAATATATTTTTCTCTCTTTTTCATTTCCGCCTTTCTTAATTTCAACTTTTTTACTTTGGTCCCTAAAATCCTAAATCTTGTGTAATACGAGAAAGATAAACCCTAATAAAAATTATGAGTGTTAGGCCCACTTGATAGTTGCATCAATTTTATCATTTTTACTCTATGGATTGTCATCAAAATAAAAACAAATATAAAAGTCGAATAATAAAGTCCCAAAAATGTTAAGTATNACAAATATAAAAGTCGAATAATAAAGTCCCAAAAATGTTAAGTATAAAGTCAAATTGTAAATTATCTCTCACCAATCCATAATACAATATTTGAGATTTAAAATATTATAAAATTATGCTCAAATATCTCTCAGTGTGAATAAATATTAATTTTTTTTATCAAAAAAGAAATATTAAATTCAATAATATAAATTATATCTAATTATTTTTATTCACATTTTAGNACACAATCAATGTTTGATTTTTAGTATTCAAACATTGTTAATATTTAGGATTAATTGCAAATTATACTCCAAAAGATCGTTCAAATTTTAATTTATACCCTCAAAAATAAAAATTTGTATCAATACGCACCTGAAACTAGCAACCGTCAGTTTGCCATCTAAAACTAAATGAATAAATTAAACCTAGTTCCCTATATGTTTGTTGGTTAATCATTTCGACTCCTTCCTATTTATAATATTACTCTTACACTTTCTAACGTTTGTGCACGTGTAACACATAATCCTTTGTCTTTGACATCTGTTAATATAATCATTAAAAAATATAATTTCATCATAATAAAAAAATATAATTTCATACTACTCTTTATTTTGTGGGCATGTTATATTTTAAAATTTAAAATCAAGCTTATTATTTAAATGTCCAATTAGGGGAATATTTTTAGTCATATATGGGCTTACAAGGGATGTAGGTGTAATATTTTAAATGTGAGGGGTCTAAGTAATTAAGTGACAAGTATGAGAGGATTTAAGTGTAATTTATCAATTTAGTTTTAGACAATAAATTAACAACTGTTTGATATTTTTATTTTTGAGGGTATAAATTAAAATTTAAAACTGTTTCATATTTTTATTTTTGAGGGTATAAATTAAAATTTAAATAATTTTTCATAGTGTAATTAAAAATTAACCCTAGTATTTATAATTTAAGCTCTTTGTGGGACTCAAGCTTATTAACATCCACCAACAGAATACAATAATTTNTAGTGTAATTAAAAATTAACCCTAGTATTTATAATTTAAGCTCTTTGTGGGACTCAAGCTTATTAACATCCACCAACAGAATACAATAATTTTTCGTCCACTGCCTGACAGACATGTGAAAGGAGTTACGCACAAAATGCTCACATCCACATAAATTTGGATAAGATTTTGATCAAATTGAATAGGAAACATGNTTTTCGTCCACTGCCTGACAGACATGTGAAAGGAGTTACGCACAAAATGCTCACATCCACATAAATTTGGATAAGATTTTGATCAAATTGAATAGGAAACATGTCACATCCACATTTTCTGTTGCCTTGTCAACTTTGGACTTGATTTGATCGTGTGTTCTCTTTTGGCGGCGAAAACTGATAAAATTCATCAGTAAGTGGTGGGGGCATTCGTAAACAAGACAATATGAGTGGGGCAAAATTTGATAGAGACTTGCTCAAAGGAAAGTCTACAGTATCTTCGCCACTTAATTACTTTTTAGATAGGATTAATTGTACTGAAAGTCTCTAAAATATAATTTTTTTTATTTTAATTCTCAATATTTTAATTGAATTATTTTGATCCCTAAAATATTGAATATGTTTTTATATTGTCCCTTAAGTGGACATCATCTAAATTGTTAACAATTTTTTAACATAAATTTGTCAAGTGATACTTAAATATAGACAAAAAAAATATTTTGGATAAAAGTTTTGTTTTAAATAGTATTATTTTTTGTATTTAAATGGTAATTTTTTTTTTTGTATTTGAATTAATGTTATTATTTTTTATTTTTAATGTTACTATATATATATAAGAAAGATATATAATCCTAACCTATATATGGATATAGATAAATAATAGAGAGAAAATTTTTAAATGTTAGTAAAATTTTTAAAATTTAAAAATTTTTAATTTTTAGTTTTATTTCACTTTTAAAAATAAGAGATAATCTGATAAAATTAACAAAACACGAACTTTATAACAATTAAATTTTCTTAATGAACTTAAGTATAAATAAATTCATATAAAGGATCGACGTCTGAATTTCTCTTAAAATTATTGTAAGATTACGTGTAAAAGAGCCACATTATTGGCCCAATAGTTACAAAGTAGATTACCATGGATGTGGGGTCGGTAAGTATGGTGGTATGTTACCATCAGAGTATAATGTCAAATAATTGACACATTTCGTCAGTATAATGCCAAATAATAGGTACCTACCCTACCACGACCGCAAACCACAGAACATGATAGATCACAGACTACGGGTGGGGCAAATTTTGGTGGGGACTCGCTCAAATGGAAAGTCTACGGTACCGCCGCCATTTACTATTATAACTTACACCATAAACAAGTTATAACTTAATCTTAAATAATTATAAATTTTGGTACGGTACCTCATTCAGTAACCTAGTCTTTCCCATAAATGAAAAAATATGAGTGCTTACAAATTAGGAAACTCGATTTAAAAGCTACAATTTAAAATTTTAATGAATTTTACTTTTACATCCGTAATTAAATTCGCTAAAATTTTAAATTTTGATTTAATTTAAGTATCTCAATTGAATTAAATTTAGCAAATTAAATAACAATGTTAATTGGGGATAACACTGTTGTAACTATTTACTTACCACAAAAAAAATGGTGTATCAAAAAAATTTCAAGTATCATACCAAAAGTTATTACTTTAAAAATTAAGTTATATTTGATTATTGCATCTCTTATCAGCCCAAAATTATATACAAATTAGTGAAATTACTGAATCGAGCGTCCAAAGGCACAAGTACTTTTTTTTTTTTTTTGTGCTGAAAATAAATATATAGATAGACCACTTCACATATTCGTCAGAGAACACCTCAACACCATACATGTATTTGCAGGGAACTATAGCGCACTTATGTTGGGGCTGAAGCTAAAATTTTACCGCGTGCTATGTATACTGAAAATAGGTTTAGTTTCGACGAGTTGGTGTAATTAAGAATACTCGAACCCAAACATTACACAAAAAAAATCGAGTCCTTACCCCCCCGCCCTCCACCGCGTGCTCTTGACAGGTACTCGACTCTGTAAAGGTATCGATAGGAAGCATCCAGAGGATAGGATTATTCACTTCTAGGACCACAGTGGAAATTGATGATTCACTCTTATTTGCAAAGATTTTTTTTACAAAATCTAACTAGAAGCAAAAAAGTTAATTGGTTCCATTGTAACTTTGATAAATTTATGGTACTGAAAAATATTTTTTTGATATCAAACTGCCAGAAAACTTCAAAAAATATTACAACTTCACTCAAAAATAATTTAATTATATATTATATTTTATTATAAATTAACCTCAAAAATTATATCTTGAAATAGAAAAATATATAATAAACTCCGACCTAATCAAACCCTTATCTCTACATAATTTTTTCTTGAACTGGAGGACGTTGGTAATCAATTTGGGTGGATGGCAACATGGAGACAACAAGCGTGACCTCCGCCTGATCCCTCATCCCTCATCCCTCGATGCTATCCCCTCCAAACTTCGCAAAATAATGGTTGTCACAGTCTCTCTCCCTGTGTTGATAAGTGTGTGTATGTGTCTGGGTGGGGCGTATATGTCTAATTGTTTTGAGGGTATTCGTAGTATAAGTGTGTTTATATATGCAAGGCAAATGAGTCGTTGAATCCAACCAGGGGCATCCTAACTTTGGTGAAATCTTTGGGACCAAGGCCCATGCGTTTCAAGACTTCGAGGTACATCACCTCCAAGGAACTCCCAGAGTCTACCAAGACCCTTTTGACATTAAAACCACCAATCTTCAGAGTTAGGATCAAGGCGTCCTTATATATGAGGACCACTCATACCAAGTCGATATTGGAGAAAGTGATACCTTCCTCATCTGTCCGAGACCTCTTGCTGGGCTGGCCCCTATATCTTTCATCCACCTTCCTTGCAAAGGCTACCCTTTTATGGTCGGACCTGAGATTATTGGTCGTCGGTCGATCTAGTGGGTAGACGTGGATGATGTCAATGACATTGTCACGGACAGTGGCTTGGTTATTGGCACCATGGGTTTCCACTAGCGCTGCTTCCTTGATGTATTCCTTCAGGTGTCCTTCTTGTACCAACTTCTTCTGGAAGGACTTGTAGACTCTACAATCTTCAGTAAGGTGTCTCACGTCTTGGTGGTATGAACATCTTACCATCTTGTTCCTGGTGGATGGATCGCCCTGCATCTTAGGTGGCCACTTGAAAAAAGATTCCTTCCTAATCTTGTGCAGCAATTTGTAAATGAGCTCCTTAAACACAATATGAACCCCTTTGAACGAACTTCCTAATAGAGGCACTAATCCCTTCTGGGAAGGGGCCCTCTCTTTCACATTTGCCTTCTTTTTTGAAGCCTGAGATTTCCCCTTGCCCCCTACCATTTCATCTTTTATTCGGGAGTACTTGTTGATTCGGGTCATCAGCTCGCTCATATCCATTGACGTTTTCTTTGCTAAAGACCTACAAAGGTCGGTGTCTCGTGAGAGGCCAAGTCTGCAGGAGGTCACTGCCATGACCTCAGAGCATCCCTCCACCTCATTCACTTCCTCCCAGTAACGAGTGGCGTAATAGCAGAGTGTTTCACCCTCTTTCTGTCTCAGGGTCAGCAGTGGCCCAACATCCTTAGGGCGATTGCTCCTTGTAATGAATCAGGTAGAGAATTGTCTGGTTAGCTCCTTTCAAGACTCTATGCTATTGGGTGGAAGGGTTTCAAACCATTTCATGGTAGTGTCTCCCAGACTCATTGAGAACACTAAGCATAACAGTCAGTGATCTAAGTGATATAAGGACATCATCTGTTTATATTGCCTGAAGTAAGCCTCAGGGTCAGAACGTCCATCATAAACTTTAAATCTTGGTACCACAAAACTTCTTTGGCACCTCTATTTCCACAATACCCTTAATGAAGGGTGACAGAATACCTTCGTCATCCGTGTCATCCTCTAGGATAGTCTTATCCCTTCTCATGGACTCTAACTATACCCTGAAGTCTCCCCCCGGCTTGGGACGCATCCCTCCACCTCCTCGGCATCGATCATCATGCCATCCAGTTCCTGCATTCCTCACGGAGAAGGTTGACCCTTCCTCGAACTCNCTTGGGACGCATCCCTCCACCTCCTCGGCATCGATCATCGTGCCATCCAGTTCCTGCATTCCTCACGGAGAAAGTTGACCCTTCCTCGAACTCCTCCATGTCCCCTCGCCTAGACTGTTTTCGACGAAGGTCATTCCAAGCCAAAGATCTAGTTTTCTTAACTGGGACCTCCAGGCACTATCCACTGGCCCTCGGTCACTTCGGAGCCTTGGAGCTCCCTGTTCTGCCACTCAGGCATTTCCTCAAATCTTCTGCTCCCACCTCCTTGGCGGAGGGTTCCCGCGACTGCCGTAAGTCTTGAGATCCCCCACCAGAAAGTGCAAGTCTGTCGAGTTGATTTAGAACATTCTCATTGTCCTCCTCTAATTGTCTTAGTCGATCCCAAAACTATTGTTCAATCACATCAGCAAGTTGACGGGCTAAGGGGGTACCCCTTCCAACCCCGATACTCAGACTAGTTTGGCTGGTTTTCTCCCTGGAATGAATGAAAAATTTCTTGTTGACACTTTCAACGTGATCCTCCATCCTCGACATGAAGGGATCCGTAAATCAATATTCCTTTGCTGAGGACCTTTTTTCTTTTGATGAGTATTCACCATAGTCACTATTTTTAGGAAATTTGGTCATTTTTCACATACGACGCCAAACTGTGCGCGGTGATTTTCGTAGAATAAATAAAAAAATCAACTCTCTCCTTAAGAGAACTCGCATTTACCTCAAGAGTCAACGATCCTGTGGCAAAAGGAGACCAAAGATGGCCTAAGGAGTGGTGATGAATTACTTTCAAGACTGTTCAATCGATTCCGGTGGGTTAAAGGCAATTCTTGGCACTCAAAAAATGGGTTAGAAGAGTGCTAGAGTGTTTTTCGTCGTATCCTCTTTGACGGTTAAGTTAGTTCGTGAGAGAGGGAAAGGAAAAAACACTATTTTTGTATTCTGGAGTGAGTTTGTGTACGTTTGTCTTCACTTTTTTGCAATNTGTATTCTGGAGTGAGTTTGTGTACGTCTGTCTTCACTTTTTTGCAATTATTTATACCTTCATGGGGTCATCATTATTGACAGGTGGGTCATGTCAAGAGGAGATCCCCTATTGGTCCACTTGGGAGACAGTAAGTAGCGCGCAGTCATTGGACAGAACACCTCCTATTTTGCATGGGGGAGACCCTATTATTAAATGATCTAACACTCAAAAGATGGGTTAGAAGGGTGTCAAAGTGTTTTCTGGCATATCCCTTCTGACGGTCAAGTTAGTTCGTGAGAGAGAGGAAGGAAAAAACATTATTTTGTATTCTGGATTGAGTTTGCGTATCTTTGTCTTTAATTTTTTGCAACTATTTATACCTTTATAGAGTCATCATTATTGATAGGTGGGTCATGTCAAGAGGAGGTCCCCCATTGGTCCATTTATTCATTGAGACCTTATCACTCAACTTATTTGTCATGTCAGATAATTAAATTTACCTACAGGGTTTCACATGGACAAAACTTATGAGCTTCTTTAAGAAGACATCATCAACCCATTTAAATACTAGGATGCAGTTTCTTTTAATATTTAATTTTCACCATACAAATAACATCGTCTCCCAATTCATCGAGCTTATTGACCTAATATAAATCTCACTTTTTGATGAATTAAAGTGACAAACATTATATGCACGTGGTAATTAAATATTTAGGGAGTAAGAGCATAAACAATGATAATAATCATGAGGTATTCATTATCTTATTAAATCAGTAAAAGATAATAACTTTAACACGGGTCTGTTCAATACACAAAGTGTACTAGTGCAATAATTCAAGACATCAAACAATCTCCTACAGTCAAGACAGACTATGCTAAAATATTACACTACAATCATATCGATGACGTGTCCAATTCCATCTACGATTGTGAACATATACTCATATTATAAAAAGATTCGATAATCTGGTCTTTTGTGCATAGGTTAAACTCTACATACCAGATTATTTTTCGAGTCATAATACTGACCCAGTATGAGCAGTCATTGTTATGCCTTCTATATGGTACTAAGTAATATCACCTACCCGGTGGTATTATATTTTTGGTACAAATAAAATGGAGGTATAAGAGAATAAAATGACACAAATGTCCTCTTATGTGAAGAGTTCACATATAAATAATTTATTTTGAATTTTTTCTTTATATTATATTTAAGCATACAATGTCACCATTTTTTTTTAATTTTTTTAAAAAAAATTATTTTAAATTTTTTTCTTATATTATGTTTAAGTGTACGGTATTAACACCTTTTTTTAAAAAAAAATTATTTTAAATTTTTTCTTTTTATTATGTTTAAGTGTATGGTGTTAAAGATTTTTTTTTTAAAAAATTATTTTTAATTTTTTGCCTTTATTATGTTTAAGCGTATGGTGTTAACGGTTTTTTTTTAAAAATTTTTTCCTTGTATTATATTTAAGTGTATGGTATTAACAGTTTTTTTTTAGTTTTTTTAAAAAAAATTATTTTGAATTTTTTTTTGTATTATGTTTAAGTGTACGATGTTACCGGTTTTTTTTAAAAAAAAAGTTAAAAAAAAATTATTTTGAATTATTTTCTTGTATTATGTTTAAGTATACAGTATCACCGATTTTTTTAAAAAATATTATTTTGAATGGAATGAATGATTTTAAGGATTGAATGATGTTAAGGGTAAAATGATAAATTTGTTATATAAGATGTGATAAAATAAATGGTTGTTTGTGGGACCTACCATAGTTCCTATTGAACAAATTTTTGGACTCATGTTGAGAACTAGTTAACCTAGCCCCTAATTTCTTGTTGAGTTCATGATGTGTAGAAAATTGTAAACACCTAACTAGAAGATGAATGGGTAAATGATATCACATACATGGAATGCTATAAACTTGAATGGTGACTCGGATTGGAAAAACCCGTTGTTGAGCCATCTCTCGGGTCGAAAATCGTGGGCATCATCTCCCCAAATGTCAGACAACTTGCCCATTGCATAGGACATATAGTAGATAACATCCCCTTTCTTCAGTCTAAAACCATCAGGAAGAATGCCATCTTTTTCTGCAATCCTCCCATCCTGAATATACCCCAAAAGACAACAAAATCAATTACAATCCTATAAAAAATTTGTAAATGATCGAATTTTATTCAGCTCATAGCTAAATACAAGTGAATTCAACTNAACAAAATCAATTACAATCCTATAAAAAGTTTGTAAATGATCGAATTTTATTCAGCTCATAGCTAAATACAAGTGAATTCAACTCAACTCGAATTGTTAATAATTCTAACTTTATTGTAAACGACCTTATTCAAAACATTAAAAATTCCAAACATATCCCTCAATAGTTTTCACTTTACATACATTTCCCTTTCATTTAAGAGTGTTAATCGAAACGAGTTACTCGGGCTCAGTTCAAATAAAACTCAACTCGAGCTCGAGTTCGTATTCTAAACAAATTGAGATTGAACAATTTTTTAAACTTATTTATATGTAAAAAATAGTCGAGCTACTTGGGCTCGGGCTCAATCTCGCAAAATTTGGCTCGATTAACACCCTCACTTCCATTCCCTTCTCTTACGATTTTTTTGGGTGAAAATTTTTAATTTTTTGGCNGGGCTCGGGCTCAATCTCGCAAAATTTGGCTCGATTAACACCCTCACTTCCATTCCCTTCTCTTACGATTTTTTTGGGTGAAAATTTTTAATTTTTTGGCTGGTTTTATGGATTTTGGGGGAATCTTGTTGAGAAGTTCAACTTTTTTAGGATAATTTCATAAGTTCTAAGGTAGAATTTTTTAAAATTCTTGATAAAAAATTGAGTTCGATTTTGACTCAATCTCAACTAGTCACAACCAAGTCGACCTTGAACATACTTAAGCGATTGACACCTTAACATAAATTGAAAAGAAAAAAGAAAATTCTCTTTAGGTTCTTGAAATAATTTACCACTGNGCTGGTTTTATGGATTTTGGGGGAATCTTGTTGAGAAGTTCAACTTTTTTAGGATAACTTCATAAGTTCTAAGGTAGAATTTTTTAAAATTCTTGCTAAAAAATTGAGTTCGATTTTGACTCAATCTCAACTAGTCACAACCAAGTCGACCTTGAACACACTTAAGCAATTAACACCTTAACATAAATTGAAAAGAAAAAAGAAAATTCTCTTTAGGTTCTTGAGATAATTTTACCACTAGGACTGTAGGGTATAGCCTTAGGGTCTCTGTCAATGTTGCATGAAGGTAATGCATCTTCTCAAGAATTTCATCATTCAACTTTGTCACAATATCCTCAATGCTACTAGTACCACCTTCATTGCCTACCTGATTACTGAAAACTTTGATTATTTCTCGCGCTATTCATTCCTGTATAATCGGGTTCTTGNATCATTCAACTTTGTCACAATATCCTCAATGCTACTAGTACCACCTTCATTGCCTACTTGATTACTGAAAACCTTGATTATTTCTCGCGCTATTCATTCCTGTATAATCGAGTTCTTTNGTACCACCTTCATTGCCTACCTGATTACTGAAAACTTTGATTATTTCTCGCGCTATTCATTCCTGTATAATCGGGTTCTTGCAAAGCATATAAAAAAACCATGAAAGTGTGCTTGTTGTAGTATCTTTGCCAACAATCATAAAGTTCAGAATTATATCCCTTAGGTAGTGATCTTTCATCTTCTCAGGGTCTTTCTTTCTTTCCATCAGAAACCTTGAAAGTATGTCTTCCTTGTCATTTTGTTAAAAAAATGAAAAACCAGTGAACATGTCAACACATGTTATGTAACCCAATTTTAACCCGAACTTTGTAATCTAAGTACAAAAAATATAAACTTTTGCAATACTCAGATTCAAAGGTATAAGTTCGGGCTGAAACTCAAAATGGTTGTTTTGTAGATTTGGATGGAGCCCATGTTGACTTTTCAACCTGCCCAAGTTACGCCCCTATGTTGCATAAAAAACAATCAACCAAATGATTGCTCTGATGATAGTTTTCTGCCTTCATCTTCCATGAAAAAAAGGTTGATATGTTCCAATGTTTGCAACAGTTCATGGCTAATCACAAATTTAAGCAAATACTCACGCAATTTTGTTGCATTTCGAGTTGTTCCCTCTTGGTTCTGATTAATTTATCGACAAGATCGAAGATGATTTTGATGTTCTTCTTGAGGGAAGCTTCAGAGCCAATGTTTAAGAACATATTTAGCTTCCAAAATGGATCAACATATCGGCAATAGATTAACGCATTTGAATCATCAAAGGCCTTGATGAATAAGCTTCCCTCTTTGTTTGATCCTTCCAAACAATTCAAATCTACTCCAAATCCGACTCTGAAAATTGAGTTCAAAGTGCATCTCATTAGCAAATCTTGCAAGATGTAGAGCATATCAGTCTTTGTTAACAGAAGAGTCATATTATAATATGTCATATACATTAAAGTTTTTTGAGGATACAAAATAAAAAACTTTTAAGTCCTTCGGCGTATAAAGTGCGAAAAACCTAAAAAATTAAGGGGGCTAAAGATTTATAGAGTTGTTTAGGGACCTGGAGAGTTGTAGGTTCTCGATTTTGGGGTGTTCAATATTACTGAAACTCTACTCTATTCCCTAGGCGCTCCGCTCTATGCCCAAAGTTTCAACTCAATCACTCAGACAGAGGGATTTGGCTCATCAAGTGTCTCAACAACAAAATCATGACGATAGACACGAAATACTAAGTCAAGGAGTTAATTGTCAATTAGAGCATTCTCCCACAAAGAGTATCCTAGCTTAGCGATTTCCAATGGGGCTTCATAAGCCTCACCTTTAACAAGACCAAGATCATGAAATTTCAATTTTGAGCCAGTAGGAAACTTTTGATTACCTTGAAAAAGGTTGTTCCATTTGAGTTNAAGATCATGAAATTTCAATTTTGAGCCAGTAGGAAACTTTTGATTACCTTGAAAAAGATTGTTCCATTTGAGTAATAGCACACTGTCCATTTTGACTCAACACCGAATCAGTAACCGGAAGATTTATTGCTCCATTGAGGGAATCAACACCATCGTGTTTCTCGTTCACCCCAGCTTGAGTGAAAAATCTAAATTTGCATTTGGGGAGGTAGCCATGCTAGTTGCTTTGGCCATTAACACTTCATCTTGGTGTTCAATCGGGTTTGAATCATTGGAATCTCCCTTTTGGAGGGGATGAAGTTGAAGCTCCCGATGCAACTTTATTTGCATCTGGTTCCTTATTCTTTTCAACTTTTTTAATATGTTGCTCAACATTCTCCAGCTTATAGAGAAGCTCAAACTTTCCTTGGTTATTAATGAAATACTGCTTCTACTACAATAAGGATATCTGGAAAGAAGATATAATAAAAATACATATTAGTTCTTTTAAAATTTCTCTTAAGGCAATCTAAAATATATTAAACTGAAATGTAACTGACATATATAGAAACTTCAAAAGATTTATTGATTGCTAGACAATCTCAATAAATAGATGAATTTGACCAGATTTAGGATTAGCGTTAGTCACATAGCTTGTATCTTACGGTTGTATAACATTTACAAACATATATCAACTAATAAGTTAAAGCANTTTTAAAATTTCTCTTAAGGCAATCTAAAATATATTAAACTGAAATGTAACTGACATATATAGAAACTTCAAAAGATTTATTGATTGCTAGACAATCTCAATAAATAGATGAATTTGACCAGATTTAGGATTAGCGTTAGTCACACAGCTTGTATCTTACGGTTGTATAACATTTACAAACATATATCAACTAATAAGTTAAAGCGCGATAACTTTGAGAGATAACATGTCAATATCTTTGCATCAATTGTGTCAGATACACAATAGACAATTATAGTCGCATGAAAAAATACGGGTGCAGCTCGTCTGTTGTTCCTCACAGAACAACACCGTGTCCTGTTCTTTTAAACGGCGTCGTCCCACTAAAAAAGTCTCAGCTCACCATAAAAAAGCCCGCACAGTAAAAAAATTCCAATTTTTCAATACCCGCCAAATCCTTCAACACAGTAAACTATTCACCACCTCCTCTGCATACATAGACAACGACATCCTCTCTATACACACACATATATAATTGGATACAATTTTCTACACAAACAGACAACAAGGTTTGGTCTTCTATAATCCCACACACTAAATTCTTTGTAGGTTTGTCATTTTGNAACTATTCACCACCTCCTCTGCATACATAGACAACGACATCCTCTCTATACACACACTTATATAATTGGATACAATTTTCTACACAAACAGACAACAAGGTTTGGACTTCTATAATCCCACACACTAAATTCTTTGTAGGTTTGTCATTTTGTCAATTTTTTATTTTGCTTATTTTCATAGAATATTAGGATTTTATTTTGTGTGTGTGTATATATATATACTCTTACAATGCTATTTGATTCCTAAATTAATCCATTTAATATTATTTTGGTACAAATTTCAATATTGTTGTAATAGAAACTTGTTATGTGCCAACAAAATTTTGGTTGCTAATTGGTTTTGAAACCATTGTGAATGCACACAAAATATTGTATTTTTATATCAAATACATTACATTTTTTTAATCTAACCAAGCTATAATATTTTAGGATTTTGACTGTAATTCTTTTGTTTTGATCCCAGGTCTTCTAAACTATGATATAGTATACCATGACTAATGTACCTGTGAGCACTCCACGTATTGGTATGCACTTTGACTCAAAGGAAGATGGATATGTATTTTATAACAACTATGGTGGCTCGGATGGATTTAATGTGAGAAAAGATTATCACAACAAAAGTAAGAAAAATGGTATATTAATATATCAGAAATACGTTTGTTGCAAAGAAGGGCAAAAAAAATTGGATAAAAGAGATTGAAAAATAGTGAAACCTCGAGCATAGACACGTACAAATTANTGGATTTAATGTGAGAAAAGATTATCACAACAAAAGTAAGAAAAATGGTATATTAATATATCAGAAATACGTTTGTTGCAAAGAAGGGCAAAAAAACTTGGATAAAAGAGATTGAAAAATAGTGAAACCTCGAGCATAGACACGTACAAATTGTTCGGCTCACACGTGTGTTTCCCTTAATCGGGATATTGAAAAATTTGTTGTAGTCAAATTGGATGATATGCACAATTACCTTTTGCACCTTAGTGAATGTANATTGTTCGGCTCACACGTGTGTTTCCCTTAATCGGGATATTGAAAAATTTGTTGTAGTCAAATTGGATGATATGCACAATTACCCTTTGCACCTTAGTGAATGTATGCATATGATGTCATCTCAAAGGAAGGTTACTACAATGCAGGGCATTAATGTGGATATGACAGAGGATTGTGAGATATCAATCAAGGCATCATATGAACTTATGAGTACCCAAGCAGGTGGAAAGGAAAGTTTAAGATTCACTTGGCAAGACCAAAAGATTTACATCCGTGAAAGAAGGCAGCGAGAGTTGAAATATGGTGAAGCAAGTAGTTTGTTGAAATATTTCCAAACTGAAGCGGTTAAAAATCCATCCTTCTACTATGGAATTCAATTGGATGTCGATGAGAGAATCACAAATATTTTTTGGGTTGACCCAAAAATGATTATTGATTATGGCCACTTTGGGGATGTTGTCTCATTTGACACAATGTTCCGAAAAACTAAGGAGTATCGACCATTTGCATGTTTTGTTGGTTTCAACAATTTTAGGAAGACTGTGGTATTTGGCGTTGCATTGTTGTATGATAAAACGAAAACTTCATTTCAGTGGTTATTTGAGACATTCCTACAAGCAATGTTTGGGAAGAAGCTTATCACTATATTTATTGACCAAGATCAAGCAATGACCAATGCTATATCCCAAGTGATGCCAGAGACATATCACNCGGTTAAAAATCCATCCTTCTACTATGGAATTCAATTGGATGTCGATGAGAGAATCATAAATATTTTTTGGGTTGACCCAAAAATGATTATTGATTATGACCACTTTAGGGATGTTGTCTCATTTGACACAACGTTCCGAAAAACTAAGGAGTATCGACCATTTGCATGTTTTGTTGGTTTCAACAATTTTAGGAAGACTGTGGTATTTGGCGCTGCATTGTTGTATGATAAAACGACAACTTCATTTCAGTGGTTATTTGAGACATTCCCACAAGCAATGTTTGGGAAGAAGCTTATCACTATATTTATTGACCAAGATCAAGCAATGACCAATGTTATATCCCAAGTGATGCCAGAGACATATCATGAGTTATGTACTTGACATCTTTCTCAAAATGCTTTAAAGCATCTTGGAAATATATATAAGGATGGTTCAAACTTCGTTACCAAATTTAAAGAATGCATTTATGAATCCGATGAAGAACATGAACTAGTTGAAACTTGGAATTCTTTGCTTGATGAGTACAATTTGCAGGATATCAGTTGGATGAATTTGACCTGGGCTTTAAGGGAGAAATGGGCAAAGGTATATATGAAGAGAACTTTTACGGCAGATATGAGGAGCACCCAACTTAGTGAGAGTATGAATGCAGCATTACGAGGTTACTTACAACCGAACCTTGATATTGTTCANGAATTCTTTGCTTGATGAGTACAATTTGCAGGATATCAGTTGGATGAATTTGACCTGGGCTTTAAGGGAGAAATGGGCAAAGGTATATATGAAGAGAACTTTTACGGCAGATATGAAGAGCACCCAACTTAGTGAGAGTATGAATGCAGCATTACGAGGTTACTTACAACTGAACCTTGATATTGTTCGATTTTTCACTTATTTTAATAGGGTTGTAAATGATAAGAGATATCAAGAGTCGGAGTCAGAGTACCATGCTAGGCAAAAGTTGCTTAGATTAACGTTCAAAAAAACTCTCATGTTGGTGCAAGCAAGTCAATGTTATACTCCTCCTATATTTGAATTGTTTCAAGAAGAATATGACACATTCCAGTGCGCTATTATGCAGTCATGCGCTTAAGGTGTTGGACATGATGAATATTAAGCAAATTCCTGACCAATACATTATTAAGAAATGGAGACGAGATGTGAGGAATGTTCATGGACAAAATTCTTTTGTCACACAAAATGTGGGGGATCCCAAGTTGGTGATAACATCATGATATAGACAGTTATGTCCTAGAATGGTCAAGTTAGCATCTCGTTGTTCTTATCTTTAGCCTACATTTGAGTTGGTGTCTTGAGGTATTGATGCTTAGTTTGATCAAGTGGAGAATATGTTTTCATCACTTAATAACATGGGTGATAGGACCAATAAAGGCAATGCNCTGACCAATACATTATTAAGAAATGGAGACGAGATGTGAGGAATGTTCATGGACAAAATTCTTTTGTCACACAAAATGTGGGGGATCCCAAGTTGGTGATAACATCATGATATAGACAGTTATGTCCTACAATGGTGAAGTTAGCATCTCGTTGTTTTTATCTTTAGCCTACATTTGAGTTGGTGTCTTGAGGTATTGATGCTTAGTTTGATCAAGTGGAGAATATATTTTCATCACTTAATAACTTGGGTGATAGGACCAATAAAGGCAATGTGAGAAATGAAGGCATATAGAATATGGACCCTAATATTCTACGGGTGAGAGGTTTAAAAAGGAAAGTGGGCGACTAAAACCTTGGCATGAGATGCAAACGAAAAGGAAGAAAGTAGGTCCACAACCCTCTCATATGTCTAAGGGATTACACATTCAATATTTTATTTTATTTTACATTTGATGAAGATATGACAATATTGATTTTACATTTTATTTTACTTGTTTTTAAGGTATCAAAGCCAGGATGTCCACATCCATTGTCTTCTCAAGCATCCAACAATTCACAAAATACTTCAGTATCTTATATTCACATGGATTTTCTGTTACTTTTTCATGAATTGATTTTAATGTTTTATTAACATTTTTTCATTTTTTGTTTGTAGGGTATGTCATTTGATGCAACAACATTGCATTCATTTGATTTCGTGAATGAAAGCTTCTACGATTTTTTCAAGGATGCCTGAAGAACAAGAGTGGCAAGGTGGAAGGGCCTTTACTCTGTTTTCAGATTATTTAATCTTGTTTCTATAACTTTTGGTTTGGTTCAATTCCCAAGTTGTCCTGTGATTGAGGATATTGTATGGGGTTGTTATTGTGATTAATGATATTGCAAGTTGGGATTGATAATTGTTATGGAAGATTTTGATTAATAATATTGTATTTTGGGGGTTGTTCATTGTGGTTAAGGATACTCTATTCTCTGGCTATTTTTCTTGCATTCTTTTTTTTTTTTTTAAAAAGAAAGTTTTATTAAAAGAATCTCAAATTTCAAGAATCAAACAAACAGAAAAAACTGCTTTACAACAAAACAACCTCAGTGCATCACTACAGCATTCCACAACATAACAACTCAAAATCATAGCATCAAAGCATCAGTGTATCACATCAGCAATACAACAGAGTATTCCATCAGCTCATCTCCTAACACCCCACAATCAATCTTTATCATAAAAAACCATCACTTTTTTTGACCCTAGCAACTGGCAGACCAATTTGATCCTGCACAAGAGCACTCCTCACCTTAGCAGGCAATGCAACAACAGAAAAATCAGAAGTAAAGTCATCCTGATTTTTTATTGCATTCTGGTTTGCTGCCAAAGCCACCAAATCCACTTTGAAGACATACATGTTATACTATTTTTCTCCACTACCACCATCACTAAAAATACACATGCTATATCATCAAACCCACAAAGAATGTTTAAAATACCATTTCTATAAATGAAAATGAATCATTACATTACATACAACACTTGATCTAGTTACATCATTTTAGCATTAAAACAATAACCAAAATAAGTAATAGCGGGAACTTTATCGCTTCTTCATTTGCCTCAATACGTTGGAGTCGACTATGAATTCCATCAATCCTTTAATTGCTTAGGCCATTGTGAGTCGACTAGGAAAGTTGATTATCACTTCTCCACTTGCTCCCTAACTCGACGAAGTCATTCTACATCACTACAAAACATTAAGGGTTAACAAAGAAATTGACAATGATACAAGAAATTATTGAAAATTCAAAACCTAACAAAATTAAATATTATAGGAATCCTTTAAGAAAGTCAGATTCCTTGTGCAAAGAACATAGTGGAAAAAAAATTCACAACTTGTGAGAGCTACTCATAGTTCATCACCATGAAAATTCATATTTAAATTTATTTTCACTACCCGTTATGTACCCAAAAAAGTGCTTCAAAAACACTCAAGGACACCCCAACAACCACATCAAACAAAAAAATGTCGATATAACAAAATTCTACAACCCGACCTAGACACAAGCCAACAATCATAACAACAAAGAGAGGAAGCTTGCGGCCACCGACTTGATCCCATGAGTACAAAGAGAGCTTTTTTTTTGGGGTAAGTTGCAGTTAACTTTTTGTGCTGATGAGGTTTTGACTGTTGGAAGCCTTCAATTGAACCCTAGCAATAGCAAAATAAAAAATTGAGAAAATGACAAACCTACAAAGAATTCAGTGTGTGGGGGTTATAGAAGACCAAACCTTGTTGTCCGTTTGTGTAGAAGATTGAATCCAATTGTATATGTGTGTGTAGNTGTGGGGGTTATAGAAGACCAAACCTTGTTGTCCGTTTGTGTAGAAGATTGAATCCAATTGTATATGTGTGTGTAGAAAGGATGTAGTTGTCTGTGTGTGCAGAGGAGGAGGTGAATAGTTCACTGTGTTGAAGGATTTGGTAGGTATTGAAAAATTGGGATTTTTTTTACTGTTCGGGCTTTTTTATGGTAGAGTTGAGACTTTTTTAGTGAGACGACGCCGTTTAAAAAAACAGCACACAGTGCTATTCTTTGAGGAAGAGCAGACGAGCTGCACCCAAAAAATACATACTCAACTAATAGTAGTCAAAGTGGGTGTGTGTGTATAAGGCTCTTTGGAGCTTCCACTTTTAAGTGGAGGTTTCAAAGTGGTCTTGCCGTTTCGTTATCTAAAAAAAAAACCTAATAGTAGTCAAAGCCCACAATAGTTCAAATCAATAAAAGGAGCAGAAGTCTGGCAATACTTTCTCAGGCTCATGTCAAAAATCACCACATTTATCCAGAGTTGAACTCTCTAAACTATTCGCCTACTCCTACACTAATTACCAAAATGTTTCCTTTCTTCACCTGGTAAGTAATTACCTTAAGTATTTTATATTTGTAGACTAAAATGCCATTTTATGATTATAGCTCAAAATTAACTCCTACAACTGTTTCAAGCTTCCAAAAGCAACAACTATCAAGTAAAGAATCTTTCCGGCAGTAATAGCATTGTTTAGCTTTTTGGAACACCAAACTTTCAAGACATAAGAGTGTGCTTTGCACGGGTTTTCCCTAGTAAATATTAAAATAGGACAAGCTTAAAAATCCGAAGCATTAATCCCAAAATCTATATCTAGAGAATGCAAAATGCATTTGTCAAGGAAGCTAATGAGGTTGACTCCTTTTCACTGCCCATCAAAATACCCTTTCACTTCCAACTCTGGCATCATATTATAATTCTTTGCATCAATTCTATTTGTTTTTTTTTTTTTTCTAATAAAACTTTCCAACACCTCAATCGAATGTTTTACTCTAACCACACATGATGTCGCCACGAGGACCATAACAACGAATGAATGCAAGTGCCAACCATCATTTCAATGTTGAACTTTGGCTCTATCTCCCCAGGGCACTCTTTTGTGCAAGTAAATGAAGAAGAAGAGATAATTGCTAATAACATCACCTTGATAATAATACCAACTAATCAATCAATTCCACTATCTTCAGAAAAACAAGTTGAATTGCAACTATAAAAAACCGTGCAAGCAAAATCTAGTTAAAATAAAATACACAAATAATCATGTGAGTGAGCTTTTCTTTGTCATTGAATTTACTTTAAATCAATCATATATTGAAAAGCACAAAAGAATGCAATCCAATAGCCTAAAGGCGACCATGTATTNGCATCAATTCTATTTGTTTTTTTTTTTTTTTTTTTTCTAATAAAACTTTCCAACACCTCAATCAAATGTTTTACTCTAACCACACATGATGTCGCCACGAGGACCATAACAACGAATGAATGCAAGTGCCCAACCATCATTTCAATGTTGAACTTTGGCTCTATCTCCCCAGGGCACTCTTTTGTGCAAGTAAATCAAGAAGAAGAGATAATTGCTAATAACATCATCTTGATAATAATACCAACTAATCAATCAATTCCACTATCTTCAGAAAAACAAGTTGAATTGCAACTATAAAAAACCGTGCAAGCAAAATCTAGTTAAAATAAAATACACAAATAATCATGTGAGTGAGCTTTTCTTTGTCATTGAATTTACTTTAAATCAATCATATATTGAAAAGCATAAAAGAATGCAATCCAATAGCCTAAAGGCGACCATGTATTAGAAGAGTTTACTTTTAAGTCAATTGGCATTACACATGTTTAGTGGTTGGTGGGGGTGGTGGTGTGGTGAGATTTAGAAAGAGGAGAAATGTATTTTACGTTCTGAAAGATTTAAAATTTTTTATTTTATTAAAAATATAAAATAAAAATTTTAAAATCTTTTAGGATAAAAATGCGATTCTCTCTTTTAAAAAGCTTTAACTCTGACTTAAAAAAAGACTGGCGTAACGGCGTAAGAAAGTTACCCCGCCTTCTCAGTTCTCGAGACTCCCGCGCTTCATATTCCCTCTTCCCGTTGGCCACTACACTATTTTCTATCACTAGGGTTTCTCCACTCCCTCTCTGTCTCTGTCTCTCTCTGTGTGNGCGATTCTCTCTTTTAAAAAGCTTTAACTCTGACTTAAAAAAAGACTGGCGTAACGGCGTAAGAAAGTTACCCCGCCTTCTCAGTTCTCGAGACTCCCGCGCTTCATATTCCCTCTTCCCGTTGGCCACTACACTATTTTCTATCACTAGGGTTTCTCCACTCCCTCTCTGTCTCTGTCTCTGTCTCTGTCTCTCTGTCTCTCTGTCTCTGTCTGGAGATATTTTGTAATGATAGTCCATTCCACTGGTCTTCCTTTCCCAGCGACTCTCCAGAGAGATACCCCATCAGGTAAACCCTCACACCTCTTTCACAAAAGCGTGGCTTAAATAAAATATCATTTTTTTAATGGTGTTGTAAATATATAATGGGCAGGACATTAGGTTCTGCAAGGAATTCAGGTTTTTTTTTGCTTTATTTCTTCTCTGATCAATCGCCTACTGTAGTCTATTAGAAATTTATTGGTCTATATTTTGTTTTTATTTAGGTTATAATTAGGATTTTGCTTTTTGTCAAAAAGGGTTTTGCTCAGACAATGAGATACGAAGCTGAAAGAATGACTTCATCGTGGTTATTGCTGGGAATAAAAGAGGAAAAATAAAGGTTTGATTAATGTGACTGGTTAGTTTGGCGAGATAAAATGGGGATGCTTGATTTTGATGATTGTGATTTTGCTTATGATGAGATGCATGCACAGTTGAAGAGAAAACGATTTGATCTCACAAGTCCGGATCATAAAACTTCTTTTTTTGGTGGTATAGAGACAACTATGAAAGACAATGCATCGATGGAGTATGACGATGATTACGAGTGCTTTTTGAAGGTTTTATTAGAGGACAGTGAACCAGGACATTCTGGGAGGGAAGGGGAAGATGATGATGATGGTGATGATGATGATGATGATGATGATAAAGACCCTCAATATAAGATGTTTATGGAGAGAGTAAAGGAACATGGGAAGTCGTATATCCTTGAAGTCGCTGTACAGAATGGGGTGGCTGTGTTTATAAAGTATGAAGCGGAAGAAGGGTCAGATGACATCTGTGGCCCACAGGCTCGGAAAACATTGAGTAACATTGTGAAGGAGAAGATAGAAGCAGCTAAAAACTCAAATACTGTCCACAAGATGTATCAAGTTGAAAGTCCAAGAATCTTGAGGAGTTGTATGAGAAAAGAAAAGAGGAATGCAGTTTTTGAGAAGGATTTAAGTTCCAAATCTGAACCCCNCACAGGCTCGGAAAACATTGAGTAACATTGTGAAGGAGAAGATAGAAGCAGCTAAAACCTCAAATACTGTCCACAAGATGTATCAAGTTGAAAGCCCAAGAATCTTGAGGAGTTGTATGAGAAAAGAAAAGAGGAATGCAGTTTTTGAGAAGGATTTAAGTTCCAAATCTGAACCCTACCACAAGTCTGATATGGTAAGTTCAATGGAGGACTCTTATGAATTGTTCCTGAGTAGTGTGAAGACCAAAGGTGACCATCTAGTTCTTCAGTTTAAGAACTGTGAGCCGGTTACATACGAAAAGGATGATGTCGAAAATTCTTCTGATTCGCGGATTCTGAAGATGGACAATTCTCTATTTTGCGAAGACGGAAACGATACCCCCTTTGGAACTTCAAGAGGATTTGATGCATCTGTATGTATTATCTTGTCCCGTCTTTGCTCTTTTTTCATTGAATTTGTTGGGATGGTGTTTCCAATTATTTGTTCTTTGAAATTCCTCACATTGGTATGTGACGTTTGTCCTGGTAATAATGTTGTCTTGTGAATGTCAAGATGCTTGAAGATGACTGCAAGTTCCTTGGGAACCACTGTAGAAATGACCATTCTCAGTTTAGAGACAAGCTCATGGACATTCTTAGAAAGCCCTATGACAAGCATGAGTTTGATGAGCTTTGGCGAGATTTAAGGGCTAGACTGCCGATGGAACGCTCAAGGGTCTTACGTGGGAGGACAACATCATACTCAGCAGATAAATGCGGCAAATCTTATCTCGATCACCACAGTGGTAAGTTTAATAGCACACACAGGTCTTATTTGCATATTGCCTTGCCTTGAGCTAATATAAATGTGATTAAATCACCAATTTACGGATTGTCTGTTGCATAACATTACTTAATGCTTTCGTTAAGTTTACACCTTAGACATGCTGTGAAAAAATGTTTTGTTCTATGATTATACTTTCAACTGGACAATTCTATGGTCCTAGAGTCAACACTATGTAAAAAATTAGATGAAAATTCTGTCTATCCAATGCATTCCTTTCACTGCTAGTTATGTTTTTTCTTGTTTGTGGATGTACTGATCTTTTGTGAAGCAACTTGGATTTCTTGCTTCCTTGACATTCATGGTGTGAAATAGTTTTGCAATTTCTAATTTTCTTTTTTCTCATGGAACTTCTTTGTCGTACATTATGAATATCTAGAGTTTGAAATGCACTGGAATCAAATTTTAAAAAATTAGAACATAGGGCAACAGGATTACAATCACTTGTAAGCTCTCTAAACTACACAGGACTCACTGAAATATGGAATATTAAAAATTTCTTGTGCAGGGTTTGATAAATTCCTTTTAAAGTTTGACATTGACACGTAATTATCCAAACAGGGATGGCCACATTAGCCAAAGCCAATTTCCCAAATTCAAGTGCATGTTGTCATACCTTGTAAATTTGGATTATTCTAAATTTGACACGGAGAGAAGTTTGAAGCCAATGGACTGTCAGGATGAACTGAGAATCTGTAGTTTTGCTTGGGAAGAATCCCAAGATAAACTACTCCGACCGATCTAATACTATAAAGTCAGTATAAAGTGGTTATGTTGATCAAGATTGGCCTTTTTATTGAACTGATGAATTTTTCCCTCTCTTCCCACTTGCATGGGTTTCTAGAAGATGCAAAACTGCTCAGAGCATGTGTCCTACTTGATTACTGTAACATGCTAATTTTGTCTCCTGCCCCCTAAGGTTCCAGCTGATCAGCTCCATGTGGTTGGACCACAAAGCTGCTTGTCCTTCTTGTTACAACAGCCTCATCTATGATCTATCCCTTGCTGGTCTTTACCATTTTCAGCCTGTCCATCTGCCTACTTTCTGTTCTACAGTTGCTTGTTTGCGCATTACTTTCTTGAGTCACTTCTTCTTCTGGGTAGGATGGTATTGGCTTGTAAACGTAGGCCTATAAGGCCCACATAAATTCTTTGTGGGGCTGTTTTTATCAGCTGAAATAGGAAAGGTCAGCGTTTCCTCGTCTTATGGTCACTAAATTGCTGCTCAAACTGAGTAATCCATAAATTATTGTCACTTCCTGGCACATTATATGTGGGGATGGGATTAGTGATAGAAAAAAAACTTAGTGGTGTTTGCAGGAATGCTGAGTGAAGCTACCATGCGTGGAAAAATTCAAATGGGATAACATGTTTACATGAGTGCATAATGTGCTTTTGCCTTTGTGCATCGACATGATTGGCCCCCCTTTGCCCTATATGGTTAATTGGTGCTATGAAGCTCTCGATTTGCCTTTTAGCTTGCAAAGTCTGTTTGGCGATCCATCATCCTTTAGAAGCATCATTAACATTCTTAGATTCCTGATCTTGAAGCTTTTTGATTTGCTGAGTTGCTGTCTCGTGATTCACTAACTTAGTTATGGGATATGAGGGCAAGTCATTGAAGTTTTGTACACACCATTTAGCAGCAGTCTTTAAACCCTACATGAAGACACCTATTTTTTTTTGTCTTGTTATCATAAGCAATGACTGAATTTTGCACTGCTCATGTATTGATAGTGGAAATGACACAACACTGACTTTTTTCTCACCCTTCATTCATGGGGTGCATCCTAATGTAAACCCCAACATGTTACATGATCTATGCAAGGAGTTCTGAGGTCCAGTATTCCATGGAGATCTAGGAATTCTAATCGCTATGAAAGATCCGTTGAGCTTGGTTTCTATCAAGGAGTCCATTTATGGAGTCCAAGCTTTTGATGATTTATGAGTATTAGTTTTAACATATCTAGAGTCTCATTCCTCTGCAGTTGGATATAATATGACTTGGTGCCTATATGACAAGCTCAATTGTATACACGAGTGGATGTCTTGCTGTTAGAGTTTTGAATTTAGGCACATTTAGAGGGGCTGTTTCCCTCTAGATTCTGCGTATGAGAAGCTTCAGGCATAATACTTGCGCTAACTGAATCTAATAGAAATTCCACCTTTAGATTGGTTGAAGATCTTGCTGTGTACTACCTTATGATTTTGGTACCATTCTTACCAGTTGACCTACTGGAAGTGATATGGATTAGTCACATCCTTCTCTGTTGCTATCTTGTTCCTTCTGAGCTCTTCAGTTGATATCTTCCATGTGTTTATCTTTTGGTTTCAGTCTTACTGCATGATGGTTTGTCTCTTGTATTTTTTTCATTTCTATGTTATACCAGTTGTCAATTTTCTTAAGATAGCAAATTTCAGATTTTTGTTTCTTAAACATGCAGATCTCAAAAAGAAGATTAAGGCATTCCAACATGATCGCTCTAAATTGTTGAACATCTTTCGAGGATTTTTCTATTGGTTGACGGTGAGTTCTCCTCATGTGCATTCTTTCTTATATTTGTTTGAAATCATTATATTCAAAATTGTTTGTCTTTGGCTAGGCATTTGGATGTGCCAGCATAATACAAAATATGCTTAACCGAAAGGACATGGTCAGTTGTATAACTATAACTTTTGCATTCAAAGTTTGACTATATTTTATGTCATTTCAGTTGGTTATGACAATAATATTACAAAATTATTTGTTTGCAAATATTGTGCGAACACTGTGAGAGAGTATGTAAGTTTTTATTATAGGGATAAAAANTGTCATTTCAGTTGGTTATGACAATAATATTACAAAATTATTTGTTTGCAAATATTGGGCGAACACTGTGAGAGAGTATGTAAGTTTTTATTATAGGGATAAATTTTTTTTTGGGTAATCTAGGGTGTTTATGATTTTCTTGGGCTATATATTCTTGTAATCTTGTTTATTGACTTGAGAGAGAGTATCGTTTGCACCCAATGAAATTTTCATGGTATCAGAGCCTCCTCTCCTAGCAAATCGCAAACTCTAAAAGTCACATCCACCATCGCAATCTCTAAAGTCGCATCCACCATTGCACTCCTTTCTTGTCATCTGTTCACAATTACTGTTCATAGACACTGATCATTGATGTTCCTTATCGCTACTTTCCACCGACATTGTTCACGATTATTGTTCATCGACACCTTTCACGGCTATTGTTCATCGACACTGTTCACACGCGTTGTTGATCTCATTGTTGATAGTTAATATTTACATGTTGATCTCAGATGATAAGATTCAAACAATCAGTATTCATTTGAAGGGTGACAACTACTTGTACTGGTGTAATATGATGAATTTTTATTATTAGTTGAGGAAGATGGAGTTATGTTTATGGTTTTGAGAACTCATTGCTAAGGAGACTCAATTTAAGGTGGCTTATGTTGTCATTTCTTCTCATTCAGTGTTTGCTACCCCCATTGCACAACCTCTGTTGTTGTCTACTCCATCTGCACATTTCATACAAGTTACTAGAAAACTAAAATCATGCGTTGGCATTGATGAATGAAGCTTTTGTCGTTAGAAAGGATACTAGAAAGCTTCTTGTCCCAAATTTCAGAAATACTCAGCGGTCCTTCTCGCAGGCATCTGTTCGCCCTCCTGCTGCACTAACAACTTCTACATATAATCCTGCCACTGTTTCTCTTGGTACTGTCCAGTCAATGATCGAGCAGTTGTAGATTATGCTTACTACTTCCACTACACATCTGTCTCATGCCTCTACTATGTCTTCAATTCATTTAGATTTGATTGGTTCGCATACTTCCTGTATATGACGTTCTACTTGGATTTTTGATTTAGATTCCTCACATCATATGCCTCTTAATCGTTGTTCTTTTAGTAATTAGTAATTGTCTTTCCCTCTTCTCCTATAAATATTGTTACCGTTAATGGTTCTCGAATGCATGTTGTTTTTATTATATTCGTTTTTCCCTCTTTGTTCTCCTTTCTTTCTATCCCGAATGAATTTTTTTATGTTTCACAATTGTCTGCTAGTTTATTGTCAATTAGTCAACTCTATGATTCAGGATTTGATGTTGTGTTTTCTTCTTATGGTTGTGTTGTTTAGAATTGNAATGTCATGAGACATTTGATGAAAAAATTGAATGAGGTATATTGACCAAAAGTAGTAAGGCATTTCGATATGTTCATTAGGGAGATCGAGCTTATGGACCCTTATTTAGCTAATGGAATGTTCACGTGGTCCTATTTTAGAAGAAAGTAAGTTTGTAAAATGTTAGATAGGTTTTTTTACTCGGTTGGGTGGACGGATTGTTTTCCTGAGGTTAGGCAAGAGGTTTTAACGNAGTAAGTTTGTAAAATGTTAGATAGGTTTTTTTACTCGGTTGGGTGGACGGATTGTTTTCCTGAGGTTAGGCAAGAGGTTTTAACGATTCGGACCATTGTCCTATTGATCTGAAGGAGTCAAAGTTTAGGTGGGGTTCGTGTCCATTTATATGTGAGAGTATGTGGGTGGAGCATAGTGGATTTGGGGGCAAGATTTTGGAATGGTGGTCGGAATGTGAGGTGTAAGGATGAGAGGGATATAAGAGTATGAAAAAACTTGAGTGGATGAAGCAAAAATTGAAAATATGGAACAAAGAGTAGTTTGGGGATGCTCATGAAACCAAGAGGGTCATTCNTATGAAAAAACTTGAGTGGATGAAGCAAAAATTTAAAATATGGAACAAAGAGTAGTTTGGGGATGCTCATGAAACCAAGAGGGTCATTCTGGATAGGATTGATGATATTATTTTTCATAAGAAAGAAACGGATGGGGGAATTGATGATGTGGTGAGAAGGGATCTTAGAAATAGACTTGAGAAGGCGGTGTTTAAGGAAGAAATAAGTATGAGGCAAAAAACTAGAGTTAAGTGGATTATGGAAGGAGATAACAATTCTAAATTTTTTCATAGAGTGGCAACTGGTAGAGCAAAGAGGAAAATTAGTGATAAATTGGAGAAGAATAATGGTACGATAACTCTTCTAAGTTTATAATCAGGCTAATAGGATGGGTATCTGTAGTATCTCTCCCCTCACTCTTCTAAGTTTGAGAGAGAGGAGTTACCAATAAAGCATTAGCAAAACTATTTTGTGAATGGTTATACCTTCTTCATTGAATCTTTTGAAACTGACACAAGAANGGAGTTACCAATAAAGCATTAGCAAAACTATTTTGTGAATGGTTATACCTTCTTCATTGAATCTTTTGAAACTGACACAAGAAAAGACAAGAAAAGAAAAGTGAAGCATAATTAAGGCCCCGTTTTGTAACGATTTCGTTTTTNATAAAGCATTAGCAAAACTATTTTGTGAATGGTTATACCTTCTTCATTGAATCTTTTGAAACTGACACAAGAAAAGACAAGAAAAGAAAAGTGAAGCATAATTAAGGCCCCGTTTTGTAACGATTTCGGTTTTCGTTTTTCGTTTGATATTTAGAGAAAACAAGAAAAAAAATNCTATGATTCAGGATTTGATGTTGTGTTTTCTTCTTATGGTTGTGTTGTTTAGAATTGTAAGTCTAAGAAGTAGATTGGGACTGGGAGTAGAGCTGGTGACTTATAAATTCTAGAGCACTTGCATATTCCTCTGGATTTTGGTTCTCCCAAACTGTCTTCCTTTCGTTNTCGTTTGGTAACCGATTTTGTTTTTCGTTTCTGTCACCGTTTTGTAAACTAGGGCCGATTTTCAAAAACCAAAAAAAGACGTTTTTGGTTTTCGTTTTTCGTTTTTCAATGTTACCAAACGGGGCCTAANACCGTTTTGTAAACTAGGGCCGATTTTCAAAAACCAAAAAAAGACGTTTTTGGTTTTGGTTTTTCGTTTTTCAATGTTACCAAACAGGGCCTACNGAGTGTCTAAAGAGTTTAATTTCGTCTAGTATTTTAGTTCATGGAATCGTTTGGGGTGGTGAGGGTTTCTTCTGATGGTGATGGGTCCATGAAAATCTTGAAGCTCCCAATTTCAACTTCTTTATGTATTAAACCAGGTGGACGTTTTGATCAAATTCTGAATCTTGATAATAGTTGTGCCACTGTGAAACATGTTGTGAGATCTCAAAAGTTGTATCTACTAGGGCCATTGTGTGTTATGGGGATGACGAGAGTAAGATGGGTTTAGGGATAGTAGAGAATGAGAGTGACCTTTCGAAGTGCTTTGTGTCTAATAAAGAGAAGTGGATGGTTTTGAAGAAGTTCTTGGAAAAATTGGATTCGAATTTAGTTCCGGCAAAAAAGGTAAGTAAGAAGATGAGAGATGTGAGGAGTGTGAGGAAGAGCAAGAGGAAGAGTGTTAAAGAGTTAAAGAATTTTTAGTCAGGAATTAATTATGAAGCCTGGGAGCAGTTGGATTGGGGAGGGTGAGATGGTTTGTTATGAAGATTGTTAGTTGGAATATTAGAAGGTTAGGATCTTGGAGGAAAAGAGTTTCAATAAAGGATTTGCTGAATAGAGTGGGGCCAGAGATTGTTATATTGTTGGAGACTAGGATGAAAATTATTGATAGAAGAATTGTCAAGAGAGTGTGGGGAATGAGGTTTAGATTTATTTATTTATTTTTACTATCTATAGGCAGTTTGGGTGGGGTAGTCATTAATGAGGATGAGAGATCCATTGTTGTGGAGGACAATATTGAGGGTGATTTTTCCATCTCTCTTAAGATTAGGCATAAGAATGGGGATGATTGGTAGTTGATTGGGTTGTATGGCCCAAATACTCTGCTTAGATCACGATTATGGAAAGAATGGACAAGTCTGTTTGGGGGTGTGTAGCCCTTGATGGTGTATTGGGGGGATTTTAATGTCATGAGACATTTGATGAAAAAATTGAATGAGGTATATTGACCAAAAGTAGTAAGGCATTTCGATATGTTCATTAGGGAGATCGAGCTTATGGACCCTTATTTAGCTAATGGAATGTTCACGTGGTCCTATTTTAGAAGAAAGTAAGTTTGTAAAATGTTAGATAGGTTTTTTTACTCGGTTGGGTGGACGGATTGTTTTCCTGAGGTTAGGCAAGAGGTTTTAACGATTCGGACCATTGTCCTATTGATCTGAAGGAGTCAAAGTTTAGGTGGGGTTCGTGTCCATTTATATGTGAGAGTATGTGGGTGGAGCATAGTGGATTTGGGGGCAAGATTTTGGAATGGTGGTCAGAATGTGAGGTGTAAGGATGAGAGGGATATAAGAGTATGAAAAAACTTGAGTGGATGAAGCAAAAATTGAAAATATGGAACAAAGAGTAGTTTGGGGATGCTCATGAAACCAAGAGGGTCATTCTGGATAGGATTGATGATATTATTTTTCATAAGAAAGAAACGGATGGGGGAATTGATGATGTGGTGAGAAGGGATCTTAGAAATAGACTTGAGAAGGCGGTGTTTAAGGAAGAAATAAGTATGAGGCAAAAAACTAGAGTTAAGTGGATTATGGAAGGAGATAACAATTCTAAATTTTTTCATAGAGTGGCAACTGGTAGAGCAAAGAGGAAAATTAGTGATAAATTGGAGAAGAATAATGGTACGATAACTCTTCTAAGTTTATAATCAGGCTAATAGGATGGGTATCTGTAGTATCTCTCCCCTCACTCTTCTAAGTTTGAGAGAGAGGAGTTACCAATAAAGCATTAGCAAAACTATTTTGTGAATGGTTATACCTTCTTCATTGAATCTTTTGAAACTGACACAAGAAAAGACAAGAAAAGAAAAGTGAAGCATAATTAAGGCCCCGTTTTGTAACGATTTCGTTTTTCGTTTTTCGTTTTTCGTTTTTATTTTGATATTTAGAGAAAACAAGAAAAAAAAATTCGTTTGGTAACCGATTTTGTTTTTCGTTTCTGTCACCGTTTTGTAAACTAGGGCCGATTTTCAAAAACCAAAAAAAGACGTTTTTGGTTTTCGTTTTTCGTTTTTCAATGTTACCAAACGGGGCCTAAGAAATTTCAGTTGAGCTTTTTCTCCTACTGGGACAGCTGTCTTTGATGGAGAACCTTTTCTCTTGCATCCAAACAATTATGTACAAAGTTAAATTGTTACTTCATTGTTACTTCAAAAGGAGAATTTTGTATTGCTGCTGATTTACAAAAGAAGAGAAATTGTTGTATGGTTTGTTGTGAGAGGGGTCATTCAACAAAGCAAGTGAGAGAGAGAATAATAAACTTCAAAGGGGGCTCCTTTGATGTTTGATGAACTTATATTGTATATTGACGCTGAATCATATTTGCACACATTCACGCACAAAGACAAATCCTTTTATGGTATGTTATTACTTCCCTATTCTTAATTGGTTCAGAATACATAGTTGCATCCTTTAACACCTATATTTGGTGTTTGTTATCAGAATTTGTCCCATGAAGATGCATTCCGACCTTGGCAAGACCCCTCATGTCTAGAAGTGGTGCCAGGATCTCGGTAGAAGTTTCTGCCTCTGCTGCTGTTTCCAATATCTCGGGATTCTGAAGTAAATAATTCAATATGAGCAAAATGGTAGGTGAGAATTTTTGTAGGCATGGTTTTGAAGTGTGCCTTGGCTGTGATGGGCCAGTCTAAGTGTCATCATTTTTTGCACATAACCTCTCTTCACCACCCGTCTGGTACAAACCAGTGAAGCTTACACAGTGTATTTACAATTACATGTTCCTGACAACATAATATTTTCTTTTTGCCTCTCTTTGGGTTCAGATGTTACTTCTCTGGTTCGAACTTATTAACTCGAGTCTTGAAGTAGACCATCATTGTAGCTAAATCCAACCCGTGGTTTTCCCATGCTGAAGTTCAGGACCCTTGCGTTCATGTTGTACTGAATTTCTCCATCATATAGCAGCTTCCTTATNATATTACAAAATTATTTGTTTGCAAATATTGTGCGAACACTGTGAGAGAGTATGTAAGTTTTTATTATAGGGATAAATTTTTTTTTGGGTAATCTAGGGTGTTTATGATTTTCTTGGGCTATATATTCTTGTAATCTTGTTTATTGACTTGAGAGAGAGTATCGTTTGCACCCAATGAAATTTTCATGGTATCAGAGCCTCCTCTCCTAGCAAATCGCAAACTCTAAAAGTCACATCCACCATCGCAATCTCTAAAGTCGCATCCACCATTGCACTCCTTTCTTGTCATCTGTTCACAATTACTGTTCATAGACACTGATCATTGATGTTCCTTATCGCTACTTTCCACCGACATTGTTCACGATTATTGTTCATCGACACCTTTCACGGCTATTGTTCATCGACACTGTTCACACGCGTTGTTGATCTCATTGTTGATAGTTAATATTTACATGTTGATCTCAGATGATAAGATTCAAACAATCAGTATTCATTTGAAGGGTGACAACTACTTGTACTGGTGTAATATGATGAATTTTTATTATTAGTTGAGGAAGATGGAGTTATGTTTATGGTTTTGAGAACTCATTGCTAAGGAGACTCAATTTAAGGTGGCTTATGTTGTCATTTCTTCTCATTCAGTGTTTGCTACCCCCATTGCACAACCTCTGTTGTTGTCTACTCCATCTGCACATTTCATACAAGTTACTAGAAAACTAAAATCATGCGTTGGCATTGATGAATGAAGCTTTTGTCGTTAGAAAGGATACTAGAAAGCTTCTTGTCCCAAATTTCAGAAATACTCAGCGGTCCTTCTCGCAGGCATCTGTTCGCCCTCCTGCTGCACTAACAACTTCTACATATAATCCTGCCACTGTTTCTCTTGGTACTGTCCAGTCAATGATCGAGCAGTTGTAGATTATGCTTACTACTTCCACTACACATCTGTCTCATGCCTCTACTATGTCTTCAATGCATTTAGATTTGATTGGTTCGCATACTTCCTGTATATGACGTTCTACTTGGATTTTTGATTTAGATTCCTCACATCATATGCCTCTTAATCGTTGTTCTTTTAGTAATTAGTAATTGTCTTTCCCTCTTCTCCTATAAATATTGTTACCGTTAATGGTTCTCGAATGCATGTTGTTTTTATTATATTCGTTTTTCCCTCTTTGTTCTCCTTTCTTTCTATCCCGAATGAATTTTTTTATGTTTCACAATTGTCTGCTAGTTTATTGTCAATTAGTCAACTCTATGATTCAGGATTTGATGTTGTGTTTTCTTCTTATGGTTGTGTTGTTTAGAATTGGAAGTCTAAGAAGTAGATTGGGACTGGGAGTAGAGCTGGTAACTTATAAATTCTAGAGCACTTGCATATTCCTCTGGAGTTTGGTTCTCCCAAACTGTCTTTNTAGAGCTGGTAACTTATAAATTCTAGAGCACTTGCATATTCCTCTGGATTTTGGTTCTCCCAAACTGTCTTTCTTTCGTTTGAAAAATAATTCGTCCTAGTTTTATTTGTGGCATTCTAGGTTAGGTCATTCGTCCAATGAGTGTCTAAAGAGTTTAATTTCGTCTAGTATTTTAGTTCATGGAATCGTTTGGGGTGGTGAGGGTTTCTTCTGATGGTGATGGGTCCATGAAAATCTTGAAGCTCCCAATTTCAACTTCTTTATGTATTAAACCAGGTGGACGTTTTGATCAAATTCTGAATCTTGATAATAGTTGTGCCACTGTGAAACATGTTGTGAGATCTCAAAAGTTGTATCTACTAGGGCCATTGTGTGTTATGGGGATGAGGAGAGTAATATGGGTTTAGGGATAGTAGAGAATGAGAGTGACCTTTCAATGTGCTTTGTGTCTAATAAAGAAAAGTGGATGGTTTTGAAGAAGTTCTTGGAAAAATTGGATTCGAATTTAGTTCCGGCAAAAAAGGTAAGTAAGAAGATGAGAGATGTGAGGAGTGTGAGGAAGAGCAAGAGGAAGAGTGTTAAAGAGTTAAAGAATTTTTAGTCAGGAATTAATTATGAAGCCTGGGAGCAGTTGGATTGGGGAGGGTGAGATGGTTTGTTATGAAGATTGTTAGTTGGAATATTAGAAGGTTAGGATCTTGGAGGAAAAGAGTTTCAATAAAGGATTTGCTGAATAGAGTGGGGCCAGAGATTGTTATATTGTTGGAGACTAGGATGAAAATTATTGATAGAAGAATTGTCAAGAGAGTGTGGGGAATGAGGTTTAGATTTATTTATTTATTTTTACTATCTATAGGCAGTTCGGGTGGGGTAGTCATTAATGAGGATGAGAGATCCATTGTTGTGGAGGACAATATTGAGGGTGATTTTTCCATCTCTCTTAAGATTAGGCATAAGAATGGGGATGATTGGTAGTTGATTGGGTTGTATGGCCCAAATACTCTGCTTAGATCACGATTATGGAAAGAATGGACAAGTCTGTTTGGGGGTGTGTAGCCCTTGATGGTGTATTGGGGGGATTTTAATGTCATGAGACATTTGATGAAAAAATTGAATGAGGTATATTGACCAAAAGTAGTAAGGCATTTCGATATGTTCATTAGGGAGATCGAGCTTATGGACCCTTATTTAGCTAATGGAATGTTCACGTGGTCCTATTTTAGAAGAAAGCAAGTTTGTAAAATGTTAGATAGGTTTTTTTACTCGGTTGGGTGGACGGATTGTTTTCCTGAGGTTAGGCAAGAGGTTTTAACTATTCGGACCATTGTCCTATTGATCTGAAGGAGTCAAAGTTTAGGTGGGGTTCGTGTCCATTTATATGTGAGAGTATGTGGGTGGAGCATAGTGGATTTGGGGGCAAGATTTTGGAATGGTGGTCAGAATGTGAGGTGTAAGGATGAGAGGGATATAAGAGTATGAAAAAACTTGAGTGGATGAAGCAAAAATTTAAAATATGGAACAAAGAGTAGTTTGGGGATGCTCATGAAACCAAGAGGGTCATTCTGGATAGGATTGATGATATTATTTTTCATAAGAAAGAAACGGATGGGGGAATTGATGATGTGGTGAGAAGGGATCTTAGAAATAGACTTGAGAAGGCGGTGTTTAAGGAAGAAATAAGTATGAGGCAAAAAACTAGAGTTAAGTGGATTATGGAAGGAGATAACAATTCTAAATTTTTTCATAGAGTGGCAACTGGTAGAGCAAAGAGGAAAATTAGTGATAAATTGGAGAAGAATAATGGTACGATAACTCTTCTAAGTTTATAATCAGGCTAATAGGATGGGTATCTGTAGTATCTCTCCCCTCACTCTTCTAAGTTTGAGAGAGAGGAGTTACCAATAAAGCATTAGCAAAACTATTTTGTGAATGGTTATACCTTCTTCATTGAATCTTTTGAAACTGACACAAGAAAAGACAAGAAAAGAAAAGTGAAGCATAATTAAGGCCCCGTTTTGTAACGATTTCGGTTTTCGTTTTTCGTTTGATATTTAGAGAAAACAAGAAAAAAAATTCGTTTGGTAACCGATTTTGTTTTTCGTTTCTGTCACCGTTTTGTAAACTAGGGCCGATTTTCAAAAACCAAAAAAAGACGTTTTTGGTTTTGGTTTTTCGTTTTTCAATGTTACCAAACGGGGCCTAAGAAATTTCAGTTGAGCTTTTTCTCCTACTGGGACAGCTGTCTTTGATGGAGAACCTTTTCTCTTGCATCCAAACAATTATGTACAAAGTTAAATTGTTACTTCATTGTTACTTCAAAAGGAGAATTTTGTATTGCTGCTGATTTACAAAAGAAGAGAAATTGTTGTATGGTTTGTTGTGAGAGGGGTCATTCAACAAAGCAAGTGAGAGAGAGAATAATAAACTTCAAAGGGGGCTCCTTTGATGTTTGATGAACTTATATTGTATATTGACGCTGAATCATATTTGCACACATTCACGCACAAAGACAAATCCTTTTATGGTATGTTATTACTTCCCTATTCTTAATTGGTTCAGAATACATAGTTGCATCCTTTAACACCTATATTTGGTGTCTGTTATCAGAATTTGTCCCATGAAGATGCATTCCGACCTTGGCAAGACCCCTCATGTCTAGAAGTGGTGCCAGGATCTCGGNCAAAGTGAGAATCGAGTCATCTTTTAGGATGCAAAATGTGAAAGCCCTATATTTTCTCTCTATTTTTCTTCTAGTACACCATCTGCGATGAATTCAAGTGGGACTCATTGTGGATGGGGCTATTCCGACCCTTTAAATCTCATTTCCCACTTTATTTAATCATTTTACTTCAAGATACTGTGTTTACCCCACATTAGTTACTAAATCCACCATCGTCTATATTCAGTAATTAAAAATTAAATTCATTCAATTTTATTTCAACCTACTATATAGACAATGATCAAGATTTTATTTTGGTGTATTATTTCATTACAAAAATATTTTAGAAACAAAATAAAAATTAATAAAATTAATAATTATTTTTAAAATATTAGGGCATCTTCGATCCTTATTCAAACCCTTAATCAAATTTAAATTTTAGTTCAAACAGATTAAAAATAAGTTCAAGTCTTTTACTTAAATCTATACCAAATGAAGAGAGACTTAATTTTTTACTTAAATTAAGGGAAATTCAAATATTTACTCAAATCTTTAATAGTTAAATTTCACTCTTTAAAAGATCCAATGATCATATTTTACTTTCCTTTAAATTTGAATTTGTCCGACTTTGAATTTTAGTTTATCCATTGAAATATCTTATATCAAATCAAGTTTTTTTCTTAAATGTTAACTCAAATTTGAGTCAACATTACAGATAACCTTAGTCAAAATATACTAAAATATCTTAAAACACCTTAAAATATTCTAAAGGCATCGGTGAAAGTATATCAAAATATTTCAAAACACTTTGCAACATTGAAATTTCACTTCAACTACTATTTTTGTTTCAGTTTCTTTGACATATATTTAATAGTTTAATTGAAGAGTATAAATGAGATGGGTATAGATGGAGTGAATTTAATAGTTTGATGTAAGATGATTAAATGAGATAAAAAATGAGATTTAATTGGCGAGAATAGTCCCACCCTTACCCATAAGTAAACTTCATTATTTATAAGTGGGACCTCACTGAGTGAATGATTTTGCTTATTGGTGGGGAACTCAACTTCTAAAAAAGTAAAAAAGTTATTGAAACACATAATAACTACTAGGTGAGTAGGGCATGAAAATTGGAGTCAGTTTTCCTTTTTGAAATCCATGAAGCAAGGGATGGCAAAAGTTTCAGGGTAAAACTGTCCATTATCCATTTAAAAGATATAGAAAGAGAGTATTCCATTAAGAACTATGGATTGTGATACTTTCCATTATATTTTATGTCAATTGCACTTTAATGATAAATTATCAACCTATCATGAAGCCAATTAGAACTCACTATTTACTATTGAGTCCCTCACCATATAGATTATCTGAACTTGGGATATATATATATTGCAGTACCAATTCTAAATGCAAGTGGCAGTATTCATAGAGCCCTTGCTAAAAAAATATGTGGATGAATAAAATAAAAGATTTATATGTAATGGTTGGTGAGATGGAGGGGATTGATGAGTCAATTTCTTATGAAAAGGACTTTATTGGTGATACATAGCTTTAACAACAGTTTTTTATGTGGTGTGAGAGACATGATGACTTGGAAATGATAGAGATTTATCATAACGTGGTCATTTGATAAAAGATTTGATGGAACAAAAGGAGTGGCTTCCATGGAGAGATTAAAGGCAGGCAGCCATTCCATGACAAAAGCAGAAAGGGAAGGATAACCCAACATTGCCTAAAAACTTGGGCATCTCAATTCGTACTCGGATTGAATTGAAGTGCGACCGAGTCTAAATCAATTATCATATATTGTGGATTTCAATATTCCACATATCATACCCGAATCGATTAAAAATTCGATATTATGTCACAATATCAATTCATATTTGATTAATCACATCAAAATCGATCTATTTAAAAAGCCTACTAGAAACTAGACAGACTAGGTTAGCTCATTACTGCTCCATTGGCACATGAATTTAGACAGGAAGAGAAAAGAATATGTAAAAGAAAGAGCATTTTCTTTTGTTTGGCTGCATTGAAACACAAGAAGGGAAAAGATGAGGGAAAGTAAAAGAAAAAATCTCCACATAATTCTTCATTTCCCTTCTGTATTATAATGCTGATCAAATTTGAGGAATTCATAAATTCCAATTCTAGCCGCTAACTATTAAGAGAAAATGTGATGGAATTTACCTTTCCCTTCCTTTTCCTGTTTCCACCTCCTTTCCCTCAATAAATCCACGACCCAAACAGAGGGTAAAATAACAGATTAATCAGTACACAGGCAAAACCAGAAGCATAGCTTTTATTAACATTCTTTAGATGTTTGGGTAACAACAGTTTCTTGTACTCACTTTTAACACAATTTCATACAATCACAATTGAAGTACAGTTCTCAATCCAGATTTGAAAGAGAATTGAAAACTGACTCAAAAACACCACAAAACTGGCACATCAAACAGGGAAACTAAGTCAAGACCACTAAGGGAGAGGAGGAGGGCACACCAGCAAACAACCTCTCATCCAAGACCCATCAGTAAGCATCCCAGAAAAANATGTAGTGTTCTATATCTGAACCAATCAGACGAAGCGTGTACTCCGTCAATGGAGCTTCCTGGTTCCATATGTGGTGTTATTGTCTCACAATTCACAAAATAAGAGAGAATAATGATTGCAAAGAAACATGTATTGGAGTAATNGACCACTAAGGGAGAGGAGGAGGGCACACCAGCAAACAACCTCTCATCCAAGACCCATCAGTAAGCATCCCAGAAAAAGGTGAAGCCAACCGGAGATTAAAAAAGAAAATGAAAATGAAAATTGAATATACAAAAGAATTACACCACAGAAAATAGCAATTTGCCAGAAATGTGGTTAGTCAAAGCTCGATGAGCGGCTCCACCTGCCTTGCAAGTAGTCCTCTAACGAGATGCTTTGCTCGATGCTGCTGATGGAGAGAACCTCCTCCACATCAAGCAACGCAAGGTTAAGATGCGACTGGAGATTTGAACGTGAAAAGGCTTCATCATCCACTGCGTCAGACCCTTCCAATGCATTAGCTTGCAGCATTGCATCAGATCCTTCTGAAGCATTCACTTGTAGCCTTGCCCAGTTGGTTACTTCAACATCACCTTGGAGGAGCTTCAAAACCTGAAATGATAAGAATACAGATAGTAAGGATGGGTCTGTGTCCCAAAAACCAAATAAAATATAAGTGCACAGGCATTGTCAAAGTGAGGACCTTATCGCCATGATGATACATTATCTATGAGGAACCATATCAAGTGGAGTGAGGGAGGCATGTAACAGTCTTATAAAAGCAAAAGGAAATGCAAAGGAAAAAAAAAAAAAATCCCACACAACATGGACATCTTCTACTTTCTTGCGCCCTCAGCTCAATTATCCTTGTGCAACAAGGCAGCATAAAGAGGATAAAAGTAATGCAAGTAAAGAGGGGTTGTCAAATACTAAGGGAAATTTTATACGACTATTACATTGCCATCTATGGTTTATGATTGAAGGCAAGGTAGCCAAGAAAAAAACAGGATGTAACCAACAGTAGCTCAACTGATAAGTTGCACAAGATACCATTGTACGGAATTTAGGTGAGGTAGTTGTCCAAGATAGCTGGCCATATGCAATGACGGAAATTCAACTTAATTGGTGGGCATGCTTTAAACACCTAAGGGAATGCTTAGCATTCCTTAGATCAGTTTTTACAGTAGTGCCGGATGTGGACAAGGAATCAGAAAGTTAACAAGAGAGGGATTAACTAAGAGAAATAAAAGATGACTTACGAGGCTCATTTGCGGCCGAGCTCGTGGTGCACGTCTGATACAGAGAGTAGCAGCTAAAACCATTCTCTCCATTTGTTCGCGGTCATAGTTACTGTCTAAGGTTGGATCTAGTAATTGGGTAAACTTTCCGCTGTTTACAATTGGTTTTGCCTGGAAATCATGATATATTCCTCATTACAAGTCAAGATCAAGAAATAAATTCCAAGTTGACTATACCAACGGGCATAGAGGACATACCCACATAACCAGGCTCTCTTGGCCCTTTGGATAGTCACTGCATATGGGTTTTCTTCCGGAAAGAAGCTCAAGAAGTACTACACCATACGCATAGACATCAATCTTGTCATTAACTTTTCCATACATGAAATATTCAGGAGCCAAATACCTGCACCAAAATGTATGTCACTAAATAATTTCATGACCAGTAATAAAATAAAAAAATGCAGAATGTACTACATTTTCTTAGATGATCAAGNAGGCTGCGAATATCCGGACGTGCCGGGTGGTGCTGCTGAGCCACTGGCCTCCATATTCTCTGCTCATGTTCTTGCTCTTCACATTCAATTGTGGCTCAACTGGCCTTGGTGGCTTCATTGTCTGCTGTTGCTTATTTTCCTCTTGTCCTTGGTTTTCTTTTACTGTGATTTCTTCTTGAACTTCAGTTTGTTGAGCTGAAATTGGAAAAACAGTTCTCTTTCTGATCGGTTCTCTTTTGGTTCTTGTCCAATCCAACATGGAGAATTTTGTTGAAGCCATGTATGAGGAAGTTGCTGCCATTGGGAAGAATAATCTTTCAGTTTCTCAGTTTTTTGCAGTAGTTTTTCTTTGGGGTCTTGCTGATTTTCTTTTTCTGAAATTTTGTCTAAAGTACCAAGGAATTTATGTCCTCTATTTTAGGGATAAGATTTCTTGTTCTTATTAGAGGAATGTGTGTACTATGAAGAATTGTGAAAAAGGGTTTTTCGCACTTTCTACCCTAAAAGATGTCTTGGTTCCCTCTTTGTACCAAAAAAGATTATTTTTTCCATATTGCACCATGTATGTTATAAATTAGTTTTAATATGACCCTTAAACTAACATCTATTTTAGATTCTGTTAAAAATTGATGTACATGCCACCTAAGGATATTAATTGTGAGTTTATATTTTTGCTTAAGAGTAAAACACATGGGTGACATGTACATCAATTTTTAACGGAATCTGAAATAGATGTTAGTTCGAGGGTCATATTAGAACCAATTTATGACATTTATGGTGTAATATAAAAAAAAAACCTTTTAGAGTGCAAAGTGAGAATCGAGTCATCTTTTAGGATGCAAAATGTGAAAGCCCTATATTTTCTCTCTATTTTTCTTCTAGTACACCATCTGCGATGAATTCAAGTGGGACTCATTGTGGATGGGGCTATTCCGACCCTTTAAATCTCATTTCCCACTTTATTTAATCATTTTACTTCAAGATACTGTGTTTACCCCACATTAGTTACTAAATCCACCATCGTCTATATTCAGTAATTAAAAATTAAATTCATTCAATTTTATTTCAACCTACTATATAGACAATGATCAAGATTTTATTTTGGTGTATTATTTCATTACAAAAATATTTTAGAAACAAAATAAAAATTAATAAAATTAATAATTATTTTTAAAATATTAGGGCATCTTCGATCCTTATTCAAACCCTTAATCAAATTTAAATTTTAGTTCAAACAGATTAAAAATAAGTTCAAGTCTTTTACTTAAATCTATACCAAATGAAGAGAGACTTAATTTTTTACTTAAATTAAGGGAAATTCAAATATTTACTCAAATCTTTAATAGTTAAATTTCACTCTTTAAAAGATCCAATGATCATATTTTACTTTCCTTTAAATTTGAATTTGTCCGACTTTGAATTTTAGTTTATCCATTGAAATATCTTATATCAAATCAAGTTTTTTTCTTAAATGTTAACTCAAATTTGAGTCAACATTACAGATAACCTTAGTCAAAATATACTAAAATATCTTAAAACACCTTAAAATATTCTAAAGGCATCGGTGAAAGTATATCAAAATATTTCAAAACACTTTGCAACATTGAAATTTCACTTCAACTACTATTTTTGTTTCAGTTTCTTTGACATATATTTAATAGTTTAATTGAAGAGTATAAATGAGATGGGTATAGATGGAGTGAATTTAATAGTTTGATGTAAGATGATTAAATGAGATAAAAAATGAGATTTAATTGGCGAGAATAGTCCCACCCTTANTCAAGATTTTATTTTGGTGTATTATTTCATTACAAAAATATTTTAGAAACAAAATAAAAATTAATAAAATTAATAATTATTTTTAAAATATTAGGGCATCTTCGATCCTTATTCAAACCCTTAATCAAATTTAAATTTTAGTTCAAACAGATTAAAAATAAGTTCAAGTCTTTTACTTAAATCTATACCAAATGAAGAGAGACTTAATTTTTTACTTAAATTAAGGGAAATTCAAATATTTACTCAAATCTTTAATAGTTAAATTTCACTCTTTAAAAGATCCAATGATCATATTTTACTTTCCTTTAAATTTGAATTTGTCCGACTTTGAATTTTAGTTTATCCATTGAAATATCTTATATCAAATCAAGTTTTTTTCTTAAATGTTAACTCAAATTTGAGTCAACATTACAGATAACCTTAGTCAAAATATACTAAAATATCTTAAAACACCTTAAAATATTCTAAAGGCATCGGTGAAAGTATATCAAAATATTTCAAAACACTTTGCAACATTGAAATTTCACTTCAACTACTATTTTTGTTTCAGTTTCTTTGACATATATTTAATAGTTTAATTGAAGAGTATAAATGAGATGGGTATAGATGGAGTGAATTTAATAGTTTGATGTAAGATGATTAAATGAGATAAAAAATGAGATTTAATTGGCGAGAATAGTCCCACCCTTACCCATAAGTAAACTTCATTATTTATAAGTGGGACCTCACTGAGTGAATGATTTTGCTTATTGGTGGGGAACTCAACTTCTAAAAAAGTAAAAAAGTTATTGAAACACATAATAACTACTAGGTGAGTAGGGCATGAAAATTGGAGTCAGTTTTCCTTTTTGAAATCCATGAAGCAAGGGATGGCAAAAGTTTCAGGGTAAAACTGTCCATTATCCATTTAAAAGATATAGAAAGAGAGTATTCCATTAAGAACTATGGATTGTGATACTTTCCATTATATTTTATGTCAATTGCACTTTAATGATAAATTATCAACCTATCATGAAGCCAATTAGAACTCACTATTTACTATTGAGTCCCTCACCATATAGATTATCTGAACTTGGGATATATATATATTGCAGTACCAATTCTAAATGCAAGTGGCAGTATTCATAGAGCCCTTGCTAAAAAAATATGTGGATGAATAAAATAAAAGATTTATATGTAATGGTTGGTGAGATGGAGGGGATTGATGAGTCAATTTCTTATGAAAAGGACTTTATTGGTGATACATAGCTTTAACAACAGTTTTTTATGTGGTGTGAGAGACATGATGACTTGGAAATGATAGAGATTTATCATAACGTGGTCATTTGATAAAAGATTTGATGGAACAAAAGGAGTGGCTTCCATGGAGAGACTAAAGGCAGGCAGCCATTCCATGACAAAAAGCAGAAAGGGAAGGATAACCCAACATTGCCTAAAAACTTGGGCATCTCAATTCGTACTTGGATTGAATTGAAGTGCGACCGAGTCTAAATCAATTATCATATATTGTGGATTTCAATATTCCACATATCATACCCGAATTTGTTAAAAATTCAATACTATGTCAAAATGTCAATTCATATTTGATTAATCACATCAAAATCGATCTATTTAAAAAGCCTACTATAAACTAGACAGACTAGGTTAGCTCATTACTGCTCCATTGGCACATGAATTTAGACAGGAAGAGAAAAGAAAATGTAAAAGAAAGAGCATTTTCTTTTGTTTGGCTGCATTGAAAAACAAGAAGGGAAAAGATGAGGGAAAGTAAAAGAAAAAATCTCCATATAATGCTTCATTTCCCTTCTGTATTATAATGCTGATCAAATTTGAGGAATTCATAAATTCCAATTCTAGCCGCTAACTATTAAGAGAAAATATGATGGAATTTACCTTTCCCTTCCTTTTCCTGTTTCCACCTCCTTTCCCTCAATAAATCCACGACCCAAACAGAGGGTAAAATAACAGATTAATCAGTACACAGGCAAAACCAGAAGCATAGCTTTTATTAACATTCTTTAGATGTTTGGGTAACAACAGTTTCTTGTACTCACTTTTAACACAGTTTCATACAATCACAATTGAAGTACAGTTCTCAATCCAGATTTGAAAGAGAATTGAAAACTGACTCAAAAACACCACAAAACTGTCACATCAAACAGGGAAACTAAGTCAAGACCACTAAGGGAGAGGAGGAGGGCACACCTGCAAACAACCTCTCATCCAAGACCCATCAGTAAGCATCCCAGAAAAAGGGTGAAGCCAACCGGAGATTAAAAAAGAAAATGAAAATGAAAATTGAATATACAAAAGAATTACACCACAGAAAATAGCAATTTGCCAGAAATGTGGTTAGTCAAAGCTCGATGAGCGGCTCCACCTGCCTTGCAAGTAGTCCTCTAACGAGATGCTTTGCTCGATGCTGCTGATGGAGAGAACCTCCTCCACATCAAGCAACGCAAGGTTAAGATGCGACTGGAGATTTGAACGTGAAAAGGCTTCATCATCCACTGCGTCAGACCCTTCCAATGCATTAGCTTGCAGCATTGCATCAGATCCTTCTGAAGCATTCACTTGTAGCCTTGCCCAGTTGGTTACTTCAACATCACCTTGGAGGAGCTTCAAAACCTGAAATGATAAGAATACAGATAGTAAGGATGGGTCTGTGTCCCAAAAACCAAATAAAATATAAGTGCACAGGCATTGTCAAAGTGAGGACCTTATCGCCATGATGATACATTATCTATGAGGAACCATATCAAGTGGAGTGAGGGAGGCATGTAACAGTCTTATAAAAGCAAAAGGAAATGCAAAGGAAAAAAAAAAAAANAATTCTTCATTTCCCTTCTGTATTATAATGCTGATCAAATTTGAGGAATTCATAAATTCCAATTCTAGCCGCTAACTATTAAGAGAAAATGTGATGGAATTTACCTTTCCCTTCCTTTTCCTGTTTCCACCTCCTTTCCCTCAATAAATCCACGACCCAAACAGAGGGTAAAATAACAGATTAATCAGTACACAGGCAAAACCAGAAGCATAGCTTTTATTAACATTCTTTAGATGTTTGGGTAACAACAGTTTCTTGTACTCACTTTTAACACAATTTCATACAATCACAATTGAAGTACAGTTCTCAATCCAGATTTGAAAGAGAATTGAAAACTGACTCAAAAACACCACAAAACTGGCACATCAAACAGGGAAACTAAGTCAAGACCACTAAGGGAGAGGAGGAGGGCACACCAGCAAACAACCTCTCATCCAAGACCCATCAGTAAGCATCCCAGAAAAAGGTGAAGCCAACCGGAGATTAAAAAAGAAAATGAAAATGAAAATTGAATATACAAAAGAATTACACCACAGAAAATAGCAATTTGCCAGAAATGTGGTTAGTCAAAGCTCGATGAGCGGCTCCACCTGCCTTGCAAGTAGTCCTCTAACGAGATGCTTTGCTCGATGCTGCTGATGGAGAGAACCTCCTCCACATCAAGCAACGCAAGGTTAAGATGCGACTGGAGATTTGAACGTGAAAAGGCTTCATCATCCACTGCGTCAGACCCTTCCAATGCATTAGCTTGCAGCATTGCATCAGATCCTTCTGAAGCATTCACTTGTAGCCTTGCCCAGTTGGTTACTTCAACATCACCTTGGAGGAGCTTCAAAACCTGAAATGAATAAGAATACAGATAGTAAGGATGGGTCTGTGTCCCAAAAACCAAATAAAATATAAGTGCACAGGCATTGTCAAAGTGAGGACCTTATCGCCATGATGATACATTATCTATGAGGAACCATATCAAGTGGAGTGAGGGAGGCATGTAACAGTCTTATAAAAGCAAAAGGAAATGCAAAGGAAAAAAAAAAAAAATCCCACACAACATGGACATCTTCTACTTTCTTGCGCCCTCAGCTCAATTATCCTTGTGCAACAAGGCAGCATAAAGAGGATAAAAGTAATGCAAGTAAAGAGGGGTTGTCAAATACTAAGGGAAATTTTATACGACTATTACATTGCCATCTATGGTTTATGATTGAAGGCAAGGTAGCCAAGAAAAAAACAGGATGTAACCAACAGTAGCTCAACTGATAAGTTGCACAAGATACCATTGTACGGAATTTAGGTGAGGTAGTTGTCCAAGATAGCTGGCCATATGCAATGACGGAAATTCAACTTAATTGGTGGGCATGCTTTAAACACCTAAGGGAATGCTTAGCATTCCTTAGATCAGTTTTTACAGTAGTGCCAGATGTGGACAAGGAATCAGAAAGTTAACAAGAGAGGGATTAACTAAGAGAAATAAAAGATGACTTACGAGGCTCATTTGCGGCCGAGCTCGTGGTGCACGTCTGATACAGAGAGTAGCAGCTAAAACCATTCTCTCCATTTGTTCGCGGTCATAGTTACTGTCTAAGGTTGGATCTAGTAATTGGGTAAACTTTCCGCTGTTTACAATTGGTTTTGCCTGGAAATCATGATATATTCCTCATTACAAGTCAAGATCAAGAAATAAATTCCAAGTTGACTATACCAACGGGCATAGAGGACATACCCACATAACCAGGCTCTCTTGGCCCTTTGGATAGTCACTGCATATGGGTTTTCTTCCGGAAAGAAGCTCAAGAAGTACTACACCATACGCATAGACATCAATCTTGTCATTAACTTTTCCATACATGAAATATTCAGGAGCCAAATACCTGCACCAAAATGTATGTCACTAAATAATTTCATGACCAGTAATAAAATAAAAAAATGCAGAATGTACTACATTTTCTTAGATGATCAAGACTCTTTTTTCACCTTTGGTCAATTTAGACTCTTTCTTCTACAGCAAAAAAAAAAGAAAAGAAAAGAAAAGAAAAAAGAGTCTTCCTAGAACATTACAGGGACTCCTATATCTCTTTTGATTACAACAAGAATCTGAACAGGTTCTGGAAGTTATTGAAGTTACAAACCCAAAAGTTCCTGCAACATCCGTGCATGTTATATATGACGAGGTGGTTGATGCCCATTTAGCAAGTCCAAAATCAGAGAGCTGAAAAGAAAAACACAGCATGAGCATCAAACATGGAATCTGTAATCTAATTGACACCTGAAGGGTTAAATTACACCACCTGTGGCTCAAAATCATCAGATAGTAGTATATTTGATGATTTTACGTCCCTATGGATCACAGGTTGAGCACCTCTACTGTGCAGATACTCCAATGCCTCTGCTACACCAACAGCCACCCGATATCTCTCAGTCCACCCAAATGAGAGCGGATCCTTCTTATGACCTGATGTTGTATGAGCACCCATGAGAAATGGTAAAGAGTCAGTTAATAAGAAACTTGATGTTCAGCTTCATTGTGAGTATATCTATAATGATTCCTATGTGATAACCTACCATGAAGATTCTCTTCAAGGCTTCCTCTTGAAAGGAAATCATAAACCAAGAGGAGATGGTTGTCCTCAAAACAGAACCCAAACAGTGAGATGATGTTTTTGTGATGTAAAGTAGTTATAATCTCAATTTCCAAAACAAACTCTTTCAATGCATCTTCAGATGGTTTTAAGATCTTCACAGCGAGTTCCTTGCCATCAGGAAGGCAACCTCTATAAACCTGACTGCTGCCTCCTTTCCCAATCATATTACCTGAATTTCCAAAAAATTATGTTCACTAGTAAGTAGGATAATATATTGAACATACAAAGTTTCCTCAAGGATGGAGTTATGAAAGAGAATCAAACCAGGCATAAAATTCAATGTCGCTGAGAGAAGTTCCCGATACTTAAACAATCTGCAAGTTGCAGAGTATTTTTCATGAAGACCCTCTAATTCTGTTGGTAAGGTTCCTGAAGTGCTGTTTGGAGAAGATGGAGAAGACACAGTCTCATTACCCACAGGAACAATTGCACCATTTTCTCCATCTAGTTCAGAAGATTGATCTGGGTGACCATCACAACTACTTTGTACTTGATCTGAGTTTGTAATTTGCAGACAATTTCTACTGGGCAATCGCATTGCCCATTGCACAACAGAGACCTGACGCACTGAGGAGCAGTCTGAGGCCTGCCGATTGGATACAATAGCTCGGCGAAGAAGTGGCCAACCAGGTTTCAGTTCGGGCAATTCTCTTATCAAGAGAGAAATTGAACTAGATGCAGCCTCTAGCTTCTGTACTGGCACTATGGCCATAGAGTTGTCTTCATCATCATTGGCAGAAGACTTATTTGTTGATTGGGCGCAAGAATTAACAGAAAAAACAGAGTCCCCTGAACATATGGAACAATTCTGTTTCAAGGCACTCTCTGTGCAATCAGAGCCAGCTTTCACTAACAGCTCCAAATTCCCAGAACTGCCTAGATCACATATTGCCCTTGGCTTCAACACACTGTCATCATTTGGGACTTTAGCATTCTTACTCAATGATCTTTGAATTGCATTAAGTAAACCATTCCGGCGCTGATCTTCAGTTCCTGCCAAAAAACACAACAGAAGTAAGATTTCTATCAGAACCAAGTCTAGAGTTATATATTGTTTTCCAATTACAAAATCAATTACAAGTTGAAACCTTTTCCATTGACATGAGGGGCAGAAGAAGCTTCTCTATGAAACACAATTTTCCCATTATTAACAGCAAGAACTGCACAATCCTTTGATAATTTCCGAGCACAGTACTTAGCCACAGAGGCCGATGACCGGATTGCATGTTTTGGAGCAGTTCCCAGTATAAACTGAGTAGCAAAGTAAGATTTCGCTTCTCGAACTAGAATTTTTCGGATTGATGGACCTCTGCAGATCTTAAGTTTAAGATCCACCTGCAACAGATCAATCAAAATCCAAACTCTATAATCATCAGTTTGGTTGCTAAGCAACTATCAAGGAAGAATGTAACGCAGTTCTAAGTTGATTATTCTGATTTTGGAAAGAAAAAAACAGCAGCCCAAATAACTTTGAAAGATTGTTTATTCTGTTACTCAAGTTGTTTGGATGTTGAGACCCACCGACACATTTCTCAAGCCACCCATTAACAGTTTCTGAGCAAAAAAAAGTGAAAATTATAATGCCTTTAGAATTTTAGGTTTATCAGCTTTTTGGACCCAATACCATTATAAGACTAAGTTATATAGATTTTTCGTACTGTGTTTTCTCAGAAACTTTAAGGTATACACAATGAGCTCCAAAATGGATGAATTGAAAGACAAAATGAAAAGAACAGACCTGTTTCAAGTTACAGAAACCTTCATAGACAGCAAGGACAGAGTCAAAGGCTTTCACCAGCGAGAGTAGAGACGACTTCCCATCACGATCCACTATTTCTACAGACACCCATTACCACAAATTCACCAATTAGTACTTTCAACTTATCCAAACCCTCCAAACAATCAATTTTGAGATGATCCAGGAAATCAAAACTCTCTCTCTCCCTCCCCCTCCCCCTTCCTCGGGTGTCAAAACATATGCAAAATATACCTACCCGTTTCACCAAATAAATCAATTAACACTTCCATCCATCTAAACCACCCAAGAAACAAAAAAAACATACCCACCCAGAAGTGGAAAATCAAAAAGCTTCTGTGTTCGTGTTTGTAAAACCTTACCATTGTTATTTAGAACATGAAGAGCAATGACACGGTCACCAGGCTGAGCAACTTTGACCAGAGCCCACGTGAGCAGCTCTCTACTCTGAGAGTCCAACTTCACTCCAACAACCACCGTCCTGTCGCCGGAACTTTCTCCATCGGCAACCACAGATTGAGTCATTTCTGTATGAACTCCGGCTTGCGTGATTCCGGTTGAGCTTCTACGGTTGCCGGCTGTAATTAGAGCTCATTCGGCGGAGTATAAAAGGTGATTTTTGAGGGGTGGTTCAAGCTTAACCGTCGCTTTGGTTTGCTTTTTAGTCTGGCTTTTCAAGCTCGCCAACCAGACTAGAGAGAGAGAGAGAGAGAGAGAGAGAGAAATGGAGGCAAAGTTGGTGTGATCGCGGTTGCACGTTATTATGATGAGTCCGGTTGTATGACCACATCTGGCGCACATGCGAACAGATATGGGTTTTCTCTCTCTCTCTCTCTCTCTCTCTCTCTCTCTCTCTCTCTCTCTTTTCTCAAACAGAACTGGAGTAACAATTTTTTGTATAACACGAAAACACAACTTAAAACCGATTCGAAATTAACAAATTACAGTTTATTATTTCTTGAGACGAATTCGGATATGACACAATAATAAATAAATTATATTTATATCAAATATAAATGACATAAAATTAACACGATTAATACGTTTAAGTAGGATTATAAAAATAAAATATTAATATTTTATTAAATAGTGACTTAATTCTTATAAAAAATATTTTTACTTATTTTTATTATTTTATTTATTAAGTTAATTTTTAATTTAAAAAAGAAGTATGAGCATAGNTTATTATTTCTTGAGACGAATTCGGATATGACACAATAATAAATAAATTATATTTATATCAAATATAAATGACATAAAATTAACACGATTAATACGTTTAAGTAGGATTATAAAAATAAAATATTAATATTTTATTAAATAGTGACTTAATTCTTATAAAAAATATTTTTACTTATTTTTATTATTATATTTATTAAGTTAATTTTTAATTTAAAAAAGAAGTATGAGCATATGTTTGATTAAGTGATAATGAAATTTTAGACAAATAGGTTTGATTAAGTGATAATGAAATTTTAGACAAAAAAATTGTGCGTTAATTTTTTTTTTCATGGGTTATATAGCTCAACACGAATACGACACGAAAATAAATAAGTCGACACGACATGATTAGTTAAAAAAGTTAGGTAGGATTGACTAATATTCGATACGAATCTAAAATGATTAGACATAAATACGACCCAGCTCGATCGCCACTCCTATACAGAACTATTAATGTTGTACAACATTTTGGATTACATTAATTTAAATTAACNTGAAATTTTAGACAAATAGGTTTGATTAAGTGATAATGAAATTTTAGACAAAAAAATTGTGCGTTAATTTTTTTTTTTTCACNTTAGACAAATAGGTTTGATTAAGTGATAATGAAATTTTAGACAAAAAAATTGTGCGTTAATTTTTTTTTTCATGGGTTATATAGCTCAACACGAATACGACACGAAAATAAATAAGTCGACACGACATGATTAGTTAAAAAAGTTAGGTAGGATTGACTAATATTCGATACGAATCTAAAATGATCAGACATAAATACGACTCAGCTCGATCGCCACTCCTATACAGAACTATTAATGTTGTACAGCATTTTGGATTACATTAATTTAAATTAATGATGAATATTTTTTTTGTTTAACAGTTAGAAGTGTTTAAGCCATTTACAAAAAACTCGACTAATCACTTCTTCGGTTTTCTTCAATCCAATCAAAGGTAGGTTATCTATACCAGGACTAGGGGTTGTCAATATTTTAATTTAAAACGTTTGAATTTACATTTCATCTATATTACCACTCACTTGCTACCCCTTGTGGTTTGATTTATTTTAATTCTTCTAATATAGAGATAGATTTTATTGGTGTGATCAAGTTTCAGTAATACAATTATATTTACGAAGTTTATTTGAGTTTTTGTTAGCCTAGCTCGATTTTACTTATTATGTGTGGATTTTGATTAATTTAGGATCAACGGATAATATTTATGAAAAGAACGGGTTTTAACGCAACGGTAAGGTTGCTCTATAATGACTTGAAAGTCACAAGTTTGAGTCGTGTAAATAGTTTATGTGCTTATAAAGACAATTTTACATACACTTAACTCTCTCCAGACTCCGTAGTGGTGAGATCTTCATACACCGAATACGCCAATTTTAAATAATATTCCTCAACTTCGAGGGTGAATCCTTCTACGTGAAGTTCATAGAATCAACAATTTTTTTTTCTTCTTGGGTTTTTCTTTGACAATGATATTTTGTTTATTATCCACTCTAAGGAATCATATAAATTTTGAATAATGAATTTATAGTAGAGGAGAAAATATTCAAATTGGCACGAAATGAAACGAAACCCGCGTGGGGGGCATAATAGAACTAAACCATCAAAGAGAGAGACATAAGAAATTAATCTTTGTGTTTGGCTGAAAGTTACTAACCCATTAACCTTTTGGTTGCTAAAATTTTGAGAGAATCAAGGGTGAACATTTAGATTAGACGTAATTAGTTTTTATTTTGAATTTTTTCATGATCATAATATTTTTGTGTATAAATAATTAAATTTTTCTTAAAAATTGGTTAAAAAAATAAAGTTGGAGATGTACGATTGCGTAAGTCAACCAAATAAAAAATGTAAGGGGGAATAAACAAAAAATAAAATGAAAAAATAATTCACATTGTCAATGGAAGTGTCCTTTTAACTTAGCCATATATTGTTAATCAATGACAATGCATGTTGCGTATTATAAATGAAAAATGAGTTAAATAATAGATTCTATATTTATCACANGCCATATATTGTTAATCAATGTCATTGCATGTTGCGTATTATAAATGAAAAATGAGTTAAATAATAGATTCTATATTGATCACGGGCTTCATTTACAAGTTATAGTTCTACACTTTATATAAAGTCAAAAACCCAAAATAGCCTTGCCTTGTTAAATTTTCATTTAGTAATTAACTCTATTTTTTTTTTCCTTCTTGTTTTGGTAATTACTGAACGAGAATGTTTGTGAATTGGGGTAAGTAATGTTTTTCAAGTTAAGATTGAATTTACTTGGGCCTTTTTTTTTTAAGCTTAATGGACATTGATATTCTTAAATAATTTTTTTGGTTTAACGGTCAAAGACGTATAGGTTAGCTTGCGTGCATTTCGAATAATTTTTTAGTTCGGTCAAAAACAGGTCATCCACGATGAGATAGAAGATTAAATCTCGTCTAATGCAATGTGTTGTTTCGTACCCTCACAAGAATGACCATGATTGTTATGTTTCTATTTTATAAAAATTTTCGAAAAGAATTTTCCATGTTTCAAATTCTTCTTAAATATTTAATCTATTTTAACTTGTAATAGATCCACCTCCACACTTTCCATGAAGTCTAGCCAAATTGATAAGATTATATCGAAAAATTATAAGTATACCAAAAAATATTATATCAAAAGTTCTAAATAAATAGGAGTTATTTATGATTTATTTGGGGTTAAATTACTATTCAACGGGGTCAAATTATAGACAGAAAGATCGGATCAATCCTCATTTCCAAATAATTCTATTTATCGTAAGTTCATCAAATTAAATCATAATCTAATCTTTTTTTATATAATAACATTGATATAGTATTAAAAATAATTTTTTAATATCATAATTTTGCTCACTAATATAATCTTGAGATTAGCAAACTATGGGGGTCCGTTTCCCGCGGCAAGGGCTGTTTTTTATTGTCTATCGTCTATCGCTTTAGAATCTCACTTTTCTAGTATATTCCTTTTTTTTTTTGTTTTTTTGTTTTTTGGAAAGGGAAGAGGGCTTCCGACAAGTATTCTAAATTTTACCACAATTCTCCACTAAGTATTCTTAATTTACTTTAATTTTCCACAAGTACTGATATGCTTACCTTTTGGCAAGAGCGTGGTGTTAGTCCTGTCGTGATGTTTTATTTTTGAATTATATCATTTTCGGTATATATTGTGTTAATATTTATGTCAATAAAAAAATTATTTAATTTTACAACATTTTATATGATATTATGTAAACAAATTAACCTGAATTATTTGAATTTAATTTTGCCTCGATTTCATGTATGTGATTTGGAAGTCAAAGCTAANGATGTTTTATTTTTGAATTATATCATTTTCGGTATATATTGTGTTAATATTTATGTCGATAAAAAAATTATTTAATTTTACAACATTTTATATGATATTATGTAAACAAATTAACCTGAATTATTTTAATTTAATTTTGCCTCGATTTCATGTATGTGATTTGGAAGTCAAAGCTAAGAGAAAACCAAAATTTTTAATTTTTTTGGTCTCAAGGGACAATTTGATAAAAAAGTTGGGTAAATTATATGGACGCCCACTGACATTTGACTTTATTACATGGACACCTCTCATATTTTTAAAACTACATTGAAACCCCAATAAATAGATTTCGTTGAGGTATTAACAAAAGATTATTTTATCCTATTTTAACTGGTTAAATAATTAGCAAATTGAGAAACATCACCCAACGCCCTCTATCTCTCTCTCTCTCTAAAAGTCCCCAATACCCAACATCGAAGTTCCCCACCACCCCACATTCGACACCACCATCTCTATCAATTTGAAACCCACTGCCAACACCACGACACATTAACATGACACAAATTTTATAAGAAATTAATGGATCAGACACGAATTTAATAATACGAAAATCAAGGACAAACCAAGATCCATAATACAAAAAACAAATTAGAATGAGCAAAAAAAAGGTGATCTAAGTCCATTACTCCTATTATCTTCTTTCTATACTTTTTTTTTTGACGTCTGTTATACGGAAGGGTGCGGCTGTCACACGCATTCAAATGTCAAGGGGTTTTAGTATTGTTTTTGAAATGTGAGGTGGTGTTTGTGTAGTAAAATTAAATGTCTAGGATGTAAATATAATTTTCCCTAGTCTCCCTTACCACCTTGACATGGGCTTGAGTCTCATCAATCCCTCGCATAATGCAAAAAATGATATTCACAATCGAACCAATGAAAATTGTTTCTGGAGGAGTTTATGTGTCTATTTTACGTATTACCATTGCTAACTTAATTACATCAAATTAATATAAATTTAATATTCAATTTAAACAAATAGATATTAATTTTTTCCAATTCACATATAATTTTATCAAATCAACACCAACCAAATCAATATTTATCAAATTAGTACCAAATCGACCATCAATTTCATCAAATTAATATTGAATTTTAAAAAATTAACATACAATTTCATCAACATAACATTAAATTTCACCAAAATGATATTAAAGTTTATCCAATCTAATCACTTTCATTAAATCAACACCAAATTAACTTTTAATTTTATTAAATTAAAATTTAGTATCACCAAATTAATATTTATTTTAATTCAATTAGCATTCAATTTTATCAAATTAATATTCTATTACATCAAATTAAGACCAACATTCAATTTCTTTGAATTAACATTTAATTTGTATTGGTCTTAATAGGAGATTTGATTTGAAATTAGAACAAGTAGGTAATACTTATTACTTTAAATAGGAAAAAAAAAATGATAAGATGGCATTTTACTGATCCCAACTTGGTCTATACAGATAGCTAGGAGGTAAATTTAATAACTTCAAAATAATATGTAGTCACATCATTTACGTTGATGATTGTCAATAGTTACTGAAATACATATATAAACTATAGGGGAATGTAGTGATATTTTAGAAAATAGAAGAGATATCTGTAAAATATGACCTAAATTCAATGGGTGCCAATGAAATTTACCCAAATTATTTTGATAGTTCGATATTGTTGGCTCTTATTAACATATTTGTTTAAAATATAATTTTGTATGAAAATTTGAGCCTCAGAGACAAAAGTGAATTCCATTGCATTGTAGTTAAGATTGACTTTCAATAACCATATATTCCATACTCATTGGTTATCACTTGTTGAAAGTTCATCTAAGACTATATTGCCAGCGGGCCTGATTTTATTAATAGCCGGAAAAATTAAATAAAAAAGGCCTAACAACTTTAAGATCTAACAGCGATAGCAGTGGCTATTAAGCCAACCGATTAGTTCCTATCTTTTTATTGGTTTTCTTTTAAAAAACATCATGTACAAAAATTTTTAAAGATTATAAGATTTGGCATGTGTTGACTTGCACGAATTTATAGTCTAATTAAAGATAAAGAAGCAAGACAATGATAGGAACTAAAAACAAACAATAGTTTTCCAAGCTTAAGCCACGCTCACCTTATCAAGAGAGTAAAAATTTTTGGATGATGAGTAATCTCAACCAACAACTAAGTTAAACATCAATTACGACACTTGCATCCTATCATGCTTGTGGAACTAATTAAGTATGGTATTAAAATTTTATTTTAATCGGAATTGAATAACATTATTCATAAAGTTTATTCACCATAATTATTCCGCAAGTTATGATTAGTAACAAATTTTTAGTTATACAAAATATATCAAAATTAACTTTCCTATAATAGCAAATTGGTTTGGATTAGAAAATATAAAAACTTGTTCTCATCATCATAAAAATTAGTTGGTGATAATGTCACAATCGTCCATTATTCCTTCATTTATAATATGAAGTTAATTGACTATGAATACATTATCTTTGAAAATTAGTCAGTGATAGTCATATTTGTAACCCTCTTTTTTTTATATATTTAAATTTAATTTTTTTTATCTTTAATTATCACACTTATCAAATCAAATCTTTGTTTCTATAAGAATAGCTCGACCATGCAATTATATCCCCTTTTGGTAATTAAATGTCAAGTCATTGATTTTTGAATGCATTAAGTACTGATAATCATGTTTTTTCCCTAAAAAATTATTGATTTTTCAGAAAAAGTTAAGGGGTTTTGTTTTTGTATCTTTCGTGGTCGCTAATAATTTTAATTCCTTTGATATTAGAACTATGACTCCCACCCTGTAAACTATGATAGCTGCCTTCCAAGTCCCGTCTCAAGCTATGGTATAGACAGAGTCTCCTACCCCCTGCCACAAATTCAAAACAAGGGTAGCTAGTGTTGGTAAGAAACATTATTAGATTGGCTGTTTGAGCTGAACTGAAAAATGAACTGAGGACAATGGGATTTCTACGGGTAATGAGAAGCTTAAAACTTCATCACGTTAATACATTGTGTGTGATTCTCAGGGTATACTTCTTTTTTTGTCGGTGGAGTATAAAATTCCAAAATAGAAAATTAATGGGGGTAAAAACAAAATTTTTAAAAATATGGAGGGCCAGCCACGAAGTCACTCCGCCACCGCCCTCATTCATTTGGGTTGGCGGTGAAGGTAACCGACGAACAGTCCATGGCCTCATAAAAATGTTAAAAAAAACTTTTCATGCCGCGTCACCACGCTCTTCCACAAGCAACGATGGTAGCGTGGACACCCACAATCACATGATACTTATAATAAATGAAAGACACGTGGCAACTTTTTTTTTTTTTTCCTTAAATATTGAATGCGAGTAAATTTTGTATTGGTGATATACGTTATTGATAATACGTGATATTATCAATCAATAATAATATAATATAATATAAAAGATAAACAAATTGTCACCAATAATTATATAACATGTAAAATAAATAAATTCTACAATATTTAAGTGTTAGATATTTAAAATGATGGTTATTAAAAATTATTTTACACATATAATATAATAATTATGGATTACTAATACAATATATCGTGGATAATCTCGTAACACTGTTTTTTTTTGAATATTTTCTCGTTGCGTATAGCTGCACGCTGGCTGCCCAACACGTGGGGACAAAACTGAGCCCATGCATTTCTTAATTATCTATTAAGTAATTTTTTTCTATTGCATGGCTGCCAGTGAAAGAAACAAAGTAGAACAAGAAAGCAGGCTAGGAATAGCTTTTTTTTTCTCTTTTTATTTTTTCCCAATAAATTATGCTTAGAATGGAATAAATTTTTTCTAATGAATGGAAGCTTATGCTTAGGGGATAACACATGTTAGGTTAGATAAAATTGATGTGGAGCCCAATTATATATATATATATATATATATATATATATTTTATTTTATTTTTTTTAAAAAAAAAACCAATTATCTTATGTTTGGTAAGACAAACTTGAACTGGAAAATCCCACTCGGGTCTTCTGTCGACCCAAAATGTACAATAGTTTTAAACCCCCTATACATTGGTTTTGTGTAACCCACCCGGAGGTTGGGATAAAAAATCAACCAATAAGATATGGAAGACAAATTACTAACATACCTCTGTAGATTGCCATTAAAAAGGAGGATGGGGGGTAAAAAGGTTGAATTGACAATAATAATTTTTGCTTCAAATTTCTGACAAGTGTGTGGAATAAGTTTTCCTTCTCATTACTCTTACTAATATAGTATGTAGTAGAGCACTTAAATCCCCTAACCAATCATGTGAAGGCAATTGTAAGCAAGTGACTGGTAATATCTAATGTACTGCAATGACCTTTGGTAAAAAAAACAACTCTACCTATTTCCAAGAATAATCCAAAGGTGAAGGACAGTGTGTTTTTCCAAGAGAATGGGACCCAGAAGTTATCGTTTATATATTTACACTCGGCTATTCAAATGAATCCATCCGACTGATAAAGCTAGACCTTGTATAAAGCGGTCTTCCACACAAGGAATAAATTAAAAAGGTCGTACCCTTAAAAGAATATACACAACATGGGATATTCATGTGCCTTATTAAAGGCGCTTATTAACCACTAGACCCACCTCTAGGAGTTATGCCTTTACATATATGAGCCAGACTTGAGTATTAAAATTATGGTCGATAATTAAGTCGAGTTTTGTAAATTCGAGTTGAATATGTCGATCTCGATTTTTTAAGTGAGTCTAAAATATTGTTCGAATTAAGCCTTTTAAGTTTATTTTTTTAAATGAGTCTAAAAAATTATTAAAGTTAAACTTGTTTAGAACATGATCGAGCCAAGTTCTAGTCGAATTATATACAAGTCAAATCCGAACTGAATTCGAGTAATTGAGCTCGATTATTAGCTCTAACCGAAAGAAATATTGCAATAATTTTTTAGGTTAAGCTATAATTTGTTTAATTCATGTTACAATTTAATGTAGTCTGATTGCAAAAAATAAATGGATTTTAATTGTTGGAATTGATTTCATGTACTTCGTTTTATTATAATTCAACCACAAAAATTATAATTTTAAATATAATACTAAAAAATAATATTTCAATAGGATAGTAATAGTAGCCATGCATGTGATGACAGTCTCTATTCAAGATGGGTCACGATCAGGTCATGTAGGGTCCTCCACCTCTTCCATGGCGTTCTTACTGCCACCTCTTTGGCGTTTAATTTACTATGGGGTGTGTGATATGTGGTGTTTCGTCGGTGCAACCATGGTCTCTTCACGTGGTAGTAGGTGGGTAGTCTAATGTCTCACTCATAATCTATATGAATAGATATTTTGATTATCATGCCTTTTTTAAGCATATATACCGTACCACCATGAATTTTTGTGCTCCATGTCACATGACTATCAAGACAAAAATTAATGGGCAATCTAGCTCAGATTGGAGTAGGCCAATGAGATGGTTCATGTTGCATGTGTGTGACATAAAAATATTCAATGAGCAATCTCAACAACTAGAGCTTGGGTGTTGAACTTGAATTTGATTTTGAGTAAGTACTAAGCAGGCTGCTTTGGGGTGATTATTAGAGACAGCAGAGGGCGAATTCTTGACGGAACAACAAAATCTTTCTATGCAGAAGCGAGTAGAGTTGCTGAAGCAAAGGCAGTAAAAGAGGCTTGTCTAATTGCCAAATCCCTTCACTTGACTAATGCTATAGTGGAGAGTGACAACCAAGAGATCATACGGTTAAACTCAAACGAGGGCATGCTGCCGTGGGAAGCGGACACTATTGTTGAAGATATTAGAGAATGTGCAACTTTGCTTATTTGCAATTTTTCTATGTATCTCGAGCTTTTAATCAAGCAGTTCATTGAGTAACAAAAGCCAAGTTAACCCATTCCATTCCCTTCCAAGGAATTGTGTAGGCAGCACACCAATTGAGTTAAGAGACCTTTTAGCTTTTGATTGATTGTAATGACTTGGAGTAGATGGAATGAAATTGAAGTGTTCAAAAAAAAATATTTGTGCAATAGATCGTAAAATAATTTGAATTTGACCAAATTTGTATTCTCGTTTATAAACGAGCTAAATACAAACAAAATGTGACCTGATTCGGATTGAATAGGTTTTGGTCGATTCATAATTCTAATTTTGTTGCCAAACAACCCATACCTTAAAAAAGTGTATATAATTTCAAATTTATTCTCAATTAACTTTAGACCTTGTAAAATTTTTCTCTCCCTCACTTTTATAATGGATTTTTAGTAAGTTTGAAATTTTAGGGTTTGATTTAATCATTAATTTTATATAAAAATTTTGAGAAATTTTTATTGAGAAATTGATTAGGAAGTTCTGGGGTTTATTATTTGAACATTTTGTTGAAGAAGAAGCTTGATTTTGAGTCAAATGCTTACAAGCCTCTATAGAGCACAACTTGAACAAAAATTAAAGTTAAATCCAAGCTTGAACATGTCCAATCACACCCAAATCGATTTTGAACATATTAAATCTTGAGAAATTTGGCCCGATTAACATCACAAGATAGATTAGTTGGTTCGTAGGCCTTAAGCCAAGCAGAAAGTTCTAATAATTTCACAGACATCAAGCATAATAATAAGTCGAAAATCTAGATACCACGCAATCTAGAAAAGGGAAGAAAATCTAGTTTTGTTTTCGTGATGCAATTATTTATTCAATTAATTTTAGAAGTGCCCTTCCATATCATCTTAAAGTGATTTTTTTTTATTATTATTGTTTTGTACAGAGTATTTCCCTCATAATCAGGTTATTCATTTATTATTGTTTTGTACAGAGTACAGGCAGACCACCACCATTAGACACTCTAAAAGCATGGTAATCTTTATCCAGGATCCATGTGGGCCCTAGACAAGACTGCCACCTTTGGAATATAGTGCTTATGCACAGTACTGTGATTCAGGTTGTTGGGACAAAGAATATTGCTGATTATATATATATATATATATGATCCTAAATACGGTGAGTGCAATAAGCAAATCATGCTGGGATTTATTCATTTTGGGGGCATGTGCACTGCTGAGGACTTTTGAGTTCATTGCTCTGTGCTGAGTATGAGGTCTTCCTCTTTCGTTATGGCCAAATAGTAGTCTAATCCGCATGACTCAGATGTTAACCTCATAAAAAAAAAATTATGAGTAAAAATTCTGTTAGATCGTATTTTGTAATTAACTAATTTCGTAAAATTTATTATAAATTTCAATCTTTTTTATGGTCTTAATACTATGAAGTTGAAGATTCGAAAGCGTCAATCAAAGGAGAAGATCAAACATCAAAGTAATATCATTCAAACTCTATATGCTCTTTTATACTTAGGACAAAAGTAATGACTTATACACTTAAGATGAATTTTTAGTTACTTTTAACTTAGGATGATTATGATGAAAATGAAATCCGAAGCAATCCAAGTATGATTCCTAGGTGTTTTGAAAAATAATTTTTTTTTCTAAACTATTTTGTATTTTAAAAACATAACTTAAACCATTATTAGATCCCCTCTTGAACAACACTCTTTAGTGTTCAAGATGATAAATTTTTTGCTTGGTTTATGTTTTAAAAATCGATAAGGATTGATTTATGTTTATCAACTTTCGCTAACTTTCGCTAGAGTGGCCTTTTTATGACTTAGAGAATAAGATGAAAAAAGGTCATGGAAGAGTATATAGAGCTTGCTCGAGCAATCCTTCATGGTCGCTTAAGCGGTGTGTGCACCTAGACAGGTTTGAGAAGTGATTTTCATTTTAGTGTCAACTGCTCTATGACCATCATCCACCAATTGAGTGGTTGTTGCGAATTTGAATTTTTTTGTTTATTAAGACTATCTTATTCCAGGCATATAAATAGGGAGAACTTTTTCTATACATAGGTTAAGTCTTTTATGAGATTTCTAAGAGAGAGAGTATATCTTCTATCTTGAGAGTTTGCACTGCTAACCTAGATCCCTAAATCTAAAGGCTAGCACTAGAGGTTTTACTCAACCTCACAACTTGGTATTGAAGATCTTGCTAGTTTAGAACCAAACTCATTAATGTGTGCATACTAGAAATCGTTGGCGTGCCCATGATTGCTCGAGACCAAGACGAATCATACAGCGGGAAGGTCCAATTGAAACTATGCTAAACGTCGAAGGAGGATTTTTGGCGAAAAGACAACAAGGAAAAGAGTATCTAGTCATGGTATCAGTTGAGGTATAAGACTAGAGTACTTATATTGTGACATAGTAAATAGTTGATTAGGTTTTAGTGAACTCTAGAGTGGTTCACTGCAATTTTTCCCGAGAAGAGTTTTCCGCGTCCACAAATTATTTTTGTTATTTATTATTTATTGTATATACTTATAATTGTTAGCGCGCGCACACATACACACTAGGTGTTTGTTGTTTTTTTTTTTGAACACATTATGTGTTTGTTGGAATGATTGTTTAACAATCTGTCCATACATAGTTATGTAATTTGGGTTTAAGATTTGGGATCGACGTGAGACTAATTGTGAGTGAATTAATTGAAAATTAATTTAAAAAATAATTAATTAAAATCAATCACCACGTGTGAAATGAGTTGTGGTGACTAAAGGGGTTCTCACATTATTTGCTATATCTTTGTGGAAAGAGATAATTGTGGTCATTTCGATTTTTATTGGTAATCAATTGGGCTAAAATCGAAAAATTTATTTATCTCTTCTCTAGGTAAAGTGTTTGTAGCTCCACGTGTATAAATATAATCGTCAAAAAAATCTATATCAAATTTTCTCTCCCGAAACAACATATTTATTAGAACAGTAATATCATGTCATCAGTGACACGTGGTATCACTAATCAATGATAATACACTATATATATAATAAGTGAACCCTATTATTCTAAGTTAGTCAACAATTACTAAAAGTTATTAAAATAGTGGAATCCACTATACACATATCATTATTTAATGATATTACATGTCATTAGTAACGTTATATATAATAAATATTTTGTCATATTACTACAGTTTTACGGGCACATGAGAGCCACCTCATCCTTCCATTACTATCCATATTCTCTTATCTAATTACGCTGACACAATTTTTATACTTGTCAAACCCATCTTTTGTGAAGCATTTTTACTTCAAGTGGTGTCTCTCTCCATGTGGGAAAAAGACTGAAAGTATGTTCATGTGGAATCGCAAAGCCCTTGGGAAAAAAGTGTACAAAATCTAGCAGAGAGATGAGGGAGTTAGTGAGAAGAAGAAGAAGGAGGTTACTTCAACTTTTGTAGAAGGAAATACTAAGTTAAAGTGACACTCCCAAAATTATATAGGTTAGTATCCGATAGTTTTTTTTTTTTTTTTTTTCATATTTTGCAAAAAAAAATAAAATTAAAAAGACCATCTCTCATTATACTCTCGCCTTTTTTATTTTGAGGAAAAAAAAAAGAAATTAAAAGACCATCTCCCAATATACTCTCGCCATTTCAGACTAATTTTTTTGATCTATCTTTGATTTCACATTTATTCTCTATTCTCATACAGAATAACATTTCTACTGATTTTAAGAAAGCTATAAAATTTAGTTGCAATTGTGTTTTTATTGATTAGTTCAAATAAACGACAAACGAAATCAACTATGGATCCAATTTCCCTAACATATTTAAATTAGTTACAAATGAAAATTCGATTTGAATAACTCAAATAGAACTTTATTTTCAACAAGTAATATCTATTTACTCAAAGAATAAAAATTATCAAATAATTACTCATTTTCATCATATGTTAATCTGTATGAATATGCAATTGATACGATTATAATCAGATCACAAACATATATATATATATATATATATATATATATATATATATATATATATATAGTGAATTTAGATCCAAATACAGATAATCAAATTCATATAAAAAAAACTGTCCAATGAGAAGCCTCAATACATCATAGCATCAGCTTGCATATGGGACAGTTGAGAACTTACAAAACTTCGAATGGCATGAATGAAACCTTAAAACACGACCCGAAACATGTCAGCTTTGTAATCCATTCCCAACAAAAAAATATAGACAACTTTTTATAACATGTCATGTTATTAACTTTTTATAAATGTAAGTTTTGACTTAAAATGTTTCCATTATAACTCAAAAACTTACTATTGATACATCATCAAAATATAACTTTTATGACTCATTTGCTTACCATATTGTAAAAGAATGAATTAGGTAATACAAGTTACTTTTACATAAGCGGATAAAATACAATTTTAAATATGAGACAAAAATATTACATATTGTAATCCAGTATTTGATTTAAACATTAGTAAGGACCGGATTAGACAAACCCATCCATCCCGTGCCAATCCATCTAGCCCTTAGACTAATTATAATAATAATGTTTCATCATCCCATGTTTGGTTTAAGTATTAAGAAGTGGGTCTCACATTTATCTCATCCAATATTTTGTTTGGATGAAGGGTTCGATTGGATTGAATCATTTCCTATCCAATCTAAACTCGTCTATCATTGGATTGGTTTGGATTTAATGGTTATATCCTATCATTTCCAGTGTGTTTGGATAACACATAAACACTTCTATGAGACTCATGGAGAAGGGTGATGAAATATGGTATCATTGATTGTCTAACTTATCTAATCTAACACCATGTTTGGTTTATAAATTAGCCTTTGATCAATTCCAAACAAATTTTCTTACATGTAATTTTTAAAAATGTTGTAATTTCATATTCTCTAGACGGATGTTCTTATGTTACAAAAACTATTGAGAATTAACTCAACCTTTCATTAATTAATTATTTTATTATTAGTTGTTAATTAATCTTAGTCCAAATAGGATATTGCTTTATTAGAGTTATTTTATTGTTTTATTAGAGTTAGTTTATTATTTAAATTAGTTGTCTTGTTGGAGAAGGTATGTTGAAAGAGCTTTACTTTGACAAAATAAATTTGTTAAAAAAAAAAAAATCAAACCTGTGAAAAAGCAAGAAGAAGAGATGAGAGAGAGAGAAGAAAACAGGACAATTCGGTCATTTACATTTGTTATCTTGTCTAACAAACAAAAATCCTAGCCTCCCTTGGTTTCATTTAACCCATTTATATGGGTTAAAGTTGATATTAAATCAGGTTAAAAAAAAATCCGAATGGGATTTTTGATACAATATTTACTTACCTAACGTGGGATATATAGACCTTACATATTTTTTTTGTTCTATCTTACTAGAGTTATCCTTCGTTAACATGCGATCCAAACATACCCTAAAAAGAGGGTATAAGTGGGTTTAAACTTTAAAAGTACTATTCATCCAGGCAGAAGTATTTTTATGTGATAATATCGGGTCCAAAATATGTATCCAAATATGGATATAAGTGAAAAAATGTGGGCCCAGATATATTTTTTTCCAATCACTCTTTCCTAATACCTAAAGCAAATACACCTTACATTGAGAGTTGGATAAGAATACTACTTACATATTGACAAAAAAAATATCAATCTAGTCTAGTTATTCATGTTTTTATTTATTTGATGGGCAAAATAATAATCTACAACATAAAACACTTGAACTGAATTATAATACTACCTCTTCAGGTGATATTATAATCGACTCAATAATACAAGTATATCGTATTAATATTTGAAATAAATTTATAAATAATACGAAGTATTTTTTGATAACTAAATATAATATAAGATTGGATTAAAGAATTTTAATCTGTTATAATTCTCTATATGTTATTGATAATCGGTTACATCATTTCGTGACCAATCACAATGTTGTGTTGGATGGTTAAACATTGTAATAATTGAATTGAAACAAGTTGTAACATACCTTTGGTAGAATAAGAAAGAAGAAGTTGACAGTTCGTTTGGCAGTTAGTTGTAACAATACTTGCTTAGTGTTCCCCACTCCTTAATAGTGGCCGTTAAAATGGGGTTTGGAAAGCCAAAGTGACTCTTTAACCAGAAATAGTCAGCGACGGCAACGTCAAACCAAACAAGTCCCACTTTCCCGCCCTTTCAAATTCATATAACTAACTGACGTATGAGGTTTTAACTGATCAAAAATGAAACTTAACCATGCAGTTGGTTGGTTTGCATTAGTTACATTTCTACTTGCACAATCCAAGTAGTAAGTCCAAAGATAATTAATGAGGGACTCTAGTGGTAGTTAAAGTACCGTGTGTGTGGAGATTTATCGTGTGGATTGTTATGTGTGTTTCTTCTTTGTATGTTCTGTCCAAAAAAAAAAAAGATGTACTATTCCTATTTTTAATTCAACAAGTTTTTGATATGTTTAAAAGTATTTTTATTGTATTATTAGTCGGACTCCGTCCAAAATACACTTTTATTTTCAATTTTTTTGTTTGGTAATTGTACACCACATGTGTGGTATGGCAAGACTGTAAATACCTAAGAGGATTAGTCGAGTGTTTTAAGAGTATTGGATCTCGGGAAAAGAGAAGCCAATTACAAGTGTTAAAATTTAATGATCTCCTTGAAAATTTTGTTCTTCTATACCTTGAGAATGATATTTTAAAATAGAAAAAATAGTTTTTTAGCTATGGGTACAATTTTTTAGACTTACTTGAAAAAAAAATATATGGATAGGTTATTTATTCAATTAAGTTCAATTTTAATAAAACATATTGTGTTTAGATATAAAATTTAAATGAAATTAGAACTATTTTACCTAAATAACACTACAAGAATAAGAATCTTTTGCGACAAATTTTTTACGACAACTATGTTTGCCGTCAAAAAAAGCATATTTGAAATATTTTTTTGTGGTGGCTGTGTTTGTCATCACAAAAAGCGTGTTTGTGTTAATATTTGTGGCAACTATTTTTTCTGCCATAAATAGAGTCATAAACTCAAAAGAAATTTTTGTAGTTGAGACAACTATTTTTCTTGTCTCAAATAATATTTATAAATTCAAAAGAATTTTTTATATTTATAGCAGCTACTTTTCCCGTCCTGTATAATATTTCATAAAACATTAAAATGTTGTTTTAAATTAAAAAATATTTTATAGTTTAAAGAAGAAAAACTCTAAAAAAAAATTTGTATTGATCACAACTATTTTTCATGTTATAAGTAATATTTTATAAAATTACGTAATTTAACATCAAAAAACAATTTCTAGTTCAAAGAAAAAAAAAATTAAACTCTACAAAGTCAAGTTTTTATATCAAAATTACGGGTTTCAAAATATGACATGACCTGTTAACACGACATAAAATTAGTGGGTTTGAGTCTTCCTTAAGCCACATGTTTAGTAAACGAGTGGACCTGTCACAATACGATTATAAACGAATCAGATATTGGTGAAACCAGTTAAAATAAATGTATACGATATAACTTGTTTATATACCATTTACATAATTAGACAAGTCGTTCAGAGAAATATTGTGTGGCCCTCTGATAATGTATATTCTAACTTTTTTTAGTTTTTTATTATATATATGTATATAAATATTATTTCAGTATTATAATAATAATTTTATAATTTTTTTAGATGTCACTAAGAGAGTAAATGGTTCGGGAAGGATGTTCAACTTTTTTGTATTAATTTCTTGTACTCATAGATCGTTATGTTTTATAAAAATACATATTTTATATTTTGTTTTAACTCGTGAGATTGTGTTTTTTTTTGGATATAAAAATATTGCTATGATTTTGAAAATATTGATTATATTTACTTTTGTGTTTATTTATATATTAAAATGGGTAGTTGTATGGATACGAATAAGTCTTTGGTGTAATGATACTCCTTACATTGTGAAAGTTTTGTCTTCTTGAAGTCAAAGGTTCAAGTTCCTTCCCGCACCAAAAAAAATAAAAATTGTATGGAGTATATATATGCACAGTGTATATAATATTGATTATAAACAGTTCATAATGATTAAAAAAAAATTGTTTTTTTTTTTGTGACGGTATGGTTGCCGTCATAAATATATCTTCTATTTTTTACAATAGTCAAATATGGTATTTGAGGCAGCACTTTTGCCGCCGTGATAAAAGTATCAGATTTTTTGTAACAACTTATTTACGACAATATCTTGTCGCCGTAAATATTATTTGAGACAGACCGTTGCTGCCGTAAAAACCTTTTGAGACCACACTTATTATGGCGAGGCAATGCCGTCGCAACACCGCCACAAAAAGTATTTGTGATAGCAAATAGACTTTTTATGACAGCATTTTACTGTCGTAAAAACTTATTTTTCTTGTAGTGTAACTTCCCTTGAGTTATGTATTCTTGATTGACAGTTATATATCTAATCAAATATGTAAAGATTTCATTAGACTCTCTCACTATCTCTCATCTACTTTCTTTCCATCTCTCTCTCTCTTTTTCTTCATTACTTTCCCCATCTCTCCCAAATTTCTCTCTCTCTATTTATATCAACATTATAACAACACAATTTCACTAATCAGTTACACAAATCAATTACAATTGTCTTATAATATACTAAACAAACCAAACAGTTACGCATGCATTCTAATAAACCAAACAATTACACTAAATAATTACACAAATTTATTACACCAACCTAATTTGTCATTCAATTATTTATATAAACTAAATAGTTGCACTAATTAGTATCGCGACATCGTTACACAAATCATATATATATCAAATTTAGTATAATGATAGAGTCTTTTATGTAATGATAAACTCAATTTGGTGTATATAATTGGTGTAACCATATTGTGATACTAAATGTTTTAACTCTTTGATTTATGTAAATAACAAAATGACAGATTGGGTTGGTGTTGTAATTTCGTATAATTGTTTAATGTAATTGTTTGATTTATTAGAACATATGAGTAACTGTTTAGTATATTATAAGGTAATTGTAGCTAATTTGTGTAACTGATTAGTGTAATTGTGTTCTGTAACGTTGATATAAGGAGAAATAATAAGGAAATAAGGGGAAAGGGAGTGAGGGAGAGAGAGAAAAAAAATTGGGGGTGAGAGATGAAAAAATTAAATCAAATCTTTACATATTTAAAAAAAATAGTAATATGAGAGAAACAGATAGAGAAAAAATAGGGAAGAGATAGTAACAGAGTAATGGAAGCAGAGAAGGAGAGAGAGTAATGAAGTAATAAATACCCTTTTAGCTATTTTAAAAAAAAATGCACTTAAGACTAAATAAGTTTTTTTAATATAGTTTAACTCAAATAAGTCTAAATTTTTATACCTATTTCTAAATTATCCTAAAAAAAGAGTCTCATATATAAAGCACACAAAGTGACAAATTTAAGGAAAGCATTAGAAAAAAAAAAGGAATAATTGAATGATTGACATATTAAAACTTGCAATTGGTTGGTGAGATTTTTCTAAGTTTTTGTCACTTGACAAGATGAATCATGCATGTCATTGATTCCCAAGGGGAAGCTTTGAGCTTAATGGTTATGTGGGCTCGAGGAGTTAGAATCAACATCTTTTTCCCTTCTTTAATAGGACCTCCATGATCATGTACACTAGACTATGATGCATATGGGATGCATGTGCGTCACTATCTCGTGTGTGTGTGTGTGTGTGTGTGTGTGTGAGAGAGAGAGAGAGAGAGAGAGAGAGAGAGAGAGGGGAACATGGTGAGGAAAATTTGGAACCCAAATAACATCTACATACAAATTATAAAACTATAGATCATACGAAATTGTTAAATTAACTTTTGAAGGGGCACAACAGACATTTACTATATCAGATAACGAGACAAAATATTTCTATTGATTGATATTTAACTAGAATGTTAGCGGTTAACTTAATGATCACCGTTCTGCTATTAGATTTTAAGATAGCGAGTTCGAATCTTATCGTTTCTTTCCCTTGTAACAGTATTTGATAAAAAAAAAATACACGATTTGTGTGATTACTATCTATATAAAGAGAAAAAAAAAAAAAGTTTTAAACGGTTTGGAAGTCTCATCTTTATAACAGAGCTATTTTTCAAGCACTCAAGGGAGACACCAACAAAATCGAACCCCAACCCTTCTTTTAGTAAATTGTTAATTGATTGTCAACCAATTATGTCTTAGGTTTGTGCTGTGTTTAAGTCTTATTATGTTAAAATTTATTTACCTTAAACCCAAACTATTTATGGTCGATCAATTCAGGTTTAGACTAAACTCATACTTACCGACTTTTTTTTTTTAATTTCATATCAAATTTAAAAACCATAATAATAACTATTAGCTATAACACCTCCTATTAAAGTAACTCTTCAAAGTAAATTTATACGGGATACGCTTTTATTAAATTAAAAGTGGAGCCATGAAATCAAGCTCTGACTTAGCTAGCCAAGGATATTCAATTTCAAGTGAAGTATAGAGCCTAAAAATTATATTCCCTCCGTTCCTAAATATCTGTCGTTTTATACAATTTTTTTTATTCTATAATATCTGTCGTTTAATGAAATCAAAGCATAATTAATATTTTTTCTTCTAAATTTACCTTTAACTTTTCAATGCATTAAATTTTGTGGAGGGTAAGTGCCTTTTATATTATTTTTCTTCCCAATACGTATTAAATAAGAGTATTTTAGTCTTGTGTAATTATTTTTTACTCATATTAGAGTAATTTAATAACTTCCTTAATTTCTGTGCAGAAACCTTAAACGATAGATATTTAAAAACAGATGGAATACTTGATACCAGAGTTTGGTGTTTTAGGTAGGGACAATCAGTCCATAATTATGAAAATTTTCTAAAGCCACTCATTAGAGAATAAGGTTTGTTATTTAACAGTATAACATGACTTATATGTCTGTGTCAACTAATAGGTATTTAGATTTTATCTAACTGAGGTTGGTTGTAGTGAGAAACTAGATTGAAAGAAAGAGAGATTTTAATTGAAAGATACCTAATGAAACCATCACTGGTATTGAGATTTTATTCAAAGAGAAAGATATCAAGTATTTGAATTTTTTTTTTTATATCCTATCCACAAGAACCATGTATTTTCCGGTAAAATAGGACCCTAAAAATGGGAGCTGCATACCACATGTCATCTAATGGTTGTGGGTCAGTCTAGTAGACCCATCAGATGGAAACTATAAGAATAAGATGGTTCAACTGTATGGTCTTGGTGGAACACACCAGTTTGAGCAATGCTATATGAATTTAAAAAATAAACTTATAAATTATACTTGATAATCTCGGTCATTGATTTTACTGTGGGTCTCAGCATTTATTGGGATTCACTACCTATTCAATAGTTGAGATTATCAAGTCTGATTTTTAAGTCCATCTAACATTAGTCTTTTGTCCGTTAGAGGTCACATTTAAATCAATTTTATGGTTAGGTAGAATAGGTAGGTACACTTCTCTCTCCATGCACGTGAATAATATCAAGACACACGGTGAGGTTTCGACATTCAAAGCACCTAAAAGTCTCTGTGAACTAAATTGGTGCTTGTTAAGGGTTCACAATGGGTCGGGTTAGATTGTGGCAGGTTCGTATTGTGTCGTTTTTATCATCGTAGAAAACCATTTATGTCTAGCATATTTGTAATCGTATATAGTTGGATTAATGTCGTGAATAATTGTATACAGTTGGAACTGTGTAAAATATAATCGTGTTCATGTACGCCATTTAGCCAGCGGGTCTAACAAATGAATCTGAATCCAATTATACATGGTCCAAAATCCTTTAGGTTAAACTTCTGCCCACTAACTTCTTGTTGAGTTTCCCTCTTTGTCGTAGGCCCAAAGACATTCAGATTAGGCCCACGACAAAGAGGGGTAGAAAATTTTTTTTGGGTCAAATCCGGGTGAAAAGGTTTCAAGGAACCACCCCCTCCCCCAAACACCCAAAACAAAAAAGAAAATTTAAAAAAAAAAAATTCAAAGATATTTAATGGGCCAAGATTTGCCAAGTCATATTTTGGGCCCTCCCTGAATTGGGATGGATTGGCCCAGTCCGAGCTGGTGCTGAAAAGGTCCATTCTTGGCATGGCCTTGGTCTGCTATTTGAATTAGACTCAGGTGCTAATTTTTTTTTTTTTTAATAGACTCAGTAGTGTTTTATCCAGACTAAAATATTTGAGATTAGGGGTGTGCATTACAAACTCGGGTGCACTGTTGAGCCAGGCTATGTGCCACCCCTATTGCTAATTCTTCCTACGGATGCTTAAATCTATGGATCTGAACTTTTGTAACTCATACCATATCTCTACCAGAACTGGTCCTAGGATTGCAGGCTTATTCCCAATGATCTCTCAAGAGCTTGAAGCTTTTTATTCTGTCCTTTAAAAATAGCCTCATCAAACCCCTTTTTGGTGGGCCATTTTGATGGCCTCCCTCTATGCAATCATTCCTACTTCTAGGCATGAACCCCCCCTAGTTTCAATCTTCCTGGATAAGCCAGCCACAAAAACTCATATCGCCTCTCTTATAACTATTTCCACTCCAATTGTTGCTGCTGATTGAAACTGCTTTGAATATGAATGAGACGTGTTATTAGAGAAAGAGAAAATTGTTATTTGGTCAAATTATCACTGATGTGAGCACGTGAATGAACATATGAATATGTTACACGCGTATATGTAATACATGTGTAACATCAATGCTATCAATGAGAGAAAAATTTTTGGTTACAGATAAGATGAAGGTTTTTTGGTTATTGATAAGATCTTGATTCTTTTTCAATATGATTTAAAACTCTTCCATAGACTAACTCAAATGGTATTTTCAATCGTCTCTTTTGATCGGGTGTTTGGCCAATTACCAGGACATCTGTACAAAAACAAATCATTTTGAACTTAACTGCATCGGGTGGATTTTATTAGGAAGCACCCATTGACCGAAATCTTTTGTATCAAGAGGTCTAGGTATAAGTATTTTTTGATCTCAAAGACACATCTATTTAAAATATCAGGTGTGTGGTCCAAAGTTATTGTTTCTGAGATTTTGTATGACTTATTGTCCATCCAAATAAAACAATAAATTAACAAATGAACACATTCGGCTTTTAGTTTAGGCAGGATTACAACTTTAAAATTGCATAGGTCGAGTAATTTGATTCAATCCGAGTCAGGCTCAGCAATTCCGTCGGATGAGGTGCGTTCGTATCGAGTTGTAATGGATTCTTGTTAAAAAATATTTCATTTATACTTGATTCGTTTATTAATTCGTGTCTAAATGAATTGTGTTATATCAAGTTCGTATTGTATATAAATAATGTACAACTGATATATAAACAAATTGAATTGTGTATTTCTTCTGATTAACTTCACTTATACCTAATTCGTTTATTGATTGTGTCGTTCTATATCGGGTCAACTCATTTACTAAATGAGTGGTTTAAGGAAGAGTAAAACTCTTTAATTTGTTATCATATTCGTATCGTATTAACAAATCATGTCATATTTTAGCTCTTGTAATCTAAGTGGTGTCCATATCAAATACTCACACAAATAAATATATATATATATTATTTATTTATTTTGACGATGGGGGAACACATTGAACCCATCCCTATAAAATGACCTGAATATTAATAATCACCCATTAACCCCACTTGTACCTTCCTTCGAATCACTTTAACCAAACAATGTGTGCTTTATCACAACATCATATTCGGGAGGTGGTATGACAAAAAATAAAAAATAAATAAATAAATAATTGAGAGGGGGTGGGANTCACAACATCATATTCGGGAGGTGGTATGACCAAAAAAAAAAAAAATAAATAAATAAATAATTGAGAGGGGTGGGCCAAGATTCAGTTAGTACTTTCGTATAATATCAAAATTACATAGGGTGAGATTGTAATTTAGTTTTACACGTGTCCACTTAAAAGAGCGCTTTTTAGACACTCTTTGCACTCGAGCGAGTGGGTCTAGCGTTGCTAATTGACTATGTCTCTGCCATATGGCCCATATGGAAATAACACAAACATGTGTGTGTTTGTGTGTGTGGGCACAGAAAGCTTCTAGCTTTTTCTGTCAGCAGGATCCACACGGTAAGGGTCTTTTCTTTCTTCTTCCACGAGTCATCAGAGTCTCCGAAAACCCACTATTAAACAATTCCCTGTTCTAAACTATCGACAAGTTCTCTTGAATTTCTGGGTAAGTCTTTCTCATCTGTGTTCAGTCTCTCGTTTGTTTTGTATTTGTTCGTTAGTTCTAGTACCTTGTAATACATCTGTTTTCAGAAATAGTTAATTCAGATTTTGATGGTTCATTCCACTATGTTGTGTTTTTTTTTTAATGGTCTATTGTCTAATTAGTTTCTGAGAATGGACTTAAATATTGTGAATTGGACTGTGATTGTTCAGATTTTTGATATTGCTGATAATGGAGTGCTTAATTGTTAATTCTGAGGTAGTTTGACTGTAATTCGTGATATCTATGTTTTGCCCCCAGAATTAATCTGACTCAAATGGGGATTGTTTGTTAAATTCGGGTTGCTGTTGATTCTTTGATTTCCTGATTAACTGGAGTTAGTAAAGAGTTGAATTTCTTGAGTTTATGTCTAAACATGTAAATTGGGTTTTATTCATATGGGTTGATTTAATTTTTGTTTTGGAAAGTCATTTTGTAATGTGAAATTCAACAAATTCACATATTGGGGACCGCTAACTTGTTCATCTTTTGATGGAATGAGTTTTCCCGCTGTGTGCTTTGAGTATTGATTTTTGCTATCCTTAGGTTCCCTTTATAAGCCACTTGGGTTTCTACATTTTGTATAGCAAATAAATAAATGTTTATTTACCAAAATAAAAAGAAAACTTTTCTTGCATTAACAAAAGTCAGTATGCAGTTGTTTATTCGGTACTTCTCTTGGTGGTGACCTGTTTTGCAAGCTTATGTTAACAAATTTTCTAATAGTGTGGCCCCGGAATTGTTGTTGTGTCTTGCGGGATTTGGAGACAGAAAAATTCAGGCTTTATACTTTCATAATATCTATATGTTGAACTCATATATATCTTCTATCTGGAGAATAATTTTTTCCGTGTTTGTGTCACTCTCATTGCAGAAGAGATGTACAAGCATAATCATTGGCCTCTTTCTAAAACTGTCTCAAAATAGTAGCATTCACTTTTTGCTTTGGCATATATATGATAAAAATATTTGCTATTGATATCGAAAGCTTATAAATTTCTAGGATGGTATCAAGATTGCTTCGTTACTCAGCTCACTGTCACAATATTGAAGAACATGGATATTTTTTCATATGACAGATGCATCCTGAGCTATGCTAAGCTTTAGATTTCTCTACACAATATTCTGCATCATTGCACAATCAAGCAGAGCATTTGAGAAGGGCATTTTTGTTTGAGGATACTTTCATTTCAATTTTTGTCCTCTGTTGACTGGCATACTTGCAATTAGCATATAGGTTTCTGATCACCAACTGATGGTGCCTAATAGATGAGTTATATAATTGTTTGAAATGCTATCTTGTTATCAAGCATTAGTCATGGANGGGTTATATAGCTCAACACGAATACGACACGAAAATAAATAAGTCGACACGACATGATTAGTTAAAAAAGTTAGGTAGGATTGACTAATATTCGATACGAATCTAAAATGATCAGACATAAATACGACTCAGCTCGATCGCCACTCCTATACAGAACTATTAATGTTGTACAGCATTTTGGATTACATTAATTTAAATTAATGATGAATATTTTTTTTGTTTAACAGTTAGAAGTGTTTAAGCCATTTACAAAAAACTCGACTAATCACTTCTTCGGTTTTCTTCAATCCAATCAAAGGTAGGTTATCTATACCAGGACTAGGGGTTGTTAATATTTTAATTTAAAACGTTTGAATTTATATTTCATCTATATTACCACTCACTTGCTACCCCTTGTGGTTTCATTTATTTTAATTCTTCTAATATAGAGATAGATTTTATTGGTGTGATCAAGTTTCAGTAATACAATTATATTTACGAAGTTTATTTGAGTTTTTGTTAGCCTAGCTCGATTTTACTTATTATGTGTGGATTTTGATTAATTTAGGATCAACGGATAATATTTATGAAAAGAACGGGTTTTAACGCAACGGTAAGGTTGCTCTATAATGACTTGAAAGTCACAAGTTTGAGTCGTGTAAATAGTTTATGTGCTTATAAAGACAATTTTACATACACTTAACTCTCTCCAGACTCTGTAGTGGTGAGATCTTCATACACCGAATACGCCAATTTTAAATAATATTCCTCAACTTCGAGGGTGAATCCTTCTACGTGAAGTTCATAGAATCAACAATTTTTTTTTCTTCTTGGGTTTTTCTTTGACAATGATATTTTGTTTATCATCCACTCTAAGGAATCATATAAATTTTGAATAATGAATTTATAGTAGAGGAGAAAATATTCAAATTGGCACGAAATGAAACGAAACCCGCGTGGGGGGCATAATAGAACTAAACCATCAAAGAGAGAGACATAAGAAATTAATCTTTGTTTTTGGCTGAAAGTTACTAACCCATTAACCTTTTAGTTGCTAAAATTTTGAGAGAATCAAGGGTGAACATTTAGATTAGACGTAATTAGTTTTTATTTTGAATTCTTTCATGATCATAATATTTTTGTGTATAAATAATTAAATTTTTCTTAAAAATTGGTTAAAAAAATAAAGTTGGAGATGTACGATTGCGTAAGTCAACCAAATAAAAAATGTAAGGGGGAACAAACAAAAAATAAAATGAAAAAATAATTCACATTGTCAATGGAAGTGTCCTTTTAACTTAGCCATATATTGTTAATCAATGTCATTGCATGTTGCGTATTATAAATGAAAAATGAGTTAAATAATAGATTNCAGCTTGATTTGAAAGCAACGTGGTTGCTTGCTACTAGCTTAAAAAAACTTTGTTGCTTGCGTATTGATAGAATTGTGAGCTTAGTATCAAATTGTTTTCACCCTTAAGGACGTAGCGGAAACCATGCCATCGAATCCTGCTTCCATAACAAGCAGTCATTCTGTACCCCAAAGATCAAGTGGCATATGCCAATGGAATCCTCCTTCCACAACCTGCAATTTTGTTCTCCCTGAGCATCAAACAGCTTATGTTGAAACTTCTTACTAAGAAAGCTGAGTTGATATTGAGCAGGAAGAAAATTACAATGAGTNAAAATAGCCTTGCCTTGTTAAATTTTCATTTAGTAATTAACTCTATTTTTTTTTTCCCTTCTTGTTTTGGTAATTACTGAACGAGAATGTTTGTGAATTGGGGTAAGTAATGTTTTTCAAGTTAAGATTGAATTTGCTTGGGCCTTTTTTTTTTTTAAGCTTAATGGACATTGATATTCTTAAATAATTTTTTTGGTTTAACGGTCAAGGACGTATGGGTTAGCTTGCGTGTATTTCGATTAATTTTTTAGTTCGGTCAAAAACAGGTCATCCACGATGAGATAGAAGATTAAATCTCGTCTAATGCAATGTGTTGTTTTGTACCCTCACAAGAATGACCATGATTGTTATGTTTCTATTTTATAAAAATTTTCGAAAAGAATTTTCCATGTTTCAAATTCTTCTTAAATATTTAATCTATTTTAACTTGTAATAGATCCACCTCCACACTTTCCATGAAGTCTAGCCAAATTGATAAGATTATNTTTTTCCTGTTTTTCTTGATAGTACCACTTAATTGAGATGCTTTTTGCAACATAAAGAGAATAACTACTATGGTAATCTGACAACAGAACCAGCACGAGTGTCTCTGTCAGAAATTTTGAATTATTGCTAGATATTTGAAGACTTTTTTTTCGAGCACTTGCTTCTTCACCTGAAAAAAAGCTATATTTACCCGTATTCATAATGGACCTCATAAACTATAAGAGTCTTCAATTGCAATGTTTTAGTATGTTTTAATTTTAAATGCTTGAATGTGTTACATTAGCAGCTGTTTTCTGTAGAAACAATTGGTTGTGTTGCATCTATTAATTCATAGATAATATAGCCTTTTTGTCTGTGTTTATATCATGATATGTTGTCACCTAATGTACTTCTGTGCTATTGGCTTAATGATCCTACTTGAATGGTCTATGTTACTAGTCATTCATTTATAGAAGGTGTTTGTGAGTTTTTCTACTTTTATTAATGTGCAGACCTTGATTCTGTAGCTCAGAGTATCGTGAAACGGCGGTTCAAAGTCTATTGGGATATTCTCAGCTTTGTAAATTGCAGTAACTACTTAATTGATGATTTTGAAAGATCATGCGGCTTTATCATCACCCGTATTCCTTGGACAGCCAGAAGGTGAGGCTTGCTCTGGAAGAAAGAGGCGTCGATTACACGTCATACCATGTCAATCCCATCACAGCCAAGAATATGGACTCATCCTTCTTTCGGATGAATCCAAGTGCTAGACTTCCTGTTTTCCAAAATGGTTCCCACATCATATTTGACACTATAGAGATAATTCAGTAAGTATCGTACCATTGACATTTACTTTTCATGGTGAGGGGGGGGGGGGGGTTGTTTGGAAAGCAACTTCATAATGGAGTGACTAAGATTAGAGCGAAGTCTTCTCCAATAACACATTTGAGATTCCCGTGGGCATATTGGAAAAATGCAGATTTTCTTTAAAAGTAAGAAAAGCTACACGTAGAATTACTGTCAACTGTTAAATTGAACTTCCTATGCGGCGGTGCATGAGTTTGAAACTTGTAGAAAAAGCTCAACTTAAAACTATGGACTTTAAGCTTAGATGGTCATGTTTAACTTTTTTCTTGGGGGCACAAACAGGAAGATATCATTGAAATTGCTTCCAATCACTTTTCCATTGAATACAAGGAATAATTCAGAGTGATTTTGAAACTCACAGGTATATAGAAAGAATTGCTGCAGTCTCTTCTGGTGGCGATAACATGATCCTTAGTGGCAGAGAAGAAGTTGAATGGATGCATAAGATACAAGAGTGGAACCCAAAGTTTTTCACACTATCTCATACCCCTGAGAAGTATCGCATCTTTGTTTCCAAATTCATCAGGAGAGTGGTAATTGCTCGGATGGCGGAGTCCCCTGATCTAGCAGCTGCTTACCACCGTAAGCTAAGAGATGCATATGAAACAGAAGACAAGTTGAGAGATGCTGAAGTTCTGAAACGGAGTGAGGAACATCTGATAAGGCTTCTTGATGAGGTGGAGACTAAATTAAACGAAACATCATATTTAGCAGGGGAAGAGTTCACTTTAGCCGATGTAATGCTCATTCCTGTGCTGGCTCGACTGGTACTCTTGAATAAGGAAGAGGAGTATATTAACACCCGGCCTAACATAGCTGAATATTGGAATGTGGTGCAGCAGAGGCCTAGTTATCGAAAGGTCATTGGTAGGTACTTTGATGGCTGGAAGAGGTACAAAACACTACTAAAAACATGGTGCTTTGTGCGTATTAGAAGCATGCTAGGAAGATACTGATAAAGACTGGCACCCTGCGAGCAGCAAGTGTACAGTACATAGGGAAAAAGGAATGACTGGCAAGATGCAATAGAAAGGTTTGATTTGCAGTTCAAATTGTATGTAGTAGTTCTCTTTTTGATTTTTGAGTTGGCGAAATTAAATTTGGATTGTTTCGCAGGTTGATAATAAACAAGATGCATTTTTACCCTTTTGATTATCTGATTTATGCCCTTTAGCCAAACCCCTGGTAGGTTGGAAAGCATTTGAACCTATAATCTTCGGAGTAGACTACCGTACCGAAATTCAAAATTTCAATACCATACCGAAATTTACCATATTTGTAATCACTTTTACCACTGTTGTGGTACTCAAAAAAATGGTAAAAAATATTTGTCACAACAGTTGTAAAAATATCAACAAATGTGATAAAAATACTTACAAATGTGATAAATTACGTACAAAAGTTAAATTTTTTTATATTTAAAGAAAAGTGATAAAAATTGTTATCATAAATGTGGTAAATACATCCACAACAGTGGTAAAAATATTCACAAGTGATAAATTAATCATAAAAGTTATAATTTTTTTAATTGTAAAATGATCCACAAAAGTTATAAAAACACTATTTCAAGTGGTAAATTTTTTGGATATGGTAAGTCAAGTGCATAATCTTACTATGAACCACATGCAAAATCTGTTGCACATTGAGATGCTGTGAAATATTTTTCATCTGTACTCTCTATTTTTAATCCAAGATAGGAAATCTTGTAGAGGTTATAATTCTATGTTTGCAGTAATCGTTGTGTTTCGTTTTAATCTCAAATTTTCTTTTCTCTGTATTTAAACTTGAAATTCATGGAGAAGTGTCTGACTTCAGGTGTGTTTCAGCGTTTGTATGTGTGTGTGCATGCACAGGGCGTGCGTGTGTATGAGAGAGAGAAAGAGGAAGTAAAGTTGGTGTTTGAAGCATACTTTTGTTTCAACGGGTTGATGCCCACATGTTGCACGGAAATCATTTTGAATATCATATGTTCCATATTAGTGTTATAAATATTATGAAACGATATCAACCACAACACCAATTTCTACAATAGCTGATTATATAATGTAGTCTTTAATTTAAGATGCTACAAGCAATTAATACATAACCAATTTATATAATGATTCACGTTACATGTGAGAAGAAAGACAAAAATTATATCAAGAAATGAAATAATTAATGACATATATAGTCAAGTCAAAAATTAGTAATAGTAGCTTCAATGTGGGATCATTTCAAAGTTTTTTTATTAAAATTTCAAAAATAGTAAAAAATCGAGGAATTCTTCATTTTCTGTTAATTGTCTAACAAGATTTTTATAGTTTTTCATTTGGCTTTATGTTACAAATATGTATTGTTATATAGAAAATATCAAAACACATATATTTGAGGCATCTGTTAAAAAATATACGGAATTATTTTCTAAGGAAGCAAACAAATGGCGCTTCAAAAAACATTATTTTTCAAGATTTAAATACGACACATGTCATCATCGTGAAAACTTCTGTTCAAAAAAAATTGACCAATATACCAACTAATTAAACAAATCAAATGTGTTATAGAGCTCAAGAATGATTTGTATACATGAGAGTTGGGAGGGAGGAGGTCTATGACTTTGATTGTTTGACAAATCAATGATTGTCAATCATAAAAAAAAGGGTGCAAAATTTGGTCATAGAACATTAAGCAAATATTTATTGTTAGAATTTGGATAGTCTAGATGTTAGCTTAGTATGTGGGCTTTTGGCTTTGCCTATTAATTATCTATACAATGAAAAACTCGGAATGGTTAATGATTATAATGCAGTGCTTATCTTAATAGGTGACATAACTAATATTGAATAATATTAGGAATAAACAAAAAAAACAAAAAATTTCATGATTGATACATGTAAACGTAATTAATTTTATGTTAGAGGAGGTCAAAAGATATAATGGATATTAAACTTAAATGAGTAAGTTGGTTGTGAGTTTTGTGTATAGCTATTTGTGAAAGTTTAAGTAGCTTTTTGTGAAAGTTACATGAATATGAGAAGTCTCAAATAATTAACCAATACATTTATGTACAATTGAATTCTAGTAGTTATTTGGTGAAGAAGAAAATGGTTATTAAAATATTAGTCAAGAGTAAAAAAAAAAAAATTGTTTAGAGTACCTTTATAGTAGTAGAGATAGAGATGAAATAGTTTGAAAACAAGAATTATGGATGTGTTTCTAGCGTTTGCGTGTGTAAGATAGAGAGAGAGAGAGATAGAGAGAATAAAGTCCGTGCTTGAATTCACGCTTTTATTTCACCGGAAAATTAGTTCAAAAACAAGATTATTTTATTCCAACAAGAAATAAAAATACACTGTTGAGACTTTGCATTGTTTTAGTGAATTAATCATCAATAGCGAGGGGTGGTCATCTAGTTACATCATTTCAAAGGTAGATACCATTACATGATTCTGGAAACTTCAAATTTGTCATGTTTTGTAGTCCCACGTTTTTCAACCATCTACCAGCAAACTAGTGAAGCTCAAAGGAAGGTCTTCTCTGTCAACGCAAGGGTATACAAACGCTTTGTATGTCTGTCTATCATTTGGCAACTTGAGACAACCTTTTGTGTGTCTGTGTGTGTTTTTTTTTTGTTGGGGGGAGAGGGGTTGCACTTTGGCAATGGACGAGCAAATGGTGGTGTTGGATAACTAAACATGTGATTGGAAAGAATTTCTGAACAGTTCTTTCCATGTCCAGCATGTCAAGTCACAGAAGGAGAGAGAGAGAGAGTACATAACCAAGTAGACCACCAAGGGTGATTGACCAATCTTTTATTGAAAAAGTTCCTTTCTTTTCAATTCAATAAATGTAACACAATGAAGAATTACCTCCTAGAGGTGTGAGTTATCCATTATCCCCGGAAGCACATAGATGAACTGGAATGGCTGTTGTTCTTAACTTCAAATAGGTAGGACTTTCTTTATAAGAAAAAAAATAAAATGCAAATAGAGGGGCAGGAGCATAGAAGAAAATTTAGAAGCTCCTCGGCGTTTCTCCTATAGTTCATGCTCATTTTAGTGAGTTTAATGCTGATGAAAAGTATTCCAGGGCATCTTTACCTCTTACCAATACGGACCTCCGAACTCATTTGCAGTAGTCCCTACACCCGTCTCATATTTTGGGTTGTTTCCTGTAAATCCCCAACCATTTCTATTCCGGATCCAAGGGGGTGGGAGGTTTGTATTATTCCAGTTCGGCTGCCTGAAGCATTCCCTTTCCAAACTATAACAGGACCCCCTTCCTAGCTGAAAATTGTGTTGGTTGATTGTAGTGGGTGTTTCCACATACGGTGGGCCTGCACCCGATGTGCTTGGAGTTGAGTGATAAACAGGCGGATTATGGATGCCCAATGTGTGTATTTCTGCAGGTTGGCTCCTTGTCACAGGGTTAGTAGTAGCACAAGGTGAAGGATCTCTCTTGTCACGGGGATATGGCGGCAACGGTGGAAAAGGAAGGAAAGGCATGGCTGGGGCAACAATCCAACTCTCAGCCGTTTCTGTTTGAGGTACTCCAAACTGCTGTGCAACAGACATCGGAATGCCATACGAGATAAGCATGTGCGAAATGAATCTCTCTTTTGGTTGCCCAATTACCACTTCACATGGACCCTGCACTTTTTCTTGGTGGTGATCGGTAGTAGATGAAGCAGCATTAGAGGGAACCAAAGAGCCATGAAGCGGAAGCGAAAATCCAGGAGGAAAATCAAATCCAGGAGGAACATCGTCGTCGATGTTCTGGCTTCCATTATCTGTCATGTTAGTTTCATTTTGAGGAATCCTGGGTTCCTTGTGATGAGATCTTGAATCTAGGCTGACCGCTACTGACTGGTCCCATTGGCTTTTACGCTTGCGATTCTTTGTCCCGTTGGTCACCAAACCACTAACATGTGATGCAGACAAGTCCACATCAGCTACAGTGGTTGCATGAACTGATTGGTTTACACATTCTATTGCTTCTGTAGCTCTTACACCCTGGGCACACCATTGATGGTGTGATACCAATACTCTATTGCAATTTGAACCATGGTGAAATTCCATCCTGCCATCATCTCTCTCAGCGCAGCTATTTTTTCTTAGATATCGAGGGATCCACCTATCTCGGAAGTTTCGTGCAATTTGATGGACCTGTTGTGCAGCAAAATAACGAAGCCTCAAGTTTTAGCCTACAAGAGTGCATTAAAATCATAAGCAAGCACAATCTGCAGATGTATGTCATACATTCTTATCACACCCCAACAATAAGGAACAAGAGAAAGAAAGGGGGAGGACTAATGCACCAAACCCAAATAACTGTAGCATGTTTAAAATTTTAAGCAAAGCAGCAAATAATGTTGTGCATACTATAAACTATAAAGCACAATTTTTATGCCTTTAATGCAACCAACATAATTAATTAATTATATAGTTAGTTTCATAATAAAGGGCAGATCCACCACATTAATCAAACCTAAATGTTATTTTGACTTCAGCAGGAAAATTTTCACTTAGGTAAATTGACCAAGAAATGCAACAGCCCAAACAAACAAGAAAAAGTAGGTTGAAGCAAAGGCAACTATTGTTGACGGAACAACAAAATCTTTACGGAACAACAAAATCTTTCTATGCAGAAGCGAGTAGAGTTGCTGAAGCAAAGGCAGTAAAAGAGGCTTGTCTAATTGCCAAATCCCTTCACTTGACTAATGCTATAGTGGAGAGTGACAACCAATAGATCATACGGTTAAACTCAAACGAGGGCATGCTGCCGTGGGAAGCGGACACTATTGTTGAAGATATTAGAGAATGTGCAACTTTGCTTATTTGCAATTTTTCTATGTATCTCGAGCTTTTAATCAAACAGTTCATTGAGTAGCAAAAGCCAAGTTAACCCATTCCATTCCCTTCCAAGGAATTGTGTAGGCAGCACACCAATTGAGTTAAGAGACCTTTTAGCTTTTGATTGATTGTAATGACTTGGAGTAGATGGAATGAAATTGAAGTGTTCAAAAAAAAATATTTGTGCAATAGATCGTAAAATAATTTGAATTTGACCAAATTTGTATTCTCGTTTATAAACGAGCTAAATACAAACAAAATGTGACCTGATTCGGATTGAATAGGTTTTGGTCGATTCATAATTCTAATTTTGTTGCCAAACAACCCATACCTTAAAAAAGTGTATATAATTTCAAATTTATTCTCAATTAACTTTAGACCTTGTAAAATTTTTCTCTCCCTCACTTTTATAATGGATTTTTAGTAAGTTTGAAATTTTAGGGTTTGATTTAATCATTAATTTTATATAAAAATTTTGAGAAATTTTTATTGAGAAATTGATTAGGAAGTTCTGGGGTTTATTATTTGAACATTTTGTTGAAGAAGAAGCTTGATTTTGAGTCAAATGCTTACAAGCCTCTATAGAGCACAACTTGAACAAAAATTAAAGTTAAATCCAAGCTTGAACATGTCCAATCACACCCAAATCGATTTTGAACATATTAAATCTTGAGAAATTTGGCCCGATTAACATCACAAGATAGATTAGTTGGTTCGTAGGCCTTAAGCCAAGCAGAAAGTTCTAATAATTTCACAGACATCAAGCATAATAATAAGTCGAAAATCTAGATACCACGCAATCTAGAAAAGGGAAGAAAATCTAGTTTTGTTTTCGTGATGCAATTATTTATTCAATTAATTTTAGAAGTGCCCTTCCATATCATCTTAAAGTGATTTTTTTTTATTATTATTGTTTTGTACAGAGTATTTCCCTCATAATCAGGTTATTCATTTATTATTGTTTTGTACAGAGTACAGGCAGACCACCACCATTAGACACTCTAAAAGCATGGTAATCTTTATCCAGGATCCATGTGGGCCCTAGACAAGACTGCCACCTTTGGAATATAGTGCTTATGCACAGTACTGTGATTCAGGTTGTTGGGACAAAGAATATTGCTGATTATATATATATATATATATGATCCTAAATACGGTGAGTGCAATAAGCAAATCATGCTGGGATTTATTCATTTTGGGGGCATGTGCACTGCTGAGGACTTTTGAGTTCATTGCTCTGTGCTGAGTATGAGGTCTTCCTCTTTCGTTATGGCCAAATAGTAGTCTAATCCGCATGACTCAGATGTTAACCTCATAAAAAAAAAATTATGAGTAAAAATTCTGTTAGATCGTATTTTGTAATTAACTAATTTCGTAAAATTTATTATAAATTTCAATCTTTTTTATGGTCTTAATACTATGAAGTTGAAGATTCGAAAGCGTCAATCAAAGGAGAAGATCAAACATCAAAGTAATATCATTCAAACTCTATATGCTCTTTTATACTTAGGACAAAAGTAATGACTTATACACTTAAGATGAATTTTTAGTTACTTTTAACTTAGGATGATTATGATGAAAATGAAATCCGAAGCAATCCAAGTATGATTCCTAGGTGTTTTGAAAAATAATTTTTTTTTCTAAACTATTTTGTATTTTAAAAACATAACTTAAACCATTATTAGATCCCCTCTTGAACAACACTCTTTAGTGTTCAAGATGATAAATTTTTTGCTTGGTTTATGTTTTAAAAATCGATAAGGATTGATTTATGTTTATCAACTTTCGCTAACTTTCGCTAGAGTGGCCTTTTTATGACTTAGAGAATAAGATGAAAAAAGGTCATGGAAGAGTATATAGAGCTTGCTCGAGCAATCCTTCATGGTCGCTTAAGCGGTGTGTGCACCTAGACAGGTTTGAAAAGTGATTTTCATTTTAGTGTCAACTGCTCTATGACCATCATCCACCAATTGAGTGGTTGTTGCGAATTTGAATTTTTTTGTTTATTAAGACTATCTTATTCCAGGCATATAAATAGGGAGAACTTTTTCTATACATAGGTTAAGTCTTTTATGAGATTTCTAAGAGAGAGAGTATATCTTCTATCTTGAGAGTTTGCACTGCTAACCTAGATCCCTAAATCTAAAGGCTAGCACTAGAGGTTTTACTCAACCTCACAACTTGGTATTGAAGATCTTGCTAGTTTAGAACCAAACTCATTAATGTGTGCATACTAGAAATCGTTGGCGTGCCCATGATTGCTCGAGACCAAGACGAATCATACAGCGGGAAGGTCCAATTGAAACTATGCTAAACGTCGAAGGAGGATTTTTGGCGAAAAGACAACAAGGAAAAGAGTATCTAGTCATGGTATCAGTTGAGGTATAAGACTAGAGTACTTATATTGTGACATAGTAAATAGTTGATTAGGTTTTAGTGAACTCTAGAGTGGTTCACTGCAATTTTTCCCGAGAAGAGTTTTCCGCGTCCACAAATTATTTTTGTTATTTATTATTTATTGTATATACTTATAATTGTTAGCGCGCGCACACATACACACTAGGTGTTTGTTGTTTTTTTTTTTGAACACATTATGTGTTTGTTGGAATGATTGTTTAACAATCTGTCCATACATAGTTATGTAATTTGGGTTTAAGATTTGGGATCGACGTGAGACTAATTGTGAGTGAATTAATTGAAAATTAATTTAAAAAATAATTAATTAAAATCAATCACCACGTGTGAAATGAGTTGTGGTGACTAAAGGGGTTCTCACATTATTTGCTATATCTTTGTGGAAAGAGATAATTGTGGTCATTTCGATTTTTATTGGTAATCAATTGGGCTAAAATCGAAAAATTTATTTATCTCTTCTCTAGGTAAAGTGTTTGTAGCTCCACGTGTATAAATATAATCGTCAAAAAAATCTATATCAAATTTTCTCTCCCGAAACAACATATTTATTAGAACAGTAATATCATGTCATCAGTGACACGTGGTATCACTAATCAATGATAATACACTATATATATAATAAGTGAACCCTATTATTCTAAGTTAGTCAACAATTACTAAAAGTTATTAAAATAGTGGAATCCACTATACACATATCATTATTTAATGATATTACATGTCATTAGTAACGTTATATATAATAAATATTTTGTCATATTACTACAGTTTTACGGGCACATGAGAGCCACCTCATCCTTCCATTACTATCCATATTCTCTTATCTAATTACGCTGACACAATTTTTATACTTGTCAAACCCATCTTTTGTGAAGCATTTTTACTTCAAGTGGTGTCTCTCTCCATGTGGGAAAAAGACTGAAAGTATGTTCATGTGGAATCGCAAAGCCCTTGGGAAAAAAGTGTACAAAATCTAGCAGAGAGATGAGGGAGTTAGTGAGAAGAAGAAGAAGGAGGTTACTTCAACTTTTGTAGAAGGAAATACTAAGTTAAAGTGACACTCCCAAAATTATATAGGTTAGTATCCGATAGTTTTTTTTTTTTTTTTTTTCATATTTTGCAAAAAAAAATAAAATTAAAAAGACCATCTCTCATTATACTCTCGCCTTTTTTATTTTGAGGAAAAAAAAAAGAAATTAAAAGACCATCTCCCAATATACTCTCGCCATTTCAGACTAATTTTTTTGATCTATCTTTGATTTCACATTTATTCTCTATTCTCATACAGAATAACATTTCTACTGATTTTAAGAAAGCTATAAAATTTAGTTGCAATTGTGTTTTTATTGATTAGTTCAAATAAACGACAAACGAAATCAACTATGGATCCAATTTCCCTAACATATTTAAATTAGTTACAAATGAAAATTCGATTTGAATAACTCAAATAGAACTTTATTTTCAACAAGTAATATCTATTTACTCAAAGAATAAAAATTATCAAATAATTACTCATTTTCATCATATGTTAATCTGTATGAATATGCAATTGATACGATTATAATCAGATCACAAACATATATATATATATATATATATATATATATATATATATATATATATAGTGAATTTAGATCCAAATACAGATAATCAAATTCATATAAAAAAAACTGTCCAATGAGAAGCCTCAATACATCATAGCATCAGCTTGCATATGGGACAGTTGAGAACTTACAAAACTTCGAATGGCATGAATGAAACCTTAAAACACGACCCGAAACATGTCAGCTTTGTAATCCATTCCCAACAAAAAAATATAGACAACTTTTTATAACATGTCATGTTATTAACTTTTTATAAATGTAAGTTTTGACTTAAAATGTTTCCATTATAACTCAAAAACTTACTATTGATACATCATCAAAATATAACTTTTATGACTCATTTGCTTACCATATTGTAAAAGAATGAATTAGGTAATACAAGTTACTTTTACATAAGCGGATAAAATACAATTTTAAATATGAGACAAAAATATTACATATTGTAATCCAGTATTTGATTTAAACATTAGTAAGGACCGGATTAGACAAACCCATCCATCCCGTGCCAATCCATCTAGCCCTTAGACTAATTATAATAATAATGTTTCATCATCCCATGTTTGGTTTAAGTATTAAGAAGTGGGTCTCACATTTATCTCATCCAATATTTTGTTTGGATGAAGGGTTCGATTGGATTGAATCATTTCCTATCCAATCTAAACTCGTCTATCATTGGATTGGTTTGGATTTAATGGTTATATCCTATCATTTCCAGTGTGTTTGGATAACACATAAACACTTCTATGAGACTCATGGAGAAGGGTGATGAAATATGGTATCATTGATTGTCTAACTTATCTAATCTAACACCATGTTTGGTTTATAAATTAGCCTTTGATCAATTCCAAACAAATTTTCTTACATGTAATTTTTAAAAATGTTGTAATTTCATATTCTCTAGACGGATGTTCTTATGTTACAAAAACTATTGAGAATTAACTCAACCTTTCATTAATTAATTATTTTATTATTAGTTGTTAATTAATCTTAGTCCAAATAGGATATTGCTTTATTAGAGTTATTTTATTGTTTTATTAGAGTTAGTTTATTATTTAAATTAGTTGTCTTGTTGGAGAAGGTATGTTGAAAGAGCTTTACTTTGACAAAATAAATTTGTTAAAAAAAAAAAAATCAAACCTGTGAAAAAGCAAGAAGAAGAGATGAGAGAGAGAGAAGAAAACAGGACAATTCGGTCATTTACATTTGTTATCTTGTCTAACAAACAAAAATCCTAGCCTCCCTTGGTTTCATTTAACCCATTTATATGGGTTAAAGTTGATATTAAATCAGGTTAAAAAAAAATCCGAATGGGATTTTTGATACAATATTTACTTACCTAACGTGGGATATATAGACCTTACATATTTTTTTTGTTCTATCTTACTAGAGTTATCCTTCGTTAACATGCGATCCAAACATACCCTAAAAAGAGGGTATAAGTGGGTTTAAACTTTAAAAGTACTATTCATCCAGGCAGAAGTATTTTTATGTGATAATATCGGGTCCAAAATATGTATCCAAATATGGATATAAGTGAAAAAATGTGGGCCCAGATATATTTTTTTCCAATCACTCTTTCCTAATACCTAAAGCAAATACACCTTACATTGAGAGTTGGATAAGAATACTACTTACATATTGACAAAAAAAATATCAATCTAGTCTAGTTATTCATGTTTTTATTTATTTGATGGGCAAAATAATAATCTACAACATAAAACACTTGAACTGAATTATAATACTACCTCTTCAGGTGATATTATAATCGACTCAATAATACAAGTATATCGTATTAATATTTGAAATAAATTTATAAATAATACGAAGTATTTTTTGATAACTAAATATAATATAAGATTGGATTAAAGAATTTTAATCTGTTATAATTCTCTATATGTTATTGATAATCGGTTACATCATTTCGTGACCAATCACAATGTTGTGTTGGATGGTTAAACATTGTAATAATTGAATTGAAACAAGTTGTAACATACCTTTGGTAGAATAAGAAAGAAGAAGTTGACAGTTCGTTTGGCAGTTAGTTGTAACAATACTTGCTTAGTGTTCCCCACTCCTTAATAGTGGCCGTTAAAATGGGGTTTGGAAAGCCAAAGTGACTCTTTAACCAGAAATAGTCAGCGACGGCAACGTCAAACCAAACAAGTCCCACTTTCCCGCCCTTTCAAATTCATATAACTAACTGACGTATGAGGTTTTAACTGATCAAAAATGAAACTTAACCATGCAGTTGGTTGGTTTGCATTAGTTACATTTCTACTTGCACAATCCAAGTAGTAAGTCCAAAGATAATTAATGAGGGACTCTAGTGGTAGTTAAAGTACCGTGTGTGTGGAGATTTATCGTGTGGATTGTTATGTGTGTTTCTTCTTTGTATGTTCTGTCCAAAAAAAAAAAAGATGTACTATTCCTATTTTTAATTCAACAAGTTTTTGATATGTTTAAAAGTATTTTTATTGTATTATTAGTCGGACTCCGTCCAAAATACACTTTTATTTTCAATTTTTTTGTTTGGTAATTGTACACCACATGTGTGGTATGGCAAGACTGTAAATACCTAAGAGGATTAGTCGAGTGTTTTAAGAGTATTGGATCTCGGGAAAAGAGAAGCCAATTACAAGTGTTAAAATTTAATGATCTCCTTGAAAATTTTGTTCTTCTATACCTTGAGAATGATATTTTAAAATAGAAAAAATAGTTTTTTAGCTATGGGTACAATTTTTTAGACTTACTTGAAAAAAAAATATATGGATAGGTTATTTATTCAATTAAGTTCAATTTTAATAAAACATATTGTGTTTAGATATAAAATTTAAATGAAATTAGAACTATTTTACCTAAATAACACTACAAGAATAAGAATCTTTTGCGACAAATTTTTTACGACAACTATGTTTGCCGTCAAAAAAAGCATATTTGAAATATTTTTTTGTGGTGGCTGTGTTTGTCATCACAAAAAGCGTGTTTGTGTTAATATTTGTGGCAACTATTTTTTCTGCCATAAATAGAGTCATAAACTCAAAAGAAATTTTTGTAGTTGAGACAACTATTTTTCTTGTCTCAAATAATATTTATAAATTCAAAAGAATTTTTTATATTTATAGCAGCTACTTTTCCCGTCCTGTATAATATTTCATAAAACATTAAAATGTTGTTTTAAATTAAAAAATATTTTATAGTTTAAAGAAGAAAAACTCTAAAAAAAAATTTGTATTGATCACAACTATTTTTCATGTTATAAGTAATATTTTATAAAATTACGTAATTTAACATCAAAAAACAATTTCTAGTTCAAAGAAAAAAAAAATTAAACTCTACAAAGTCAAGTTTTTATATCAAAATTACGGGTTTCAAAATATGACATGACCTGTTAACACGACATAAAATTAGTGGGTTTGAGTCTTCCTTAAGCCACATGTTTAGTAAACGAGTGGACCTGTCACAATACGATTATAAACGAATCAGATATTGGTGAAACCAGTTAAAATAAATGTATACGATATAACTTGTTTATATACCATTTACATAATTAGACAAGTCGTTCAGAGAAATATTGTGTGGCCCTCTGATAATGTATATTCTAACTTTTTTTAGTTTTTTATTATATATATGTATATAAATATTATTTCAGTATTATAATAATAATTTTATAATTTTTTTAGATGTCACTAAGAGAGTAAATGGTTCGGGAAGGATGTTCAACTTTTTTGTATTAATTTCTTGTACTCATAGATCGTTATGTTTTATAAAAATACATATTTTATATTTTGTTTTAACTCGTGAGATTGTGTTTTTTTTTGGATATAAAAATATTGCTATGATTTTGAAAATATTGATTATATTTACTTTTGTGTTTATTTATATATTAAAATGGGTAGTTGTATGGATACGAATAAGTCTTTGGTGTAATGATACTCCTTACATTGTGAAAGTTTTGTCTTCTTGAAGTCAAAGGTTCAAGTTCCTTCCCGCACCAAAAAAAATAAAAATTGTATGGAGTATATATATGCACAGTGTATATAATATTGATTATAAACAGTTCATAATGATTAAAAAAAAATTGTTTTTTTTTTTGTGACGGTATGGTTGCCGTCATAAATATATCTTCTATTTTTTACAATAGTCAAATATGGTATTTGAGGCAGCACTTTTGCCGCCGTGATAAAAGTATCAGATTTTTTGTAACAACTTATTTACGACAATATCTTGTCGCCGTAAATATTATTTGAGACAGACCGTTGCTGCCGTAAAAACCTTTTGAGACCACACTTATTATGGCGAGGCAATGCCGTCGCAACACCGCCACAAAAAGTATTTGTGATAGCAAATAGACTTTTTATGACAGCATTTTACTGTCGTAAAAACTTATTTTTCTTGTAGTGTAACTTCCCTTGAGTTATGTATTCTTGATTGACAGTTATATATCTAATCAAATATGTAAAGATTTCATTAGACTCTCTCACTATCTCTCATCTACTTTCTTTCCATCTCTCTCTCTCTTTTTCTTCATTACTTTCCCCATCTCTCCCAAATTTCTCTCTCTCTATTTATATCAACATTATAACAACACAATTTCACTAATCAGTTACACAAATCAATTACAATTGTCTTATAATATACTAAACAAACCAAACAGTTACGCATGCATTCTAATAAACCAAACAATTACACTAAATAATTACACAAATTTATTACACCAACCTAATTTGTCATTCAATTATTTATATAAACTAAATAGTTGCACTAATTAGTATCGCGACATCGTTACACAAATCATATATATATCAAATTTAGTATAATGATAGAGTCTTTTATGTAATGATAAACTCAATTTGGTGTATATAATTGGTGTAACCATATTGTGATACTAAATGTTTTAACTCTTTGATTTATGTAAATAACAAAATGACAGATTGGGTTGGTGTTGTAATTTCGTATAATTGTTTAATGTAATTGTTTGATTTATTAGAACATATGAGTAACTGTTTAGTATATTATAAGGTAATTGTAGCTAATTTGTGTAACTGATTAGTGTAATTGTGTTCTGTAACGTTGATATAAGGAGAAATAATAAGGAAATAAGGGGAAAGGGAGTGAGGGAGAGAGAGAAAAAAAATTGGGGGTGAGAGATGAAAAAATTAAATCAAATCTTTACATATTTAAAAAAAATAGTAATATGAGAGAAACAGATAGAGAAAAAATAGGGAAGAGATAGTAACAGAGTAATGGAAGCAGAGAAGGAGAGAGAGTAATGAAGTAATAAATACCCTTTTAGCTATTTTAAAAAAAAATGCACTTAAGACTAAATAAGTTTTTTTAATATAGTTTAACTCAAATAAGTCTAAATTTTTATACCTATTTCTAAATTATCCTAAAAAAAGAGTCTCATATATAAAGCACACAAAGTGACAAATTTAAGGAAAGCATTAGAAAAAAAAAAGGAATAATTGAATGATTGACATATTAAAACTTGCAATTGGTTGGTGAGATTTTTCTAAGTTTTTGTCACTTGACAAGATGAATCATGCATGTCATTGATTCCCAAGGGGAAGCTTTGAGCTTAATGGTTATGTGGGCTCGAGGAGTTAGAATCAACATCTTTTTCCCTTCTTTAATAGGACCTCCATGATCATGTACACTAGACTATGATGCATATGGGATGCATGTGCGTCACTATCTCGTGTGTGTGTGTGTGTGTGTGTGTGTGAGAGAGAGAGAGAGAGAGAGAGAGAGAGNATTGGTAATCAATTGGGCTAAAATCGAAAAATTTATTTATCTCTTCTCTAGGTAAAGTGTTTGTAGCTCCACGTGTATAAATATAATCGTCAAAAAAATCTATATCAAATTTTCTCTCCCGAAACAACATATTTATTAGAACAGTAATATCATGTCATCAGTGACACGTGGTATCACTAATCAATGATAATACACTATATATATAATAAGTGAACCCTATTATTCTAAGTTAGTCAACAATTACTAAAAGTTATTAAAATAGTGGAATCCACTATACACATATCATTATTTAATGATATTACATGTCATTAGTAACGTTATATATAATAAATATTTTGTCATATTACTACAGTTTTACGGGCACATGAGAGCCACCTCATCCTTCCATTACTATCCATATTCTCTTATCTAATTACGCTGACACAATTTTTATACTTGTCAAACCCATCTTTTGTGAAGCATTTTTACTTCAAGTGGTGTCTCTCTCCATGTGGGAAAAAGACTGAAAGTATGTTCATGTGGAATCGCAAAGCCCTTGGGAAAAAAGTGTACAAAATCTAGCAGAGAGATGAGGGAGTTAGTGAGAAGAAGAAGAAGGAGGTTACTTCAACTTTTGTAGAAGGAAATACTAAGTTAAAGTGACACTCCCAAAATTATATAGGTTAGTATCCGATAGTTTTTTTTTTTTTTTTTTTCATATTTTGCAAAAAAAAATAAAATTAAAAAGACCATCTCTCATTATACTCTCGCCTTTTTTATTTTGAGGAAAAAAAAAAGAAATTAAAAGACCATCTCCCAATATACTCTCGCCATTTCAGACTAATTTTTTTGATCTATCTTTGATTTCACATTTATTCTCTATTCTCATACAGAATAACATTTCTACTGATTTTAAGAAAGCTATAAAATTTAGTTGCAATTGTGTTTTTATTGATTAGTTCAAATAAACGACAAACGAAATCAACTATGGATCCAATTTCCCTAACATATTTAAATTAGTTACAAATGAAAATTCGATTTGAATAACTCAAATAGAACTTTATTTTCAACAAGTAATATCTATTTACTCAAAGAATAAAAATTATCAAATAATTACTCATTTTCATCATATGTTAATCTGTATGAATATGCAATTGATACGATTATAATCAGATCACAAACATATATATATATATATATATATATATATATATATATATATATATATATATAGTGAATTTAGATCCAAATACAGATAATCAAATTCATATAAAAAAAACTGTCCAATGAGAAGCCTCAATACATCATAGCATCAGCTTGCATATGGGACAGTTGAGAACTTACAAAACTTCGAATGGCATGAATGAAACCTTAAAACACGACCCGAAACATGTCAGCTTTGTAATCCATTCCCAACAAAAAAATATAGACAACTTTTTATAACATGTCATGTTATTAACTTTTTATAAATGTAAGTTTTGACTTAAAATGTTTCCATTATAACTCAAAAACTTACTATTGATACATCATCAAAATATAACTTTTATGACTCATTTGCTTACCATATTGTAAAAGAATGAATTAGGTAATACAAGTTACTTTTACATAAGCGGATAAAATACAATTTTAAATATGAGACAAAAATATTACATATTGTAATCCAGTATTTGATTTAAACATTAGTAAGGACCGGATTAGACAAACCCATCCATCCCGTGCCAATCCATCTAGCCCTTAGACTAATTATAATAATAATGTTTCATCATCCCATGTTTGGTTTAAGTATTAAGAAGTGGGTCTCACATTTATCTCATCCAATATTTTGTTTGGATGAAGGGTTCGATTGGATTGAATCATTTCCTATCCAATCTAAACTCGTCTATCATTGGATTGGTTTGGATTTAATGGTTATATCCTATCATTTCCAGTGTGTTTGGATAACACATAAACACTTCTATGAGACTCATGGAGAAGGGTGATGAAATATGGTATCATTGATTGTCTAACTTATCTAATCTAACACCATGTTTGGTTTATAAATTAGCCTTTGATCAATTCCAAACAAATTTTCTTACATGTAATTTTTAAAAATGTTGTAATTTCATATTCTCTAGACGGATGTTCTTATGTTACAAAAACTATTGAGAATTAACTCAACCTTTCATTAATTAATTATTTTATTATTAGTTGTTAATTAATCTTAGTCCAAATAGGATATTGCTTTATTAGAGTTATTTTATTGTTTTATTAGAGTTAGTTTATTATTTAAATTAGTTGTCTTGTTGGAGAAGGTATGTTGAAAGAGCTTTACTTTGACAAAATAAATTTGTTAAAAAAAAAAAAATCAAACCTGTGAAAAAGCAAGAAGAAGAGATGAGAGAGAGAGAAGAAAACAGGACAATTCGGTCATTTACATTTGTTATCTTGTCTAACAAACAAAAATCCTAGCCTCCCTTGGTTTCATTTAACCCATTTATATGGGTTAAAGTTGATATTAAATCAGGTTAAAAAAAAATCCGAATGGGATTTTTGATACAATATTTACTTACCTAACGTGGGATATATAGACCTTACATATTTTTTTTGTTCTATCTTACTAGAGTTATCCTTCGTTAACATGCGATCCAAACATACCCTAAAAAGAGGGTATAAGTGGGTTTAAACTTTAAAAGTACTATTCATCCAGGCAGAAGTATTTTTATGTGATAATATCGGGTCCAAAATATGTATCCAAATATGGATATAAGTGAAAAAATGTGGGCCCAGATATATTTTTTTCCAATCACTCTTTCCTAATACCTAAAGCAAATACACCTTACATTGAGAGTTGGATAAGAATACTACTTACATATTGACAAAAAAAATATCAATCTAGTCTAGTTATTCATGTTTTTATTTATTTGATGGGCAAAATAATAATCTACAACATAAAACACTTGAACTGAATTATAATACTACCTCTTCAGGTGATATTATAATCGACTCAATAATACAAGTATATCGTATTAATATTTGAAATAAATTTATAAATAATACGAAGTATTTTTTGATAACTAAATATAATATAAGATTGGATTAAAGAATTTTAATCTGTTATAATTCTCTATATGTTATTGATAATCGGTTACATCATTTCGTGACCAATCACAATGTTGTGTTGGATGGTTAAACATTGTAATAATTGAATTGAAACAAGTTGTAACATACCTTTGGTAGAATAAGAAAGAAGAAGTTGACAGTTCGTTTGGCAGTTAGTTGTAACAATACTTGCTTAGTGTTCCCCACTCCTTAATAGTGGCCGTTAAAATGGGGTTTGGAAAGCCAAAGTGACTCTTTAACCAGAAATAGTCAGCGACGGCAACGTCAAACCAAACAAGTCCCACTTTCCCGCCCTTTCAAATTCATATAACTAACTGACGTATGAGGTTTTAACTGATCAAAAATGAAACTTAACCATGCAGTTGGTTGGTTTGCATTAGTTACATTTCTACTTGCACAATCCAAGTAGTAAGTCCAAAGATAATTAATGAGGGACTCTAGTGGTAGTTAAAGTACCGTGTGTGTGGAGATTTATCGTGTGGATTGTTATGTGTGTTTCTTCTTTGTATGTTCTGTCCAAAAAAAAAAAAGATGTACTATTCCTATTTTTAATTCAACAAGTTTTTGATATGTTTAAAAGTATTTTTATTGTATTATTAGTCGGACTCCGTCCAAAATACACTTTTATTTTCAATTTTTTTGTTTGGTAATTGTACACCACATGTGTGGTATGGCAAGACTGTAAATACCTAAGAGGATTAGTCGAGTGTTTTAAGAGTATTGGATCTCGGGAAAAGAGAAGCCAATTACAAGTGTTAAAATTTAATGATCTCCTTGAAAATTTTGTTCTTCTATACCTTGAGAATGATATTTTAAAATAGAAAAAATAGTTTTTTAGCTATGGGTACAATTTTTTAGACTTACTTGAAAAAAAAATATATGGATAGGTTATTTATTCAATTAAGTTCAATTTTAATAAAACATATTGTGTTTAGATATAAAATTTAAATGAAATTAGAACTATTTTACCTAAATAACACTACAAGAATAAGAATCTTTTGCGACAAATTTTTTACGACAACTATGTTTGCCGTCAAAAAAAGCATATTTGAAATATTTTTTTGTGGTGGCTGTGTTTGTCATCACAAAAAGCGTGTTTGTGTTAATATTTGTGGCAACTATTTTTTCTGCCATAAATAGAGTCATAAACTCAAAAGAAATTTTTGTAGTTGAGACAACTATTTTTCTTGTCTCAAATAATATTTATAAATTCAAAAGAATTTTTTATATTTATAGCAGCTACTTTTCCCGTCCTGTATAATATTTCATAAAACATTAAAATGTTGTTTTAAATTAAAAAATATTTTATAGTTTAAAGAAGAAAAACTCTAAAAAAAAATTTGTATTGATCACAACTATTTTTCATGTTATAAGTAATATTTTATAAAATTACGTAATTTAACATCAAAAAACAATTTCTAGTTCAAAGAAAAAAAAAATNCACTAACTTCTTGTTGAGTTTCCCTCTTTGTCGTAGGCCCAAAGACATTCAGATTAGGCCCACGACAAAGAGGGCTAGAAATTTTTTTTGGGTCAAATCCGGGTGAAAAGGTTTCAAGGAACCACCCCCTCCCCCAAACACCCAAAACAAAAAAGAAAATTTTAAAAAAAAAAATTCAAAGATATTTAATGGGCCAAGATTGGCCAAGTCATATTTTGGGCCCTCCCTGAATTGGGATGGATTGGCCCAGTCCGAGCTGGTGCTGAAAAGGTCCATTCTTGNGTTTCCCTCTTTGTCGTAGGCCCAAAGACATTCAGATTAGGCCCACGACAAAGAGGGGTAGAAAATTTTTTTTGGGTCAAATCCGGGTGAAAAGGTTTCAAGGAACCACCCCCTCCCCCAAACACCCAAAACAAAAAAGAAAATTTAAAAAAAAAAAATTCAAAGATATTTAATGGGCCAAGATTTGCCAAGTCATATTTTGGGCCCTCCCTGAATTGGGATGGATTGGCCCAGTCCGAGCTGGTGCTGAAAAGGTCCATTCTTGGCATGGACTTGGTCTGCTATTTGAATTAGACTCAGGTGCTAATTTTTTTTTTTTTTAATAGACTCAGTAGTGTTTTATCCAGACTAAAATATTTGAGATTAGGGGTGTGCATTACAAACTCGGGTGCACTGTTGAGCCAGGCTATGTGCCACCCCTATTGCTAATTCTTCCTACGGATGCTTAAATCTATGGATCTGAACTTTTGTAACTCATACCATATCTCTACCAGAACTGGTCCTAGGATTGCAGGCTTATTCCCAATGATCTCTCAAGAGCTTGAAGCTTTTTATTCTGTCCTTTAAAAATAGCCTCATCAAACCCCTTTTTGGTGGGCCATTTTGATGGCCTCCCTCTATGCAATCATTCCTACTTCCAGGCATGAACCCCCCCTAGTTTCAATCTTCCTGGATAAGCCAGCCACAAAAACTCATATCGCCTCTCTTATAACTATTTCCACTCCAATTGTTGCTGCTGATTGAAACTGCTTTGAATATGAATGAGACGTGTTATTAGAGAAAGAGAAAATTGTTATTTGGTCAAGTTATCACTGATGTGAGCACGTGAATGAACATATGAATATGTTACACGCGTATATGTAATACATGTGTAACATCAATGTTATCAATGAGAGAAAAATTTTTGGTTACAGATAAGATGAAGGTTTTTTGGTTATTGATAAGATCTTGATTCTTTTTCAATATGATTTAAAACTCTTCCATAGACTAACTCAAATGGTATTTTCAATCGTCTCTTTTGATCGGGTGTTTGGCCAATTACCAGGACATCTGTACAAAAAAAATCATTTTGAACTTAACTGCATCGGGTGGATTTTATTAGGAAGCACCCATTGACCGAAATCTTTTGTATCAAGAGGTCTAGGTNCACCGAAGGCTTCCCCTCCTGGGAGCACTGAGTTTTCCCCTCTATTTCCCTCCCATCATCAGTCTGAACACAAACTCATAAAAAGAATTAGTGGACAGCTAGAAAATATTTGATTGAAAAAAGTAAAGGGCAGAAAAGATAATATGCATCTTCTCTTGCTCTCTTCCAAATCAAGACACTTCCTGAAAAATGCTTTTGAGCAGCTTGATTTGAAAGCAACGTGGTTGCTTGCTACTAGCTTAAAAAAACTTTGTTGCTTGCTTATTGATAGAATTGTGAGCTTAGTATCAAATTGCTTTCACCCTTAAGGACGTAGCGGAAACCATGCCATCGAATCCTGCTTCCATAACAAGCAGTCATTCTGTACCCCAAATATCAAGTGGCATATGCCAATGGAATCCACCTTCCACAACCTGCAATTTTGTTCTCCCTGAGCATCAGGCAGCTTATGTTGAAACTTCTTACTAAGAAAGCTGAGTTGATATTGAGCAGGAAGAAAATTACAATGAGGNAAATGAACACATTCGGCTTTTAGTTTAGGCAGGATTACAACTTTAAAATTGCATAGGGCGAGTAATTTGATTCAATCCGAGTCAGGCTCAGCAATCCCGTCGAATGAGGTGCGTTCGTATCGAGTTGTAATGGATTCTTGTTAAAAAATATTTCATTTATACTTGATTCGTTTATTAATGCGTGTCTAAATGAATTGTGTCATATTAAGTTCGTATTGTATATGAATAATGTACAACTGATATATAAACAAATTACATTGTGTATTTCTTCTGATTAACTTCACTTATACTTAATTCGTTTATTAATTGTGTCGTTCTATATCAGGTCAACTCATTTACTAAATGAACGGTTTAAGGAAGACTCAAACTCTTTAATTTGTTATCATATTCGTATCGTGTTAAGAAATCATGTCATATTTTCACTCCTGTAATCTAAGTGGTGTCCGTATCAAATACTCACAAAAATAAATAAATAAATAAATAAATATATATATATATATATATATATATATATATATTTATTTATTTATTTATTTTGACGATGGGAACACATTGAACCCATCCCTATAAAATGACCTGAATATTAATAATCACCCATTAACCCCACTTGTACCTTCCTTCGAATCACTTTAACCAAACAATGTGTGCTTTATCACAACATCATATTCGGGAGGTGGTATGACCAAAAAAAAAAAAAATAAATAAATAAATAATTGAGAGGGGTGGGCCAAGATTCAGTTAGTACTTTCGTATAATATCAAAATTACATAGGGTGAGATTGTAATTTAGTTTTACACGTGTCCACTTAAAAGAGCGCTTTTTAGACACTCTTTGCACTCGAGCGAGTGGGTCTAGCGTTGCTAATTGACTATGTCTCTGCCATATGGCCCATATGGAAATAACACAAACATGTGTGTGTTTGTGTGTGTGGGCACAGAAAGCTTCTAGCTTTTTCTGTCAGCAGGATCCACACGGTAAGGGTCTTTTCTTTCTTCTTCCACGAGTCATCAGAGTCTCCGAAAACCCACTATTAAACAATTCCCTGTTCTAAACTATCGACAAGTTCTCTTGAATTTCTGGGTAAGTCTTTCTCATCTGTGTTCAGTCTCTCGTTTGTTTTGTATTTGTTCGTTAGTTCTAGTACCTTGTAATACATCTGTTTTCAGAAATAGTTAATTCAGATTTTGATGGTTCATTCCACTATGTTGTGTTTTTTTTTTAATGGTCTATTGTCTAATTAGTTTCTGAGAATGGACTTAAATATTGTGAATTGGACTGTGATTGTTCAGATTTTTGATATTGCTGATAATGGAGTGCTTAATTGTTAATTCTGAGGTAGTTTGACTGTAATTCGTGATATATATGTTTTGCCCCCAGAATTAATCTGACTCAAATGGGGATTGTTTGTTAAATTCGGGTTGCTGTTGATTCTTTGATTTCCTGNTTTTTCCAGCTATGTGGGTGATTAAGAACAAGCATACGGTGTTTTAACTACCAAAGTTGTGGAGGAACTGGATTTGTCAATGATTAAGCTTGGCCACCCAGTTGATGCTCCACCGAAGGCTTCCCCTCCTGGGAGCACTGAGTTTTCCCCTCTATTTCCCTCCCATCATCAGTCTGAACACAAACTCATAAAAAGAATTAGTGGACAGCTAGAAAATATTTGATTGAAAAAAGTAAAAAGCAGAAAAGATAATATGCATCTTCTCTTGCTCTCTTCCAAATCAAGACACTTCCTGAAAAATGCTTTTGAGCAGCTTGATTTGAAAGCAACGTGGTTGCTTGCTACTAGCTTAAAAAAACTTTGTTGCTTGCGTATTGATAGAATTGTGAGCTTAGTATCAAATTGCTTTCACCCTTAAGGACGTAGCGGAAACCATGCCATCGAATCCTGCTTCCATAACAAGCAGTCATTCTGTACCCCAAATATCAAGTGGCATATGCCAATGGAATCCACCTTCCACAACCTGCAATTTTGTTCTCCCTGAGCATCAGGCAGCTTATGTTGAAACTTCTTACTAAGAAAGCTGAGTTGATATTGAGCAGGAAGAAAATTACAATGAGGATTGTGTCCTTTAATATTATTACTGGATTTAGGTCACTGTACAGTATGTTATACAGATCATCAGATCAAGCCATTTGCTGGCAATTTAAGTTAAGCTGATCTGATGACATATACTATCATTCGTTAACATGTGTTTGTTAGATTTCTTCTTCTCTTTCCCCATGGAGACAGGCCCATGGCAATGAATTATCAACTTGAATTGAGGACATGTCATAACTCTTATGTTTTTGATGTGCCGTACAGTAGTTTTGGTTTTAATTTTATGTTTTATTGTATTGCAAAGTATCATAGTTGAGTTTTTTTTCCTTTTTCCTGTTTTTCTTGATAGTACCACTTAATTGAGATGCTTTTTGCAACATAAAGAGAATAACTACTATGGTAATCTGACAACAGAACAAGCACGAGTGTCTCTGTCAGAAATTTTGAATTATTGGTAGATATTTGAAGACTTTTTTTTCGAGCACTTGCTTCTTCACCTGAAAAAAAGCTATATTTACCCGTATTCATAATGAACCTCACNAAAAAAAATAAATAAATAAATAATTGAGAGGGGTGGGCCAAGATTCAGTTAGTACTTTCGTATAATATCAAAATTACATAGGGTGAGATTGTAATTTAGTTTTACACGTGTCCACTTAAAAGAGCGCTTTTTAGACACTCTTTGCACTCGAGCGAGTGGGTCTAGCGTTGCTAATTGACTATGTCTCTGCCATATGGCCCATATGGAAATAACACAAACATGTGTGTGTTTGTGTGTGTGGGCACAGAAAGCTTCTAGCTTTTTCTGTCAGCAGGATCCACACGGAAAGGGTCTTTTCTTTCTTCTTCCACGAGTCATCAGAGTCTCCGAAAACCCACTATTAAANATCGTGAAACGGCGGTTCAAAGTCTATTGGGATATTCTCAGCTTTGTAAATTGCAGTAACTACTTAATTGATGATTTTGAAAGATCATGCAGCTTTATCATCACCCGTATTCCTTGGACAGCCAGAAGGTGAGGCTTGCTCTGGAAGAAAGAGGCGTCGATTACACGTCATACCATGTCAATCCCATCACAGCCAAGAATATGGACTCATCCTTCTTTCGGATGAATCCAAGTGCTAGACTTCCTGTTTTCCAATATGGTTCCCACATCAAATTTGACACTATAGAGATAATTCAGTAAGTATTGTACCATTGACATTTACTTTTCATGGTGAGGGGGGGGGGGGGGTTGTTTGGAAAGCAACTTCATAATGGAGTGACTAAGATTAGAGCAAAGTCTTCTCCAATAACACATTTGAGATTCCCGTGGGCATATTGGAAAAATGCAGATTTTCTTTAAAAGTAAGAAAAGCTACACGTAGAATTACTGTCAACTGTTAAATTGAACTTCCTATGCGGCGGTGCATGAGTTTGAAACTTGTAGAAAAAGCTCAACTTAAAACTATGGACTTTAAGCTTAGATGGTCATGTTTAACTTTTTTCTTGGGGGCAGAGACAGGAAGATATCATTGAAATTGCTTCCAATCACTTTTCCATTGAATACAAGGAATAATTCAGAGTGATTTTGAAACTCACAGGTATATAGAAAGAATTGCTGCAGTCTCTTCTGGTGGCGATAACATGATCCTTAGTGGCAGAGAAGAAGTTGAATGGATGCATAAGATACAAGAGTGGAACCCAAAGTTTTTCACACTATCTCATACCCCTGAGAAGTATCGCATCTTTGTTTCCAAATTCATCAGGAGAGTGGTAATTGCTCGGATGGCGGAGTCCCCTGATCTAGCAGCTGCTTACCACCGTAAGCTAAGAGATGCATATGAAACAGAAGACAAGTTGAGAGATGCTGAAGTTCTGAAACGGAGTGAGGAACATCTGATAAGGCTTCTTGATGAGGTGGAGACTAAATTAAACGAAACATCATATTTAGCAGGGGAAGAGTTCACTTTAGCCGATGTAATGCTCATTCCTGTGCTGGCTCGACTGGTACTCTTGAATAAGGAAGAGGAGTATATTAACACCCGGCCTAACATAGCTGAATATTGGAATGTGGTGCAGCAGAGGCCTAGTTATCGAAAGGTCATTGGTAGGTACTTTGATGGCTGGAAGAGGTACAAAACACTACTAAAAACATGGTGCTTTGTGCGTATTAGAAGCATGCTAGGAAGATACTGATAAAGACTGGCACCCTGCGAGCAGCAAGTGTACAGTACATAGGGAAAAAGGAATGACTGGCAAGATGCAATAGAAAGGTTTGATTTGCAGTTCAAATTGTATGTAGTAGTTCTCTTTTTGATTTTTGAGTTGGCGAAATTAAATTTGGATTGTTTCGCAGGTTGATAATAAACAAGATGCATTTTTACCCTTTTGATTATCTGATTTATGCCCTTTAGCCAAACCCCTGGTAGGTTGGAAAGCATTTGAACCTATAATCTTCGGAGTAGACTACCGTACCGAAATTCAAAATTTCAATACCATACCGAAATTTACCATATTTGTAATCACTTTTACCACTGTTGTGGTACTCAAAAAAATGGTAAAAATATTTATCACAACAGTAGTAAAAATATCAACAAATGTGATAAAAATACTTACAAATGTGATAAATTACCTACAAAAGTTAAATTTTTTTATATTTAAAGAAAAGTGGTAAAAATAGTTATCATAAATGTGGTAAATACATCCACAACAGTGGTAAAAATATTCACAAGTGATAAATTAATCATAAAAGTGATAATTTTTTTAATTGTAAAATGATCCACAAAAGTTATAAAAACACTATTTCAAGTGGTAAATTTTTTGGATATGGTAAGTCAAGTGCATAATCTTACTATGAACCACATGCAAAATCTGTTGCACATTGAGATGCTGTGAAATATTTTTCATCTGTACTCTCTATTTTTAATCCAAGATAGGAAATCTTGTACAGGTTATAATTCTATGTTTGCAGTAATCGTTGTGTTTCGTTTTAATCTCAAATTTTCTTTTCTCTGTATTTAAACTTGAAATTCATGGAGAAGTGTCTGACTTCAGGTGTGTTTCAGCGTTTGTATGTGTGTGTGCATGCACAGGGCGTGCGTGTGTATGAGAGAGAGAAAGAGGAAGTAAAGTTGGTGTTTGAAGCATACTTTTGTTTCAACGGGTTGATGCCCACATGTTGCACGGAAATCATTTTGAATATCATATGTTCCATATTAGTGTTATAAATATTATGAAACGATATCAACCACAACACCAATTTCTACAATAGCTGATTATATAATGTAGTCTTTAATTTAAGATGCTACAAGCAATTAATACATAACCAATTTATATAATGATTCACGTTACATGTGAGAAGAAAGACAAAAATTATATCAAGAAATGAAATAATTAATGACATATATAGTCAAGTCAAAAATTAGTAATAGTAGCTTCAATGTGGGATCATTTCAAAGTTTTTTTATTAAAATTTCAAAAATAGTAAAAAATCGAGGAATTCTTCATTTTCTGTTAATTGTCTAACAAGATTTTTATAGTTTTTCATTTGGCTTTATGTTACAAATATGTATTGTTATATAGAAAATATCAAAACACATATATTTGAGGCATCTGTTAAAAAATATACGGAATTATTTTCTAAGGAAGCAAACAAATGGCGCTTCAAAAAACATTATTTTTCAAGATTTAAATACGACACATGTCATCATCGTGAAAACTTCTGTTCAAAAAAAATTGACCAATATACCAACTAATTAAACAAATCAAATGTGTTATAGAGCTCAAGAATGATTTGTATACATGAGAGTTGGGAGGGAGGAGGTCTATGACTTTGATTGTTTGACAAATCAATGATTGTCAATCATAAAAAAAAGGGTGCAAAATTTGGTCATAGAACATTAAGCAAATATTTATTGTTAGAATTTGGATAGTCTAGATGTTAGCTTAGTATGTGGGCTTTTGGCTTTGCCTATTAATTATCTATACAATGAAAAACTCGGAATGGTTAATGATTATAATGCAGTGCTTATCTTAATAAGTGACATAACTAATATTGAATAATATTAGGAATAAACAAAAAAAACAAAAAATTTCATGATTGATACATGTAAACGTAATTAATTTTATGTTAGAGGAGGTCAAAAGATATAATGGATATTAAACTTAAATGAGTAAGTTGGTTGTGAGTTTTGTGTATAGCTATTTGTGAAAGTTTAAGTAGCTTTTTGTGAAAGTTACATGAATATGAGAAGTCTCAAATAATTAACCAATACATTTATGTACAATTGAATTCTAGTAGTTATTTGGTGAAGAAGAAAATGGTTATTAAAATATTAGTCAAGAGTAAAAAAAAAAAAATTGTTTAGAGTACCTTTATAGTAGTAGAGATAGAGATGAAATAGTTTGAAAACAAGGATTATGGATGTGTTTCTAGCGTTTGCGTGTGTAAGATAGAGAGAGAGAGAGATAGAGAGAATAAAGTCCGTGCTTGAATTCACGCTTTTATTTCACCGGAAAATTAGTTCAAAAACAAGATTATTTTATTCCAACAAGAAATAAAAATACACTGTTGAGACTTTGCATTGTTTTAGTGAATTAATCATCAATAGCGAGGGGTGGTCATCTAGTTACATCATTTCAAAGGTAGATACCATTACATGATTCTGGAAACTTCAAATTTGTCATGTTTTGTAGTCCCACGTTTTTCAACCATCTACCAGCAAACTAGTGAAGCTCAAAGGAAGGTCTTCTCTGTCAACGCAAGGGTATACAAACGCTTTGTATGTCTGTCTATCATTTGGCAACTTGAGACAACCTTTTGTGTGTCTGTGTGTGTTTTTTTTTTGTTGGGGGGAGAGGGGTTGCACTTTGGCAATGGACGAGCAAATGGTGGTGTTGGATAACTAAACATGTGATTGGAAAGAATTTCTGAACAGTTCTTTCCATGTCCAGCATGTCAAGTCACAGAAGGAGAGAGAGAGAGAGTACATAACCAAGTAGACCACCAAGGGTGATTGACCAATCTTTTATTGAAAAAGTTCCTTTCTTTTCAATTCAATAAATGTAACACAATGAAGAATTACCTCCTAGAGGTGTGAGTTATCCATTATCCCCGGAAGCACATAGATGAACTGGAATGGCTGTTGTTCTTAACTTCAAATAGGTAGGACTTTCTTTATAAGAAAAAAAATAAAATGCAAATAGAGGGGCAGGAGCATAGAAGAAAATTTAGAAGCTCCTCGGCGTTTCTCCTATAGTTCATGCTCATTTTAGTGAGTTTAATGCTGATGAAAAGTATTCCAGGGCATCTTTACCTCTTACCAATACGGACCTCCGAACTCATTTGCAGTAGTCCCTACACCCGTCTCATATTTTGGGTTGTTTCCTGTAAATCCCCAACCATTTCTATTCCGGATCCAAGGGGGTGGGAGGTTTGTATTATTCCAGTTCGGCTGCCTGAAGCATTCCCTTTCCAAACTATAACAGGACCCCCTTCCTAGCTGAAAATTGTGTTGGTTGATTGTAGTGGGTGTTTCCACATACGGTGGGCCTGCACCCGATGTGCTTGGAGTTGAGTGATAAACAGGCGGATTATGGATGCCCAATGTGTGTATTTCTGCAGGTTGGCTCCTTGTCACAGGGTTAGTAGTAGCACAAGGTGAAGGATCTCTCTTGTCACGGGGATATGGGGGCAACGGTGGAAAAGGAAGGAAAGGCATGGCTGGGGCAACAATCCAACTCTCAGCCGTTTCTGTTTGAGGTACTCCAAACTGCTGTGCAACAGACATCGGAATGCCATACGAGATAAGCATGTGCGAAATGAATCGCTCTTGTGGTTGCCCAATTACCACTTCACATGGACCCTGCACTTTTTCTTGGTGGTAATCGGTAGTAGATGAAGCAGCATTAGAGGGAACCAAAGAGCCATGAAGCGGAAGCGAAAATCCAGGAGGAAAATCAAATCCAGGAGGAACATCGTCGTCGATGTTCTGGCTTCCATTATCTGTCATGTTAGTTTCATTTTGAGGAATCCTGGGTTCCTTGTGATGAGATCTTGAATCTAGGCTGACCGCTACTGACTGGTCCCATTGGCTTTTACGCTTGCGATTCTTTGTCCCGTTGGTCACCAAACCACTAACATGTGATGCAGACAAGTCCACATCAGCTACAGTGGTTGCATGAACTGATTGGTTTACACATTCTATTGCTTCTGTAGCTCTTACACCCTGGGCACACCATTGATGGTGTGATACCAATACTCTATTGCAATTTGAACCATGGTGAAATTCCATCCTGCCATCATCTCTCTCAGCGCAGCTATTTTTTCTTAGATATCGAGGGATCCACCTATCTCGGAAGTTTCGTGCAATTTGATGGACCTGTTGTGCAGCAAAATAACGAAGCCTCAAGTTTTAGCCTACGAGAGTGCATTAAAATCATAAGCAAGCACAATCTGCAGATGTATGTCATACATTCTTATCACACCCCAACAATAAGGAACAAGAGAAAGAAAGGGGGAGGACTAATGCACCAAACCCAAATAACTGTAGCATGTTTAAAATTTTAAGCAAAGCAGCAAATAATGTTGTGCATACTATAAACTATAAAGCACAATTTTTATGCCTTTAATGCAACCAACATAATTAATTAATTATATAGTTAGTTTCATAATAAAGGGCAGATCCACCACATTAATCAAACCTAAATGTTATTTTGACTTCAGCAGGAAAATTTTCACTTAGGTAAATTGACCAAGAAATGCAACAGCCCAAACAAACAAGAAAAAGTAGGTGCTTTAGGACAAAGAATGAACAAACCCTAAATCCAGAACAGTTCCATCATGCCAGAATTAGTCACGTTACTACTGAGAGATCAATTTCCTTACAGAAGATTTCATAGTTTGCAATGAAGGAGAAGAGTAAAAATACATTCCAGGGAGTTTCTTTGGCTACAATTCAGATGATGATTTGGCCTGAATAATAGTTGGAACTATTTAAGCAATACCAAAAAAAAAAAGATGAAGAAAATGATTCTTCTAGCATCTCTATTAGCTTTGTGATCAGTGGATTGAGGGCTCCTCTTAAAAGCCTCTCAATATGCCCCTAATGGATCCTTCCATTGGAGGAAGTTGGTTAAATTTTAGTGGATGCAACTCTTGTAATCTGGATTAATCAGGACTCAGTATTCGCACTGATATTTACTGAGCATGCTGGAAAATACAATTGTGGCATTTTCAGAACTGGCTGAAATTGAGCTTATAATAAAGCACCGGATGCTAGATCATTCAAAAGCATTTAGAGGGGCTTGTATCCCACTATTGGTAGCAAATTCAACATGGAACATGGATGGGACTGAGTTTCAGCAGCTCAAAATGTGGCAATAGTCACTGATGGTAGCAGATTTTAGATGATTCATCCATGCCACATGTAAAAATCTAAAGCGTTCCTATAGTGGGTAACAGCGAGGCAAATCAAAAGGGTTCTTGTTCTTGGGCTTCTAGCTCTGTTAGTTAAAAGGACTCACCAACAGCGAGTGACAGCAAGGCAGATTACCTCGGCTTGTGTATGAAACACAATTTTTCAATACATGAAACAACTTTTTCAATATGTATTTTAGGTCACCATAATCCCTTTGAAGTAACTTTTAATGTTTGTGCTATAAATCTTGTCTTTTAGACTTGCTTTATTGTAAACAAGTATTTTACTTCAATAAAATGGAAAAGTAAGGCCATATGGCAATCTACTTATCAGCATAAGAATGAGAAGATCACTGTTAAAAAGAATATTCTGTCGAAATATTTAATCGACCCAAACAAGATGCCCTCCACAAGAAGATAATTTAAATGGAATACCTGCTTATCAGTATGCTCTGTCAATGTCAAAATTGACTCCCGAAAGCTACACAGAAACATATATTTCAGGAATACTTAGAGAAAATGAACTTAGTTCAGGAACTGCACATTTGAAAAAGATAATTGAACAAAGTTTATAAGTGAAAGAAAAATTGCAGCTATAGCATGGTCACCAAAAACTGGCTCTTACTTGAAACCATGATAGAAACATTTGTTTGAGTCGTATGTTCATTATGGAGTAGTGCACTTAAGTAACAATTCCATTGCTCCACATTGTGATCTCATAACATGAGTAAGACCTGGGAGAATTACCCTCCAGTATGCTCTATTCCCATTCTATTCTGCTTCTTACTATTAAACATGCTAGAGTTCCTTCATGGAATCACCAATGTGTTTCTGAAAGCTTTCTATTCTTTTTTATTTTTTTCCCTTTTCTTCTTGTAGAAAACAAAGAATGCAACTGAAACCTAAGATATTTCTGAATACAAGGAAGCAGAAGTACAGGTATAATACACAGTTAAAAGAAAACTCCATTACAAAATTGATCAAGAATCATTCCTACATAATTTGACCATGTAAGAAATAGAAATCGTTCTTCATAGAGACCGGGCAAATGCCTAGTCAACTAAAGCTCATCTCCATTGGAAATGTGCATTCAAATTAACGCAGTTAGGTATATGTGATAATGAGAATGCAATGTGGCAACACGAAAAAATAAATTTTAAGCACTATCACAATTGCTTCTACACAAGACACACCATTGCACTAAAAAGATAAGCATTGGGTCTCCTTCTTTGGAGCACATCATTAGTATCAACTAGTCATGAGAAATAACTCGTGCACAATAGGTGGTTGTGTATAATACTAATGAGTTGATCCAAACAAAGAGGACTGTGTTCTTTGCAAGAGTGGGGAGGACTGTATGGATCGTTTATTTTGCATTGTCCCTTTGTTACTAAGTTGTGGATCTTTTGTCAACATTTGAGGTTCCATGGGTGACTCCTTGAAATTGCAAGTCAATCTTTGTAGTTAATTTTGAAGGCCTTCATACAAGTAAAAAAGCTAAGATTTTATAGAGATGTACGGTCTTGGCATTGTTTTGGATTGTCTTGAAAGAAATGAGAGAATTTTTTATGAGAGGAGGATGGCTCCTAGGGAAGATTTGTGCGATAAAATATTACTCCTGGCATCTCTTTGGACTTCCAATTCAAAAGATTTTGAAGGAATACCACTCTTATTGATTAAGGATCATTATACTCAAGTGTGAAGAACATTGAGATTTGAATTTTCACTTTGATTTTACTCCTTTTTCTTTATGTTTTTCTAGCTTCTTCATTTCATTTCAATTTTTTTTTCATTTATGTATTCATCTAGAGGACTCCTTATCCTCACATGTCATTTTTCGTTTTTGTCATGAATAATATTTTCTCATTCCCAAATAAAAAAATAAAGAGAATAATGTTATTGGGACTTAATGATTGTAGTTATTGGATTGTCAACATTGATTACAATCCATTATCAATGTAATAATTACCATGCATTAAATCCCCAAATTATGTCCCAATAGCATTAGTGAAACAAAAATATGCTACGAGAAGTGCATAAGACATGCTGCCAAAGCCTAGTGCTATTGGACATTGACATTGGGTAAGGTCCGGACATAAAAATTGAGGGACATGATTTGCCTCATTGGGTGCGTTAAACAACCATTTACACCAAAAGTTTAAGCTATTAGAGAAAGTGTAACTTAAGTATTTATACTTCAATATGCCCCCTCGCGTGACTAAATTTTGGGCCCAACACCAGTAAATCTTTTTAATAATTAGGGTGGTGGTGAGATTTGAACACAGGACTTCCTGCTTTAAAACCATGTTAAATTTAGAGAATGGAGAGAAATATGAGAGGCAGAGAATAACATCATACCCTACCTCTCACACTCAACTCATATTTATAGTTACCTAATAAAAGTACAAATGACTAGTATACCTTAGAGAGGTATACTTTTTACACCATAATAAATATTAACCAATATTACACTATCACTCTCAACTTCATTGATCCAAAATTAATTTTGTTTTGATACTGAGAATTTGAACTAGGAAATTCTTCTCTTCCCTTCTCTTTCCTCGTCTGCTGGTTAGTTCGTGCAACCCAAGACAATGGTTTAGAGTCGTGGGTGGTGGTATGTTGATTGGAATTATCTAATTGGTGGTGTTGTGGTCGTCGGAGGTGTGGTGTGAGGCAGTGTCACCATCGGAGTCGTTGTTAGTGACTTTGTTGGGTTCCTGTTACAAGCTATCGTCGATCACTAGGGTTCCTTTGAAACCCATCACGTGAAGAAGAAGCAACTTCGGGGCCATCGTCAATTACTAGGGTTTTTGTGAAACCCATCGCGTGAAGAAGACACACCTCTAGGACACTTCAGATCATAACAAATACATACATCATGGGTTATTTTAATTGGCCCGATCCAATTTTGTTTGGACCCAACAAACCTTGGTTCTAGTCCATAGCCCATTTCAAACACAAGCAAACCAGACCAGGTCCAGCCCAATTCACGGTCTGGCCCAAATTGGAAACAACCCACCAGCTCCTTAAGGTTAAGACCAGTTCAGGACGGTTCAGAGGAGTTTCAGGCAGGTTCAGTGTGTTTTTCTGCCGGTTTAGTGGCGTTCTGTTGGTTTCAGCCATTTCAGCAGTTGGTCCAGTGGGTTTTAGCCATTCTCCAGCTGGTTCAGTGGGGTTTTCAGTTGGTTCGGCCGTATTTTAGCCGGTTCAGCCCTTCTCCATCCGGTTCAGTGGGTTTTCCAGTTGGTTTAGCCCTTTCTACGTCCGTTCAATGGGGTTTTCACTACTTAGCCTTGGATCCTTTTATCCTCGCCAATTTTCCAATATTCAGGTGACGATTTTACATTAATTCCCCTATGTTTTGTCTTCCCATCTATCGTATTAATATGGAATCCAAGACAGACACTCCACCTCTTATTACTTCTCCCACACTGCCACCCATACTTTTCCCGACGATTCTTCTCAATGATCCCATGACTTCCGTCAAGCTCGGGAGGGTGCTGAGTTTGCGAAGCGATTTAGAGGGACTCCTCTTATTAAGACCATAGAATCTTCCTGCGAATTATCACCTTCGCCTAGAATGTGAGTAAGCTCAATGAGACTAATTATGTTTTATGGTTTCGATTAGTCCAAGTTTTTCTTAAAGACAAGGGTCTTAAAAAGTATTTGACGGAACAGAAACCCAAGACTACTGACCCGGGATTTGATTAGTGGGAACAGGAGGATGCACAAATTATTTCCTTGTAGTTAAATAGTATTGAGTCTCATATCAGCACTACCTTACTTTATCTCGACACTGCCAAGAAAATCTGGGATCATTAATTTTACTCGTATATATGAGATTTGAAAACAATATTTTCACCTTAAGCAGGGTATTCTCGAGTTTAGAAGACTATTATTCTCAAGGGAGGGGCGTATGCGAGGAGTTAAAGATTTACCACCCATTCACCATTGATGATGTAGTTATGCAGAGACAGCGCGAGGACTTTGGATTTTGGATGTTGTTCGTTTTCTTGTGGGTTTAAAGCCTGAGTATGAGCCTATTCATTTCCAAATAGTGGGTGACTCTAGCCTTCCATCTCTTCTTGAGGTCATTTCTTGTTTGTAGCGTGCTACCTTGTCTGATGGGTATTCGACTTCAAGTATTGACCATGGCTTGCCTACTGACTGCTCAGCTCTTGTTGTCTCCAATGGCAATAGTGGTATTACTCGGGATGGTCGTGACAACCACGGTGGCGGTGGTTGTGGTGGCCAAGTTGGCCGTAATAGAGGTCGTGGCAATTGGACTGGTACTCGTTCATGCACTCATTGTGGTCATGTCAACCACACTATTGATTATTATTGGAATTTACATGGTAAACCATTTGGTATTGCTAATCAAGTCTCGTATCTGGTTGAAACTTCTCATTTTACTCCTCCCAACTCTAAGTTAGTTACTATTACACGAGAGCAGTATGCTCAATTTATGTCTCAACAACATGCAGTACCATCTTCTTTTGTTACTACTTTTGCCTACTCAGGTACTGCCTCTACCTATTTATTATCATCATCCTCCAATCGTAGCCCCTGGATCATAGACTCTGGCGCTTCTAATCACATGGCAGGTTTGTTTGGTGTCTTCTCTACTTATCATCCAGTTATTTTCCCTCACAGTGTTACTCTTACTAATGGTACTTCTTCTAAGGTTTCAGATTTAGACACTACTCAATTGAGCCCTGATATGTCCTTATCATCTGTTTTATTTGTTCTTCAATTTCTTTTTAGTTTATTTTCTATTAGCAAGATTACCTGCTCGTTTAATTGTTTAGTAATTTTTTATCCCTTTTATTGTGTGTTTCAGGGTCTCCAGACAAAAAGTAAGATTGGTATGGGACATAAAGTTAGTAGTCTCTATTACTTTGACCTTGTTCCACCCAGACCTCATCCTCTCTCTTTCAGTTGTGGTTTTGGACATCCATCCCTCCAGAACCTAAAGCATTAAGTTTCTACCCTTAATCATGTGTCATCTGTGTCTTATGAAACTTGTCAACTTAGTAAGTATCACCATGTGTCATTTCAATCTAGAGTCAATAACTGTGTGTCTGGTTCTTTTGAGTTAGTCCATTCAGATGTATAGGGTCTAATAAAAAATATTTCATCTAATAAATTTTTTTATTTTGTATCATTTGTGAGTGATTATTCTCATGTTAGTTGGTTATTTCTTATGAAAGCTCGTTCTGAATTGTTTTCTATATTTAAGAAATTTTATAAAAAAATTAAAACCTAATATTGTTGTCGTATTCATAGTTTACGTTTTAATAATGCTCGTGAATATGAATTTAATCTTTTTTTTACTTATCTTCGTAAGACTAATATTATTCACCAACCTTCATGGGCCTACAAATCCCAACAAAATGAAGTTGTTGAGCATAAAAATCACCATCTGTTGAAAGTTATCCGCACTTTTATTCTAAATGAATGTTCCTTCGTCTATGCTGAATGACCAAAGTCCATTACTGTTTTTTCTCCCAATTCTTCATTGTTTTCCTTACCTCCTAAGATTTTTGGTGTGTTTGTTGTGTTCACAACTGAAGTTATAAGTTTAATAAATTTGATCCTCATGATGTATCTTTCTTGGTTACTCTAGTACACAGAAGGGATATCTTTGCTATAATCCCACACTTCGTCGATATTTCACTAGTGCGGATGTCACCTTTACATAATTAATCCCCTATTTTCCAACTCCTACTCAGCCTCGGGATCTTGACTTTGGGTCATCACCTTCCATCCCACCTCTTCCATTACCTTCTATTCCTCCACTGTCTACCGTGCTACCACCCAGTACCTCGTTACCCCGTTTTGTGTATATTCTCATCGTCCATGATCACATCCTAAGGTGCTCCTGCCGTCTTCTGATCTTAGTCCTTTAGATATTTCTGACTCTTTACGTATTACTCTTCATAAAGGTACTAGATTGTATGTTATTAACCATCCTATTACTCTATTTCTTATGATGTCTTGTCGCCTACTTTCTCTTACTTTACCTTTTAACTGTCTACTATTTTTATCCCTAAGACCTTACAAAGTGTGTTATCTAATCCAAGTTTAAGAAAATATATGGAAGTAGAGATGGATGTCTTACCGAGACTTGGGATCTTATTCCTTTACTACCTGATAAGCGGATTGTTGGTTATCGATAGGTGCATATAGTTAAATTTAATCCCGATGATTTTGTTGAGCATCTCAAAACCCGCCTGATTGCTAAAGGTTTTATTCAAACCTATGGTATTGATAATGATGAGACTTTTTTTACTGTTGCTAAAATTGTCTCTATCTGTGTACTGATCTCTTTTACTGCTAATTTTGTTTGACCCTTGTTTCAGTTAGATGTCAAAAATACCTTTTTATACGGTGACGTGACTAAATAAGTTTACATGAATCAGTCCCTTGGGTTCGCTGCTTAAGGGGAGTATCGAGTGTGTCGACTAAAGAAATCTCATTATGGTTTAAAACAATCACTGCGAACATGGTTTGGTAAGTTTTCAGAGATAGTTTAAGAGTTTAGTCTTCTTCTGTGTCAGACAGATTGATACAGAGTACATTCTATTGGTTGTTTATGTGGATGATATTGTAATTACGAATAATGATTCCAAGAATATTGCCAAGTTAAAAACCCTCTTGCAGGACTGATTTTATACTAAGAATTTGAAAAAACTCAGGTACTTCTTGGGTATCGAAGTTACCAGGTCTAAGCAGGGCATTTGTTTGTCTTAAAGAAAATATGTACTTGACATACTAAAGGAAACAAGTTTGTTGGGTAATAGACCAATTGATATTTTGATGAATTCGAGTCAGAATTTATTGATGGAGGATGGTGCATTGTTTGAAATTCAAGTCGGTACCACAGGTTGGTTACGAAGATAAATTATCTCACTATTACCTGGTTGGATATTGCATATACACTTAGTATTGTGAGTCAATTTATGGGATACCCTAGAGTACCACACTCGCATCCTCAGATACCTCAAACGCGTTCCTAAACTGGGGTTGTTATATCGAACAAATGAAAATCTCAGAGTGGAAGGTTTTTCAAATGCTGATTGGGCTGGTTCTCCCTCGGATTGGAGGTTAACTACTAGCTATTACTTTCTTAGAGCAATGGCACATAAACCGCATGAGTTGACATGGTTGCGAAATTGGTTTACTATAAATATAAGTCGAGTGTGATAGGTAGTGTATGATGTTATTCACTACCTCCCTCATATTATTGAGTTAATTTTCTCCATTACTCTAAACTTAACAAGGTGATTCGAATTCCCAATTTTCAACTTTCAACTTTCAACTTTCTATTGAATTCAAAAAATCTGAAATTTGAATTTTTTTGAAAAAATGATTTGGACGAATCTCACCAAACAATAAGGGAACAAGATCTATATGCCCCTTTTTTGCTAATTATAGTATTCCAAAATCATTCATTTCTTGCTGAATTTTGGATCCAAACTTTTCCTTCAGTGCATTGATATTCTGAATTTTCAGTCAAATTCTTCTGTCCATCCACGCAATTGGTAAGTAAGCCGGATTTTCAAAAGTCTGTTACAATGGCATAATGGATCCAGTGTTCGGCTGGAGGCTCGGCCCCCAAAAGCTTTAATTCAAAAACCACCCAAGAGGGTGGTTTTCAACAATGGTGCAACCACTGTAATCTAGACCAAGAAGGAGATGAATGAATCCTTTAAACCTTTAGAGTTGGCGGTTATTGGTAAGTGTTCTTATGCGCCCTTCTCTAAGTGTAATCTATAACTACATAGAAACCAAATGGACTATGAGAGGAGTTTTTTCAGCAGGAATTTTGGATCACACGAACCTGCAGTAAAGCCCATGTGGTTCTCTTCCTTCCTTACCTCTCAGTCTTCTCCTAAAGGAATATTTGGAGGATTTATTAAGCCCTATTGGTAAAGTTTTGGCCATTGATGGACCAACGACAAACTTTACCAGGCCAATTCTCGATGTATCTTTCATTTATTTCTCAACCAAATAAGCCAGGAAAGATGTGTCCAATCACCCAACCATATAAGGCTGATTGATATTTTATACAGTCATGGTTGCAAGAGTTTGCGTCTTGGTCAACCTTTTCAAGAACAATCCTCATAAAATATGGTTAGAGAGAAGCAGATTAAAGGATCACCCACGCCATATGCCCTTATGCAAAACAAGTACATGGAAGTTTACAACGATCAAAAAGAGCTCAAAAGATCCTCTCTTTCTGTCCACTTCTCCTATTCAAATTTGGATATCAAATCAACGTATATACACGTCAAGGAATTAGGCTTTGAAAACTATATAGGTTCATCTGGCCGTGATAGAGTTCCACAAAAGTTTATTACAACAGGAATCACTGAATTTACTGGCATATAGCATCAGCAACCACTATTCATTTAGTTTAACTGCTTAATTGATCATATTTCAATAGAAAACTTGACACTGGCCTGAAACCTGTTAGGTCTTCCAAGAGGCCTAAGGTAGTCTAAACCTTTTATCCATTGTGTTTTGAAGCCAAGTAAAAGTTCATTTAAACTGCCAAAAATTGGTTTCAATTTTTAGGTCTTACGATGTCCATCAAACATCTTAGCAGTTTTTGTTAGGCCATCCTATTTAGGAAATAAGCCTGTATAAAAGCACACATACTGATTGATGGCAAATGATCAGCGAAGAAAAAAAACTTACAATCTATACAAAGATCATACATGCAAATATATGAAAAAACAGATTAAACACAGAAAAGATGGTAATGACAAAAAGAAAAACACAGAAAAGGGGGTCAATTTCTGCAAACTGCACCAAATACTGGGAGAAAGAGATCACAGCAAACAAGTCAAGCCATTCGATAGAGATAGGTGACAATTTGTTCTAACCTCTCCACTCCAGGACGAGGGGGACCCCCATTAATGTGTTCCAATGTAAGTATTTCCCTCACAGCCAAATACTCTAAGATCTGCATGGAAGAGCAGTGAGCCACATATTGTACTTCATCCAGATACCCGACGATAACTAGCATTGATGAAATCAATCATAATGTTAAACTACAAACACAAAGCTAGAAAACATGAATAAATTTTGTACATTATGTAAACATATCTTATGGTACAGTTGACTAATGGGTTAATATGATGGGTAAGAGTGGGCTGGGTTGGGTGAATGATTTTCAACCCCTTGTAAATCTACTCGGTTTTGTGGTTTTTGAACCATCCATGCCCATAAATTGCCAGCTACAGACACTGTACAATCATTAAGGAATGTCCGCACATCAAGTCCCAGATTTATCTCAAATTGATTGGTACAACTATTAGGGGACATGAAAAAGCAGGTATATGCATGAAACAAAATTTCGTTTTGTTGGAAACAAAATGACTGAAACACTTCGGTTTCAATGGAAACCAAGTGAATTAGTGATGGAATGAAATTCCCATGTTTTGGAATGTTCCGGTATGTTCTGTTATGGTTAGGTTCGGCCAAGGTTTCAGAATTAAATTTTCAATTTTTTTCTCCGTTTCTATTGTGTTTTTGAAACATGTAAAAAATATTTCTGAATTATTTTGGAAACGTTTCACTTTCCGATCCAATAGAAACTATGCATTGAAAAATACCACGCTCCTTAGGAATATTAGTAAACTATAGGCCTGTTTGGTTTGTATCTCAAAAAACAGGACCTGAAAAACTATTTTTAAGAAAAGTTTTAAAAAGTGCTTTTAAAAATTTTTAGATTACAAAACCTGTTTGGTTGTATATATTTAAAAATAGTTTAAAAGAACAAAAATTATAAAAATTTGTTTGGACAATAATCTCCATCTCCTCTCTTTGTCTCTCTCTCTTTCACTGTGCATCAAGACCCACAAAGTACAGTGAACCACCGAAACCCACAACCACCATCAAAGACAACAGCACAACTGTTGGGTAACAACTACAACAAATAGAGACTGAGACACACACACCGATGCTCAGTGAGGTGGAGAAGAAGAATGAACAAAGAGAGAGAGAGAGAGAGGTGGAGAAGAAGAATGAACAGACAAAGAGGGAGCTCAGTGAGGCGGTTTTGGAGAAAATGAAAAAGTTTCTTTTTATTGTCTCCAATGAATCTCGAAGGGGAGACCTCATTAATTTGGAGATAGTTGTTTCCCTTATTTTTAGTTTGCCTTAGAAAACAATGAAAACATCATTGTGTTGTTCTCTAAAATCACATCTCAATTCCCAAAATTTTCAAAAAATTGGAAAACAAAAAAGCTAAACAAACAGGTTTAGAGTGTTTTCGAAATTTTGAGAACAAAAAACAGTTTTCTAAAACTAAACCAAACACGCCCTATATGACTCCTCATACACATACCTTAAGTAGCTTTCGAAGAATTGGTATCTTATAAAATTCCCTTCTGTACTGCTTCATTATGTTGTGTAACATTTGTAAACCTAAAAAGCAAGGCAGAAGTCATATTTCTCACAAAAATGGGTAAACAATTGCATATAAGATCGTGATAAGAAAGAGAGCCAAAAATTTGAAGTATGCAACAAAACTCAGAAAACACTACCATTCTTATTGATTATATCAACCAAAACTGTCCGTGGCTTTGTTTTCAATAGTGCATCAAGAATCATAGAAAGTTCTCGATTGCTGCAAGAAATGTATATGTCAACTAAAATGAAGGACTCGTAACAAAACAAGTTGTACAGGCTCAAGTAAGCGATTTCAGGATTAGAAAGACTAATAAATAGACAACAAGATCTAAAATGACCTCTGAATTGCTTCGCCATTGCCACTATCCCCTGAAGCTGCAGTTAGAAGAAGAAGTTTCAAGTAGCCTCTGGATGCATCCTGTTTGAAAAGAAGAAGCATTAGAACATGGAACCTAAATGAATGTGCACATCAATAGACAAAAGCTTGGAATAGAGTGCTATTTGCAGTGATATTACTTATTTCAAGCAAAGAAAATAAATGATTCAGTAAAAATTTAAATGGCAACGAGAAATTAGAAAGACCAGATAGTGAAGCTGATTGAATGAAAGGTCTGTCAAATAATATTGACATTTTGGGTGAGGACAAGCATTGGCATCCAGTAAAACAGTAAAAGCAAACCATGAAAATACCAGATGAGAGAACTAAAGAACGAAGCATGATGTATAAACTGTAGATGAAATATGTCTACTTGCTCTAGTGTTAAAAAAAAAAGAGAAAGAATGCATCACATAAGACCAAAACAATGGGATCTGTAATCTCAGGAAACAAAAAGAACTCAAAAATGAAAACAGGTCTGATATTCCATAAGGAGGAACTTCTTACTTTCCTTTTGCTTATTCCCCCATCAGAATCTAGCAGCTCATTCAGTTTCTCCTGAACTGCAAGCATTAATGGTCAAAATGATTACAACATGCAATAAGCTTCACACCTCACTGGGAAAGTAAAAAGAGCTGATCATCTACCTGCTTCAAAACGGTCATTTAAAGAACCTTCCAGTAGTTTTTTGGAGTTGAAGGGCAGCACATGTGTTCTGCTGTCCACCTCCGTAGTTTTGTTGACATGTATAGCATTAGTCTTGGTTTTTCCCTTCTTAACTGAAGATGATGAGCGAGAATTAATCATGTGAGGATGGGGTTTTGAGAAAACACGCCTATCTTCATCTGTGTCAGGTTTGGACAACTTCTTATCATCGTTTATCTCAGGCAATGATTTGCTAAGCATTGTAGTTGTAGAAGAAGCCTCCACTCTTTGAAAAGAGTACGAGGAATTCTTCACAATTTTCTCTGCCACAGAAACCTCTTGCTGAGCTGCAGACCTGGTCTCACTCATTAGATCATCTGGTGGTGGGGAAGTTTCTATTACTTGTCCAGAAGGTGGAAACTGTTTGTCTGAGCCCTCAGTCATAGAAATGTCCGGTTTTGAAGCAACAGATGCGGATTTGTTCAAGGAGTCTTCCCTTTTTGTGGTAATCTCCTTCAGTCCAACAGCAGTTGAGGAGTTATCCATTTTCTCACTGTCTTTTGAAAAAATTTCTCCAGTTTGCATTTTCAAGGTAGTCTCCAATTGTCCAACACCAGTTACAGGTTCGGCAAATCCATCTTTGGTTTTCAATAAACTCAGTGCAGTTTGCATATCTGACCTATCAATGGAACTGGTTGAAGATATTATATAGTCCAACTTATCATCCATTTTACCATTTTCACGGACCATGACAGGTTCTGGATATTCTTCATCTGAATCACCCTGAACAATCACTTCAGTACTTAGTGGATCACCACCTAAATAGCCCCAACAGTGAGATGAACCACAGACACATTTTTTGGCAGCAGCCCCAAACACCCGTACATAATTGTAATCAAACGTCACCTCTTCACCCTGCCACAATATCACGTCCAACCATAAGTGAAATAAATGTAATGATTACATTTCCAATCAATCAAGTGCTAGAAGAATTCAGACAAATAAAGTTGAAAAGGATTTAGATAATATACACGTATATGCTGCAAGAAGCAATTCCTTCAAAGGCCCTAGCTTCACATCTTTGCATAAAACAACTATGACACTTGAGGTCAAGTTTTTTTCTAATAAGAGGACATAAGAGATTACAGCTCCATATTTGCCACAGGCCCACAACTAATATTATGTAGGAGCCCATTATTGTTAAAAGATTAAGATAATAATTTTAATAGTTTATGTTTATACTTTAGTATTTTCAAATAAGCATCCTGCGAGGTTAAAGATCTTCAGAAACTTATAGTTTTAACAATGGAAAAACCAGGGTTTTATTTGTTAGCATATGGGGTGAAGGGGGGGCCTCTCAGAAAACCTTAAAAGGGGCCTCATTTCAAAAAATAAGGCAGCCTCAAAGATATCTAAAATATCTACAAGATCTCTCTCTCTCTCCCCCCCCCCCCTCTAATACCTCTTTTACCCTATCTTTGCTTGTCTATGATCTTTTCCTTCTCTCGTACTATTTTCTCATTTGATCTTTCCCACATACCCTCATCTTTTCCATCTCGCACTATTTCTTAAACATTTGTCCTCTCCTTCCTCTTTCTCGTCTTCCCATTGGTTACCCATCTTTTTTTTTTCTTAAATTTTAAATGATGCAAATATAAGATATTGAACATACTTTGCTAGTCAACTTTTGGTCACCTCTGTCCTCTANCCAACTTATCATCCATTTTACCATTTTCACGGACCATGACAGGTTCTGGATATTCTTCATCTGAATCACCCTGAACAATCACTTCAGTACTTAGTGGATCACCACCTAAATAGCCCCAACAGTGAGATGAACCACAGACACATTTTTTGGCAGCAGCCCCAAACACCCGTACATAATTGTAATCAAACGTCACCTCTTCACCCTGCCACAATATCACGTCCAACCATAAGTGAAATAAATGTAATGATTACATTTCCAATCAATCAAGTGCTAGAAGAATTCAGACAAATAAAGTTGAAAAGGATTTAGATAATATACACGTATATGCTGCAAGAAGCAATTCCTTCAAAGGCCCTAGCTTCACATCTTTGCATAAAACAACTATGACACTTGAGGTCAAGTTTTTTTCTAATAAGAGGACATAAGAGATTACAGCTCCATATTTGCCACAGGCCCACAACTAATATTATGTAGGAGCCCATTATTGTTAAAAGATTAAGATAATAATTTTAATAGTTTATGTTTATACTTTAGTATTTTCAAATAAGCATCCTGCGAGGTTAAAGATCTTCAGAAACTTATAGTTTTAACAATGGAAAAACCAGGGTTTTATTTGTTAGCATATGGGGTGAAGGGGGGGCCTCTCAGAAAACCTTAAAAGGGGCCTCATTTCAAAAAATAAGGCAGCCTCAAAGATATCTAAAATATCTACAAGATCTCTCTCTCTCCCCCCCCCCCCCTCTAATACCTCTTTTACCCTATCTTTGCTTGTCTATGATCTTTTCCTTCTCTCGTACTATTTTCTCATTTGATCTTTCCCACATACCCTCATCTTTTCCATCTCGCACTATTTCTTAAACATTTGTCCTCTCCTTCCTCTTTCTCGTCTTCCCATTGGTTACCCATCTTTTTTTTTTCTTAAATTTTAAATGATGCAAATATAAGATATTGAACATACTTTGCTAGTCAACTTTTGGTCACCTCTGTCCTCTAGAATATTCTCTACTTCAAGTCATGTTGAATTCATTTTTATAAATAACCTCAACTTCATATTCTTAGAATTCTATGCTCCTTGTTGGCTGAATTCGCCTTTCCATTACAACAGTTGATTAAAGTGCAAAAGACCACAATTTTAAAAGTGCACACAAAACAACTACACACCAACAGAATTTCCCTGACTACCAAAAACCGCATATACCCAGATGATGCACAAGTATAAAGCAATCCCTCAAACCAGTAACTTAACACTTCAATCTCAAAAGGCACAAGCTAAGCACGTAAATGATGTTTGACTGGGGGACTATACCTTCTTGATATCCCTTAATGCAAATAGTCCTATGCAAACTTCTCCATTCACCATCCACTGTTTAAGGAAATTACAAAAGCAGAGTTAATATGTTCACAGTAAAAATATATGTATTTACATACCAGAAGGCTACTACTCAAGCAACAAGTACACATATTCATTAAATATTATGAAATATATGAAACAAGATCTTAATAACATAATAAGTTTTAGCCGACATGTCAAGAATGACATTAAATATTTGTCTCTCATTAATGTATTACTCTATTCTCTGTACAAGTAGATCATTGACAACAAAATTTACTCATGGCAACATCACAGCTTAAGGAGAGAAAGAAAGATAATGTAACCCCGCCCCTCCAGGGGGGAGGCAGAGGGAGGGAGAGAGAGAGGGACACTACTGGCAATGTAATGATCATCATATAAGAAATTGCATCCATTTGACTGATGTGAAGAATTGATGTCTAAAATCAACTTCTTTCAGCAAGGAACTAAGGGTGCTACCACCAACGCTTCACACCCCTCCAAGGCTCCAACTACCTCAACCATTTCTCCAAAAAAGCGGGATATCCAACCTAGCCCATGGAAACAATATAGTCCACATCAACTGAAACGGCCTACCACTCTTTTCTGAACAAACACCATCCTATTGTGCGGAGGTAAAGAACCTCGTTCTTGCCACAAGAAAATCATAAATAAGTGCATTTAATGATTGCGGTTTGTTTCTCGGCATCCTTAAAATTAATTCCCGAGTAATTTTCTGTAAAGATATGGTCCTCCTTAAAGGAGCAAGCACAGAAAGAGGGTCCCAAAGAAATCCACTACATCCTATCAGGTCCTTCGACTTAGCATTTTTTCATTTTTTTTTTCCCAACAAAGTGTCAAAAAACAAAAAGAATACCATATAGTAAAACATCCATTTCTTACTAAGTGTAGATAAGCAAACATTCCAATGTCACCGAAGTAAAGTGGCACAGCTGTGGATGCCAAGGATGTGCTAGCACAACTTACGTATGCAGAGCTATAAAACAAGGCCAACACATCAACTTTCAAGTGACCAAATCGCATTCATAGATGAGCGATTGCATAAACAAGAATGGCTAACACACCATGGTGGCACTGCACGTATATATCGTATTGGGAGGCATTATTATGCTTACTTACCATGTTAGAACCTATACCTCAACTATGACTTCAAGCTCCTCTCACCCAGTCAGTTGGGGATAGAAGTAGCAAGTTTTTGGCAAAACTAATTTCAGGTAACCATTTACTTTAATACTAAGTTTCCCATACGCAGAAGGAGAATGTAAAAGCATCAGTTTCATAAACTAATAAGATCAATTCTACCTCCTCTGTAGAAGATTTGCAAATGCCATCTCTCTACTTTTGTAGACTATTCCGCATGCAAAATTGCGTTTACTCCATAATAAATGGAATACAATTAGTATATCAAGTGCTATCCAGTGGCTTGATGGTAAATCTCGTATATTGTTAAATGACGTGTATTCGGTCCGAGTCCACCTATGTGTTTCATGGTTTCCTTTACAAGTTTCCTGATTAGAGAGGCTCTTGTGAGTGCGCACGGAGCATGTTGTGTCACATCATTTGCAAACAACAAATCAATTGCAATCTGTGAACTCAAAAAAGAAAAAATGAACATAAATTGGCTCAAAATGCGCCAAGTCACAACTAGGGAGCACATCAATCTACGTAGCACATGGATTGGAACTATTGTTCCTTCCGGTGTTTTCCAAGTATAAATCAGACCAACACCAATCACCCGTAAGATTCCTATTGGTAAGGGTAAAATATGCTCACCCCACTAAGAATGACAATTATACCCATTTGGATAAAATGCTTGGTCACATGCTCGCTACAAACCAATGTGCATGTATGCCAATGACATGGCATGTTTTGTACAGAAGTGATTAGGTCAAACTCTAAACACCCTAAGAAGCACTGACACGGATAGGACACAACACAGACATGACACTCAAAAAAGTAGGACATGGACACGTGGGAGATGCGCTATAGATAATTGTGTTTTATGCATAAACTTATATAATTTATCAAAACTATAGTGATAATGACATATTGTTCGTAAAAAAATCAGCACTTTATGATAAGTAAATGTTAAATCTACTCCTCTACTGTGAATTTTTAGACCAACATCACCATAGTCAATAATCATCAATTTGTTCATAGACTTATACTAAACATATATAATTTAAATGATTGTTCTCATTTTCTCAATTATTTTTTCCTAAATCTTTAATTTTATCTTTTACTTTTGTTATTATATTTTAAGTACAACTTTAACATGTTTAGTTTTGGTAATTGTATGTTTTCTCATAGTATAAGATACTTATTAGTCATATTTTAAGCTTTGTTAATCACATGTTTATTGCTTAGTAGTAGACACAGTCTAAAGAAGTGTCGGACATATCACCAAAGAAGTGTCGGACACATGTCGGAGGAGTGTCGGTGTCCGACAAAACAAATACTGCTCAAAATGATACTTATCTAAAGTTAAGATGTGCATAGATCCAATACAACCAAAATATTGCTTTGCTGAGCAAATTTGGTTGGTCATGAGATGTTATATTTTTTGTTTAGCACTATTTAATCTTGACTGGGGGAAGAATTGTACTTGATAATAAATGCTATTCATTTTCCTTATTGAGTTTATAGACATAGGATTCACAATAATATCAATTCTAAATCATACACAAATTGTTCTTTCTTTCCCTATTTTTCCTTTGCTCGCAAGGTGTTTCCAAGCCTCTAAAAGCACCTGACCAATTTGTCCATATCCCCCATCTGACATGTACAAGCCAACGGATAAACAACTAGGGATGGCCAAAAAAGTTTTGGAGATTAGGTTTTTTTTTTTTTTTTTTTTTTTTTTTTTTTTTTTTTTTTTTGGGGGGTGGGGAAGGGAATTCAAGTTAAATCATCTGCCTGCCCTTTAAAATAGTGTCCTGACCATCTCACCTACTCCCTATGGTAAGTCAAGAAAGATATCTTAAAGACAAACAAACCAGGTTTGAAAATTGCACTAAGAAATGTTACCGGCATCAATTCTCTTAATTGGTACAGGAAATCAAGACTTTTAACTCCTACAAACTAGATCTCCGAATTTAGACAACAAATTAGACAGGCTATGCACAACTCGTGTCTAACTGCTTGCCAAAATTACTCATCTGAACAGAAGAAATAACCAAAAATTTAGCTCATAGCTCCTATTTCAAGAAGTCGGCTAGACTTACTTTTAATTATTCAAAGATGTCTAAAGACAAATTTTAGAAGTCCTCGACAAGCTTAGTTTTCCCTCTTTCACTATCCCTATATTATGTCCTCTAATCACAGCAAGTCTCACCACAGTTCAAATCATATTTGGTAATAGATCACAAGAAGATGACTAAGAAATTGGAATAGCTTTAGTGACTTGACTGCACGCACGCAAGGAGATTCATCAATATTTTTCTATAATAGAAATCTAATCTTTGAATAGGGTTTAAGTTAACATATGCTATACGTTAAGAGTCTTAACAGAGGTTGCACTGGAGTAGAACAAGTATTAGCCCACAGGGGCATGAAATATATTAAACATAGAAATGGATAATGGATGTGGGTATGTCACAATAACTACAGGTTGATATGGAAAATTCTCACAAAATAGGAAATATATTCGGCATAAATGACCAAATAAATTCTTACATCCATAATATGGTAAGAATTCTGCAATAATTAATCATACATTTTAGCTCCTATGTCATAAGTTATGGTTGTGTTGCATGAATATGAATGCTGGACAAGATCCAACACAATTAACATTAGCCCCTTACTTCTTTTTCTAAAGATGGTCCAAAATCCCTGAAACCCTTGTTTTTCCTTTCCATTTTGTTTTCCGGTTGCATCCCTATTTCTGAGGCATGTAGCTCACATGTATATGAATTGCTCTTCCACTTTGGCACCAACTCAGGAATATAATATTCAAATTTCTATATCTATGTACAAGGTAGTGGACATGTATCCAAGAGTATCAAAGGAGTACCCTTACACAGTTACCTATCCAATACAACTGAATTTACCCTGCATCTAGAAACAACATCGTCTCTGTGATTTCTCCACCCTTATCACAAACCAAGTCAACAAAGCCTTGACCCAACTTATTTGGGGCTCGCTATTTCTCCACCCTATCTAAGCTTTCCAAAGTAAAATACAGCCGACTCTTAGTCATTCAAGTAAGAATAGTGGTTTGTTGGTACTTAGACAAGAATAATTGGTGCATTGTCCAAAGTCCACCATCTGTTGAACTAGTTTTTCACTTAAATTTCCCTCAAAGATCAGTTAGACTGGTGATAACTGAACCTCTGCAGTAGAATGACTAGCAACGAGAAGATCGCCATCTGCCAATCCATGCACTTCTATGAGTATTGTGACACACAAGGTAACTGGACCCATGTCCATGCTGATCCACTTTAGTTAAAGTATCCAGAATAGATCTCCGTGAAGTGGGGGAAAAAAAAAAAAGGAAGCTCTAAAGGGGACACAGGACCTTCAAAATTTTACATGTTCAGTAGTAGTAAATGCATTGCAATAAATATAACTTGTGAATTAAAACATTATGGAATAAAGCAATTCCATCATGAGAAATATTTTGCTTCCAACCTCTGCATAATTTTGGAAAGGGGTATTGAATTAAAGTGAAGTGTATATAATAGACAAGTGGTGGTAGATGACCACCACTTCGTTTGTTTCCAATCCTTTGACACCACTGCCCACTAAGAGCAAGGAGTGTCTTCAAATGGTCATTCACATGGACTGTAGCAATCCATGAGCCCAAAAATGGAGTCAATTCATAAAATCATGATTGCACATATTTGCATTCCTAAATTCAGCAAGCTCTTCAAGAGGCTCTTATCTCTTTTTTAGCAAACCGAAGCCATTATAATATAACAAGTAGTTGATTAAGATGCATGCAAAACATCATGGGCTATAACTCTTAGGTGGCATGATCTTTAAAACTGTAAAGAGGGCTTGTATCCCACATCAAATAATTAGGGCCACCCAAGATTGGTTTATATGCTTGAGAGGCCTCTCCACTCACTTGCAATTAGTTTTTAGTTGGAAGCTCTAACATGATATCATAACTGGGTCTTGGTTGATCAATTGGTCAAGTCTCTGACTCCTTTGCATGTTTTAGTATGCACGCTTATTTGTTTCTTTGGTCGTCCCATGTACGACTCCCGGTCCCACGAGATGAAGGGTGTAAAAAGAGCTTATATCCCACATTGTATAATTAGCACCACTCAAGGTGGGTTTATATGCCTGAGGGGCCTCTCACTCATTGCCAATTGGTTTTGAATTGGATAGTCTAACAAACCTTCCCACCACCACCCCCCACTCCTTTTCCCAAAGAAAAAATAAATATGCCCAAAAAATAAAAAGAGAAAACTCCTTCCCCAAAAAAGGATATAATACATGAATGCCTAGCACTCCATAGAAAGTCTCTCATTATCTTATGTTGCAGTTTCCCCAGATCTAGACTTCTATCGCCACAGCTTTCTTAAAAGAAAATAAAACAAGTGACAACTCCAAAGAAACTCGAAACAAATTGTACTGCCATATATTTGCAAAAATAGAAAGTGTACTTTGCAATGCAAAGGTATAAGATACAATATATATTTTTACTTGCAAGCCCTAAATCAGTATTACATTGGTTACCTGGCACTTAATTAAGACTATTTAAAACTAACCTTACAATTTGAAAGCACTTATAACCTCAAATAGAAAGAGAGGTACAGAAACATAAATGCAAACGAAGCATGAAGGGTAACTCCATGAAAAGAGTACTGACGCAGCCAAACCTACAAGTTTCTTTCCAATTGCGGCAAATGACAACAGATGCAAGTTTGCAGATATAGTGACTCCCGGCAAAAGTCTAACAGAAAAAATGAGAAAAAAATCCACTGTGGGAAATCGAGGAGAATAAAACAGAACTCTAGTGTTTAGCAAGCCTAAGAATCCCCTCTTCCTGAATGATTGAAATAAACAAAATAACATAATAAAATTAATCCTTCACGAGTATTTACACTAGAGCCAGGAAAACTTTAGATACTCCTAACTCACTTCATCAACAGGACCTTCAAGTATAATCCAAAACATTGCTATGAAATTGTGGTTCAGAAAACCATAAGGAATACCAAACTAAGATTCGAACTCCACAGTCCAAAAGTACATATGATTTTGAATGTGCTTTGAACTCGGATCTGTTACCAACTCTGCTTCAATTTCTTGCCCATAGCCTATCTGATAAAAAATGTGGTAAGTATTATAGATGTCGTGGTTGCTTTTTCATGTAGTTTTCCCCTTCAACAGCACACAATGAATGAGACTATATCTGCCCAGTGGATCAAGTACAATCCCAAAGTTGTAACAACTAAGAAATGAAACTTGCCTCACCTAAATCCTCCAAAAATCAGTAATCTAAATTTCCAAGCAACACGCAATATAAATAAAATGCTAGCGACATTACCGTCATCTATGAAGCATGATTTCTTCTGCTAGGGAACCTATCCACAAGTGTATTGGCTGTTGATAATCCTTTAACAAGGAATCAAATTTGAAAGTACCTAAACTACTTGTCAGATAAGTAAAAATTAAGATACCTCAAAGATTAATCTTGTTAGTCCCAGGTCAAGGGCCAAGTGACAAAACCCACAGCTTATTGACTTCAATTTTAATATTGTAAGTTAGAATCTTAGAATATTTTCCAAATTCATGTAACATCATAATTTGCCGTCGTAATGATAGATGTGTAAGAATATACGAACATTCAATTTATATGAAAACATATATCTACAAGTGTGTATATAAAGTATAAACAATGTTGTTCCCATATCACTGTTTCTTGCTCTCTTTTATTTTTATTTTTGGCTGAATTTGTCGTATTAGCACATCTAATATATCGTAATTCGTAAAGTATGTCATATCCATGTTCATGCCTCAGGGCACTATTGGTGGTCATTTTGCAGCATTGTGTCGTTTTTAATCAGCCATTTTCAGACCTAAAAATGCAACACTATTCAAACAAAAACAGCATAAACTCTTTTCTTAATAAGATACGAGATGAGAATATACAGGAAGGTCTCCTCAATCAGAAACAAGTGAAGAGATCTGAATACAAAGAAGAAAACAAAGCTAGAGACAAAAAAAAGATGTAACAAATCTACAATAGAGGGTCAACCAATTAACAATAAGACCAAAAAACTCCAAGAAACTATGCTCTTGCAAGATCATCCATTCCAAACCGACTAGAAAATATTTACAAAGTATATAGAGGAAGAGAGGCAAAATGGCTCTTGAACTACATATAAAAATACATTATCACAAATATATTCACCTTTTCTGTACGGCAATTAGGATCACAACTATGGTTTACAAAACGCCCCAAATTCCCTTTAGTACATGCATCTATTATCTGAAAAAAGGCAAAGAGTAAACAATTATAGTAGAATGAAGAAATTATGGTAAAACAACCGGCCAACCATAGAGAAACATACCAAGGCAAATTTACTATAAATCAAAAGGCTAGACATATGCATGCATGCAAAATCAATGAATAAATAAGTATGCATGCATTAATGCACATATAAATGCGTGTGTGTGTGAAATTGTAAGACGGTTCTGATTGAAATGGAAACTACATTTTTCCTTTCTTATTTTTTTCACTTGGCCCATGGGCCGGGGAGTGGAAGGGGAGGGTGGTTCAATTCTTAAATGCTTAAGATACCAACTAAGAAGTCCAAATATCATATAGAACTCATTTGAGGTATCATATAGAAAGCAGAAAAATATGAAAACATAAATATGCCAAACGATCCTTTTAGAGTATCACAAATGAAATAAACAAAGAGCTCCATGACATCAAACATGTCGGAGTACAACTAACTAGTCTGGAAGTGGAAGTTCCTACCCACCACAAAAAAAGGTACAAAAACCTTCCATTTTTCCACAGGCTTCCTGCCAACAGAAAAGATCCCACTAATTCTGAAAAAGTGAACAAACCTAAAATTCTGTGCACCGTAATAACCTCACAGTCTTACCGCACTTAACCAATCCCTAAACTCACTAAAACCACCAACACAAACATTGACATACTTGAACTACCAAAGCTGCCCCTACCACACCCAATGACATGATTTGCCCACACCAAATCCAGTAACATGTGAAAAGTACCAATAAACGACACAACAATAATACAGACCAAGACAAACATGCATCTCTCTCCTCTCTCTGTGCATGTATGTGTGAGAGACAGAGAAAAATATCTCCATTTAATCAGATAAATAGTAAAAAGATTCATCTACCAAAGAACAACAAAAGTTGAAGGAAATGTTGTTAACAAAACATTATTGTCAACTTAAACCTCCCCAGAACCAGCAATCATCCCTCTATGGGCATTATGTTCACTCAGTTGCAACAAATTCCATAATTTCAAGTCACAGAAGAACCTTGAAATGAGGAATTCATTGAACTAAAAGAAATCCCACATAGCATTATGAAAATTTAAGCCCATGCTAATCGCAAAATAGTTAATGCATACAAAGCATTTCGATTACAATTCATTATAATCATTATTAACTTCAGATTTCCAAACCTCACTGCCATTCAATGTCATGAAGTAAAAATGCTTATGACCCTTCAAAGCATACTCTCTTTGCCGTGTCTCGTAAGCATGCATATCAAGCACCTATAAGAACCATAAACAAAGAAAATATCATGATAACGAATCAACTTCAGTAGCCCAAAACTAAGAAGCTAAAATGGAACAGAGACTTATATGACAATATCAAGAAAAGCATAAAAATTGCTCAATGTAAGTCCATCTCAGGCATCGTTCAGGCAATTTCCTTCTAATGCAGAGTATACTTCTTACACAGGGAGCCACTCTATGGATAAATTCCTCTCAGTTGGGTTACCCAAAAGAAAAGGGGGAAAACCTATATGGTAGTAAGACAGAATGTAACTTTCATAAAATTAAATTAAATGCTAAAAGAATATCCTCTAACACCATCTCAGTCCAGCTTAAAAGAAGAAAGAAGATCACCTAAGTGATGCAGCTTAGCATAGCAACTCCATATAAAATACTCTATGTGCTGTGCTAACAATTTTTAAAAAACAGCACAACATGACTCCAAAATTTGTTAACCAGCCTCAGATGTTCATCCTTAATTTTTATCTCAGATTCAATGTTTAGCTGTAGAAATACAAGCTGGTGATTTAAGCAAAGTGACAAGTTACCTCTCCAACATATTCAATCAGAAATTTTCCTTCAGATATATCTTCTAGCAACTGCAGCCCATAGCCCTTCTTTCCACATTTGAACCACTTCAATTTAGCATGCTTCCGTTTCTGGAACTGCACACAGTTGTATAGAGTAAATGTCCTTTAGATTAGAAGTACATGTGATAAATCCACCAAGAAAATCAGTAATCTTGTAGATAGGCTGAAGTACCTGTTGATTTGAGCATAGTTTCCCACATGGGCAGGTCCGTTGAAGACACTCAATGTTAAGCATCCGATTCAGGCATCCATCTCCACAACCCATTTGACCATCGGAAGGTGGTTTGCAGTGGCAAACCATTATCTGGTAGGAATGAATCAAGCACATGCAAAACAAAAATAATTCATTGACTGAAATCCCAAATGACACTCACGCACACAAGCACGCGCACACATAAACATAAGGGAAAGAGAGGGTGAGGGGTTTAAAGTTTTATATCACCATACCAGTACCACTGTTTAACACATAGCAAACCCCTCAAACTATCAATTGTTTTAACCCAAGTTCGTACTGTTAGAACATCCAACTCCAAACCAATTGATAATAAGTGGAAAGGTTCCTTAAGCATATAAACCAAACTTGTGTGGTCCTAATCATTAGAAGTGGGATACAAGCTTTCTTTACACCACCCCTAACGTGGGGCTGGGCTCGCAAATGAGGCTAACAAACAAACAGACAAACATGTATACTAAGAAATTCAAATGGGTAAGAAACTTGAACCATTAACCAACTAAGGCACATCTCTAATACCATGTTAGAACAACCATGCCAAAATCAACTGGCAATAGAGACGTCTCTTAAGCATAAAAATCAACCTTGGGTGATCCTAATCCTTTGATATGGACACAAGTTCTCTTCACACATGCACTATTGCAGTGTTCCAATGGTATTTAATGCATTTTATGAAACCTCTACAGATGCTGAAGTTTAAAGTTAAAAACATATTCACTATTGTTGCTCCCTTTTTTATCTGTACTATTCATCCTAAGATCACAATTGAAATCAGAAGAGTATACATACCACCAGGTGTAACAAAATATTTAGTAATGGCATAAAAGATGTATGTCTCAAAAAATAATTCTAAAAATATCTGGAAAAAAATGTGTATTACAATGAAGGCTATCAAATCCCTTACGTAATGCTGGCCAATTTTAAACCAAGTTATAAAAATCACATATATGTTCTTTCTGTGGATGTTGAATAGCACATGTATACTGCCTCTCACAGTTTTTGTGAATGTGTAATATAGAATCATTTATGTGAATGCTCAATCTACAATCAATTACGTGAATGCTTAGTCTCGTACATCTATACTGCCATAATTAACAGCATATATGTGTCGATGTGTTAGAGTATACTCAAAATCAATTGACAAAGGATGAAGTAACTCCTTAGATATATAAACCAACTTCAATGTGTACCTAATCTTTTGATGTTGGATACAAGCTTTGTTCACACCCTCCTTCACATAGGACTGGGGTTCGCATGAAACTAATAAATCGAATTGAACAAACAAATATATTTGAGCTGGAAGATAAATAGACCAGGGAATTCAAATTAGTGAATTACATGGCCCACTAACTACCCAAAGCCTCATTCTGATTACCATGCTAGGAATTCAACCCAAAACTATTGATAATGGGGAGGAGTGACACCTCACGTATATAAACCAACTTTTAGTTTACCTAATCTTTCGATACGTCGATACAAGTTTTTTTCATGAAATATACATGGACAAGAATAGTAAATTTTGTTGGTAACAAAGATTAAAGGACATAAGGGAGTAGTCCCCGGAAAGGAAGGGGGAGAACAAATATCACAAAAATGATTTTCGATCCATCCTAATCAAACACAATAAACACGGGTCATATGTTTAGACATCTAGATGGCCTATGATCATGTGCATTTGGGCCTTTCTTCCCATTCGAGGGTGTGGTTTGGTGTTAGATGAAAGATATGGATTGAGACCCATATTCCTACAGTTTGGTTTTCCATTCTTATGAAAAGCACTCTAAAAGTCTTCTTTAAGAGTTCCAAGGCCCTAGATAAGGGGACCAATATCTAGGGGTGCAACTTGGGTGGGCCAAACAAAAATTTAACCCGAACCCAACCCGAAAAAATAGTGTTAGAGTTGAGGTTTTTAGGGTTAGATTTAGAATTAGGTTCAACCCGAATTGAATTTGGGCAAGGCTTGGTTTAAAAGCTCACGTTCAAGGGTTTAACCCGAACCCAACCCGAATTGATGAAATCGGGTTTAACCCAAATTCATGTATTATATTTATAAAATAATATAAAAACAAAATATTTTTTACCGATGTAGGATAACTGGATAAGTAAAAAAACAAAAGAAAGATAGAGTTGTCAATGTCATCCCACATCGGATAGACAACTCAAATGACCTATCTCCTATCTTCTATATAAAGAAGGCTCACCCTTAATAAGTTGTCTTAATGTGTTTCATCTTAGTGGGTCATATAGGCCTATGTAATAATCCAACATTGTGTAAAGGCTCACATCTAATTTAGAATTAATGTTTGTTGAGCCCAAATTAGGTGACCCAATTTCAACCCGAGTGCCCGAACAATACTCGGGTTGAGTACCTTGGGTTGAATTAGGGCTAGGGTCAGGGGTACGATTGAAAATGTTATATCTAGGATTGAAGATTTTATACCTAGAGTTGGGTTAGGGTTGATCACTCAACCTGTCCAAGTTGCATCCTAACCCGTATCGCGCTTCCTTTTGTTTTATCGATGGACACTCTTAGCAAGATGATATTTAGAGTGATAGAAAGGTATGCTTTGAGGATTTGAGGTTGGGTGGTGGGTGAACTGGCAATTTATGTAGATCATTTGCTCATTTTCAATGTTAGCAAGCTGAGAAGATGCAAATACATTATTTGAGAAGTCTTTACGTTGATTTAAGCAATTACTAGCTTGAGGACTAATACACGAAACAATGAATTAATCCCACTTGGGAAAGTTGAGGACATCAATAATACCGGTTCAATTTTGGCATGCATAAAAAAAACTCTTCCTATTATATATTCAAGGCTTCATGTGGGTTCATCTTGTAAAGTTCTAAGTTGGTGGGACTTAGCAATTGAGAGGTTTTGATACAAATAATTGGATGAGAGGGGCATTAATTCTCTCAAAATCGCACCAACTCACTTAATTTGGAAACACTCGTTTTAGTGTGTTACCCTATGTTCAGAAGTGACTGAAGATGAAAAACTACTATAGTACTATTGTTATTTGGCATTCTAGTCTTCCTTCACCTTCCAAGGCCTACCGAAAGAAAATCCTTTACTTCTTCGTCGTGAATATCTTAACAGGTTGTTTACTATTCAAGAATTCTTGTTTAGGCAATTCATACAATCCATACACTATGTTTTGATCTAAAGGAGTCTCGGGAAAAACAAACATGATGTGCTCTGCACATGTTCGACATACTCTAAAACTCGTTTATTCCTCTCTCTCATTAGTCTGCATAAGGAACCCAAAATAACTTCACCAACTTTCTCATGGCATCAAGAATGCGATTGAATAATAATTACTCAACTTCCCCCCTTACTCAAAATGGTTTGTTGTTCTGTTTCATGAAGCTCTTTTAGGTAAGTGCTCAAGAGATTCAAAGGCGCAACTCTTGGCTACAAGATGAGAGTTGGTTGAAAATAAAGAAGTATGAGAGGGTCAGAGTTCCTTACGAATTAGGCTTGTGAAAGAACATCATGAAAGCTGGAACAAAATTGTAAAACAGATTAGATTTAAGGTGGATCGAGCATAAATGAGATTCTAGTATGCATTATTATGGTAGAGAGCCTTTGAACGAGAGGCTTCTAGATCTATTTGATATAGACTAGCAAATGCTATAGTGGCAAAATACATGAGTGTGATCTCATATTGTCGATTCAAACCCAACCTTTCAATAGGCACTTTCATGATTAGGAGTCAAAAGGTGTTGATACTTTCCCGAATGACCACTATCCCGAATGACCACTATAGAGCAATCGATTATCTAAAATTTCAAGGATCGCTTTATTTATAGAGATTTGCGAGGAGAACACTCTAAGGGGGGCCTTGCCTTCTTAGAGAGATATAGCTATGATCAGGCCAAGATTTTCCATACGGTCTAGAGATCTAGTTGATGCTTGAAAGGAGTACATTGATATCCTTTTGGCCATTAGATCCCTCCCAAGGTGGCTTTCTTCATTCAGAAAGAGCCTTTGGAGGGTATTTTAATTATTCAAGAACTAATGCACGGGGGGCAAAATCATGTCTTATTGGCGTTGCATGCTGAAGGATTTTGATATAAGCGTATGCCCAAATTATGCCATTAAATTGCCTAGCAGCTAGGAAGTTACGGGTGTTGGTGTCTTCCCCATTCGGTGTGGCGTAGGTGATGGCCAAATTGGTAGTGGACTTATGCGGTCTTGAAGTAGAGCTTGTAGTAAGAGTCAAGTTTTCAAGGTTTAGGTGGGACCATGAGAGTTGCTCTCTACTTTGGTGGAGTTATTGGGTTGGAGCGGAATCACAAACAATTTGAGGATGTTGAGGCATTTGTTTTGGGCCTAAAGAAGAGATTGAGTTTTTTTTATTAGTTTTTGGGAATGCATTATTTACTAGGAGTTACTTCTATGCAGACTTTTGGACTTTAGAGCACCCTTTGTATGTAGTATAGGGATTTTGTTGTTTGTTTTGTTCTTCTTTACTTTGTATACATCCTATATACATGGACAATGTCAAAATATCGTTTCGGCACTATTGAAATGTTTCGGAAACATAATGAAAACGAATAAAAAATTTAGGAATTTTTTTACAAAACATTTCAAATCATTGGTATAAATACATCTAAACATCTTGAAATACCTCGAAACATTCCGAAACAGAAACATGGTAAAACATCTCGAAACATTCCGAAATACCTTAAAAGTTGAAACAACTTGAAGTATTGGAATTTTGATTCAATTATTGATTCGTTTCGGTGTTTTTATCGAAACAATATTTTGATCCTTGAACATGGGTGATGCCTTCTTAATGCTTCTAGTGATGCATTTTTGCTCCTTTAAATAAACACACATAAAAAGTAGGAATGTGATGACAATTAGGTCACAGACACCAAAAAGGATGAAAGGTAACATGGATAGTTTTTAGGGATGGGAGAATGATTACAAGCACACAAATAGAGAACTGTAATAGAACTACCAGTTTTCTCACCCCTTCCCCTAGTAATTTAGTGCTTAAAACCATATTGCAAACTAAAGCATTGCAATCTCGGCCAGAAACCTTGCCGGTGGGAGAATCCAAACTCAACAAAAACACATTTTCCAGATGTTTGTGGATGAGTGCTCTTGGACTAGTCGGTCTAACCTGAATCTACGTGCCTATAACTTTGTTTCTAAGGAAATTCGCGCAGCAGAAGATCTAGAATTTGAGACTTTCTACACCAAAAATATTCTCTTAAATGAAGGTATCCGTGCTTAGATACACATCTTCAATCATGTCATATTTTCACCAGAATATAATAGTCCTTTTCATTTTCAACCTTTCCACTCCATTGTCCCATGGGAGAATTTTCTTTTTCAGACAAGTGGGAGCAAAAAATTATATATGGATGCTAAGAGAGTGTCTCCAAACTACGTTTTACGAACGAAATGTACAAAAACTAAGATGGCCCCATCTCCTCCAAAAGTTCCACAAATTGAACAAAGCCCAAAGGGTTGAAATCCTTCATTAATAAAATAGAACTTACAAAAGAGGTGGCTTTACTATAATTTTTCTAGCATCTTTGACACATTTCCCAGCATCTAAGCCGTACACATGTTCAAAAGAATCGAAACACCAGAACCACTATATAGTAGCATCTATGGTAATGCCACAGCAGGTATTTTGTGATTGATTTGTGGCAATTGACGGAGTAAGTTCATCCTAAATTCAATGAAGTTTACTTAATGCAATGAAGAAAGATTCAATAAGAGCCACGAGTGATTAAGTCGGTTATTTTAATTCAGTCAGGCACTAACCTCGTCAATGTTTTGAGTTTTGCGGTTCCGATGTAGAAATAAATTTGACTTAATCAGCATCCAAGAGGACTGTTGAACAACTGCAATGCAGTTTAAATTGTGTCAGAGTTCAAAGCATGAAATGCATATATATCGTAGAAGGGCCAGCCAAAAATCAAGCTCAAATGTACTGTTATTACCATGCTATTAATAGCACAAAACAATTACCTGTTGATTGCAATTGTCCCAATCTGTTAGAATTCAAGAGGGCATCACACATGTCTTCCCCGCAAGAGGCATTTGATATTTCTAACTCTGCATTAATTTCTGCATTTGACTTCTCTTGAGGGATTGAGCAGTCAGCAAAGTCTTTATCCATGTTATCCTTACAAGTCCTTTAAGGTGAATCACATATAACATTATAAGTTGCCAAGATGTACAGTGATAGGCATCAAATCTCCAAACTCATGATAATAGACAAAAGAAGGATAGGGTCTGAAAAGAATTAGGCCACCATGGCCCACTAAAGCTCAATCTTTCATAATTTTTCATGACACTATAATAAGAAGAAATATTTAGTCATGTCACCCATCAGAAAAGAGGATCACTTCAATACATGTACATTTATATGATTATTTAACTTACAATTCTTATGCTTTTCTTTTCATACATTCAGATTATTGAGCTTGTACTCAAGTATAATCCCTTAGCCTTGATATCCTTCATAGGCTTAAAGTAGAGTGGGGCCAATATTGGGAAAATGCAGGAAATATATGAATGCATGCTACATGCCTGTCAAAATCATATTACACAAGACATGCATCCACTGCTTTAGTCAATTGATTGTACCTCTAATAATGCTTCCTAGAATGTGGTGCACTAAAAGTAATCACCTTAAAAGTATACCAAAAATGTAATAAATCCAGAGTTGAAGTAAATAGCAAAAGTAAGAAAAAATCTCGTCAAGAACATTTTGTCAAAATTGTAAGAATGATTTTAGAAGAACTAAATATTACAAAGAAATGACATATAGCTTTGAATTTTTTACAAAAATCAATAGGATACATCGAGATACAAGTAATACGTGTAACACAGCCAAACTATAAGTCAAGTTAAGTTTCTCAACTCATGATACCCTAACATGAAGTTGTTTACCCACACTTCACCCCTAATCTGCGTAGGCTGTAAGATTCAATCAGACCAAAGCGCAACCCCACTTAGGCTTAAAGGCCTTCCAATATAAAAGCCTTTGGAAGGCTTTGGTGGATGAACCTCAAGAAGTGAAAATTTTTTAATTTTTGAATTTTCAAATCTTAGATTGGGGCAAGGCTTAAATTTCAGGAAAAGGTTTGATTTAGTTATTGGAAATTATTCAAGACCTTCTTTTTGTGTACGAAGTCAAGTTACTTAAGAATGTGTTAGTGAAAATCAAATCACAAACTCATTATATAATGATTCTATAAATTAAAGAATCAAAAAAACTTATATTCTCCCATCATTACACATTTTTTAAGGATGCCTATTAGTAAATTGCATAAATCATGAAAACCTTTCAAATCCCACCAAGTCAAGGAACCCTGTGGTAGCTGAGTATAAGCACTCAATCTACCCGCAGCAGATGCTGCAGATCGAGAGGTGGCCATTCACAACTTTATGCGGTCCATTGCATATAAAATTAATAAAGCAGGGACAAGCTTCATGTTCTTGTTCCATACAAGAATGTATACAGTTGAAAACGATGACAGACCTGGAAAATAAAGATGGAAGGCCCTTTCATTTTGCCTTGTAATCCCCAATGAACAAGAATTTTGCTTTCATTTTCTTCTTTTTCCCTTGGTGCTCTCACTTATCTTGGTCCCACTCGGACTTGGAAGTAAGATTTCTTGAAGAAATAGACACTTCAAGCCAATTCTAATATGCATGTTCGGTTTTCTAAACGAGAGGTTGGGGTAGTTCTTTTCCTTTTTCTCGTTTCTCAAAATGTTCCTGAAATTTCAATTTGCTCTCTTTCCTCATTTTTTCTTTTCCAAGGACACGAAGATTTAACATTTAAAGAATAGTTTTCCCAATCAAGTAGAAAAATAGCTAACCAAAACCTAATAATATGGCAAAAGTTTGTACTTATAATAGTTCCAAGTAACTAAAAAAATAAGTCAATATCAACCAACAAAAGAAACTTGTTAGAATTCTCTACTTCAAAATCCTACTCCATCGCAATTATATCTTCTCTAAGGCTAAACTTCCATTTCCACAATTTTGCTAACAATTTGTATTATCAAAAGCAAATTATTTACCCCCGACACTATACCCATGGAGGTTGGCATATGTTTGACCAAGGTATTAGCAAACATGTTGCCAAATGAACAAGCTATTGTTGATTAAGATGGCGAGGGCAGTTAAAACATTCCCATCTTCTACTAATCCCTTCCAAAAATATGCCACCTCAACTACACAATCAAGTTATGCAAATTACAGTTTCCTAATGTATCTCAAATTAGTAATGCTGTTTAAGTAGGCATCATAATATACCATCTGCAATTAGTTTCTTCAATATAGTCCGCAAGCGTAGCTTGTATACGCCTCCATTTACAGCAGCTGTCACAAAGTACCCAAGCACTCCGTGGGGTTACATTTTGCTCTGCCATCCCACTGGGCATCACATCCAGGTTATAAAGGTCCCCGGTTGAACTTTTCTTCCCATGTTTAGTTTCTCCAAGATCATCTGATGCGTGATTCCCTACAACATTAACTTACTTAGCCCCTGATAGAGACGCAATTTAAATGCTAAAACAAACTCCATTCTTTTAAAAAGAAAATGTGCATATTTAAAAGAAGACAGGACAAATCTGACAGGATAAGATAGCTAGTATGAAAAAAGCATAATAGAGTTTATTACACCTGTTTCTAGGTGACTTTCTACTTTGCAAACAGCTTGAAAACTATCACCCTTCTCCATGACTTTGCACTTACTAACTGACTTAGATTGATTCTCCTTTTGTCTACGAGCATTTCCTCTCCTGCTTGCTGAAACCGCAACTTCTGACCTGCTCTTGCTCATTCCCCTTGATTTCGAACTTTTGGGAAGTTTTTGATCCCTAGTATGCCTATGAGAGAGCAATGGCTCAGATATCTGCAATCCTGGTGACTCAAGCCTGGAACATAGATCAACTTCTGTACCACTTTCAACTTTCAAAGTATCACAGGAGACTCCAAAATTGGTACCTCCTGACTGGGGCAGCGATTTCCTAGAAAAATTGCCACTGCTAGATGTGTTGCCAGATTCATTTCCGGTTGTAGCTAAAATAGAAGCCCCACTGCAGCCAGAACCATCTCCAATTTTCTCTCTCTGTCCATGTTCATCAGACACTTTGTCACTGTTTATGACCTCTGGAAAAAGTATTCTACTTTCAACACTGCAATTACCTGCCTTGTGGAGCTTATCTTTCTCCTTTCCTTTCTTACTGCTCATCTGTGGAGGACTGGAACTTGTAACGTCACCAGAAACAACACATTCCTGGCAGGAAATTAGAACATCCTGCAAATCTCCTGGGGTTTTTTCACTGATTTGGCCATCTGGAATCACGTTGATGACCTCAGAATCAGGTGAAGTTCCAGGATCTAAGCACCTATTGTCAACTTTCACAACCAATCCTTCAACCTCTTCCTGGAAGGGTATTCCACACTTATTATCTGCAGCACAACAGAACCCTGAGCCCCTAAGTGCCTCTTTCTCCAATTTCTCGTAAGCGCCCTCAATCAATTTGGGACATCCAATCCTGGTCCCACAACATTTGTCGAGATCATTCTCAATAATAGGAACCACATCCGTTAAACAACTTTGGACCACTCCTTTCCCCAGTTTAATCTTCAAACGGATGCGACCAGTTGAAGCACCGGTTATTCCCCTTGACCTTTGAGAGATTTGACCCGTCCGATTCTTACTTCGCTTTACACCTTCCCCGCCACTTCTATCTTTTCGTGATTTTTTAAGCTTATTTTGACCAACATTGAGCCCGGTATTCTGCTCAAAAGCTTGTGCAATATACCCCAATGATCCCCACACAAATGAACGTGGTCTTCTGGAGAAACAGCTTCTTCTTCTTCTTGTGACCTTCAAGAAAATTAATTCTAGCAATGCTTTCTTGTTAGTTGTTTTCCTGAAATCTCTTCCGGCTTTTTTGGTCCGAGTGTTTTGGTTCAATCTACTCATGCAAGTACTCCTACTCTGAGGGTATGAACAAATAGAATCGAAGCCTTTCGTCTCAGAAGCATCATCAGATGTAACATTATCTTTTAATTCATCATCTCTCTGACCAGACATTTCAGCTATGCTGACAGAATTAAAAGCACCAACAAGGACATCGGTTCCTAAAGCATCTTGTGCATCCAAGCTCCTAGAAGAATCAGTATTAACTACAGAAAAGGGCTCATATGATTCCAAAGACACAGCTAATTTTTCCTCTGGACAATTAGGATCCAGGGCAGCTAATCCCACCATATAAGGGAAAACATTTCCTCCCAGAGATGCATATTTTCCCACAGTACAATCAGGGACCATTGCACATGAAGCTTCCTTGTAGTCAGGGACACTTATTTCTACAGATGCTGTGTGTGGAAGCATGTCAACCTTTAACCAGGTTGTTAAATAAGAAAAAATACCTCGAAATCATACATCCATGTACTGAAAGAAGCAAATGGAGCCATCAGAAACCTCTGAAAATAATTAATCAAATATATTCGACATAAGCAGTATATGTCTATTACCAATACAAGAGTGCTCTTTTACATTAAAAACAATGATTTTTTTATGGGTGATTGGGGGATTTGTTGGGGGGGG
>CAUOFW020002192.1:430271-445979 GCA_963454935.2 Ilex paraguariensis | reverse complement strand
GGTGGGGGGGGAGGGGGGAGGGGGGCAGAGGACAGACTCCTAAGACCTCATAATTTTACATAGCCTATAGTTATTGTAATTTTACTAGCCAAAAAAGAGAAGCAATGGCATTATGTAATGCAAATTGAGAAGCAAAATTAAAATACATTTGCCATGCTAACTTTACAAAATCCACATATCACTGGTTTAGATTGCAATATGAAGGCAAACCTACAGAATCCAATACAAATATCACGCTATTGATGGAAACCTACAGAATCCAAAACAGATACAATGGTATTGATGTAAAAACTGGATCAGGGAATCTTCTAACTTCTAATTAGTGCATCACAATGCAGCTTAAGCCAATAAAAAACTTAGTTCAAAGCCATTTCAGAAATTAACTCATGTGTATATCAATGATATGAACCAACAAGCACCGATGACCTTCTGTTACAAACTCTCAAATCCTAATTTTCTGCTTTTCAATCTAATTAAGGTCTTCCTCCATCCCGAACCCCTTCACTTACGCATGTTATATCTTTGTGTTAGTCTATATGTTGGGCGTGTGAAGAGAAAGANAGATTTGTCTATCACTATATTTTTGTCTTTATTACCTTAAAAGGACAACGCGTGAACAATTAGTTTGACAAGTTATAAATTGGACTTGTCACCAAATTTTTCAAAATTTTAATAATTCAAGAGACAAAATAAAATCAAATGTTAAAAAGATTAAGTTTAAAATATAATTTACTCCCAAAAAAAAATTATATCAAATGTTATATCAAGTCTAATCTTAATCCAACAAGATTAAGTTTCCAGGTTCAAATACTATTTTCAAGGATTTATTATAGCAATGGTCCCTAAAGTTTACAATTCGTCTCGTTTTTGGTCCTTACTATTAAAATTATATCACAATGATCTCTAATGTATTGAATTTATTTTTAAGTGATCTCCACGTATAACACCGTCAAAATTTTTAATGGCTTTTACTCATGTGCTTTAGATATACTTCCAAATGAAGGGTATTTCAAATAAATTTGTTGACTTGATCCAAAAATTGCAGCAATAGTCTGTAAAATATATTATCTGTCTCATTTTGGTCCCCATTATTATAATAGTATCACATTAGTCCTTAACTTATTGTAATGTAGAGGTCCAAAATGAGACAGAGAGTATACTTTGGATTGAGGTTACTACTATAATTTTTGAATTAAGTGGACAACGATTTATCTAAAATTTCCTTCATTTGAGAGTATGTGAGAAGAACTATTAAAATTATACAATCACTTAAAAACAAATTTAATATATTAAGGACCAATATAATATAATTAGTTATTGTCTGTGCCTGAAAGTACAAAATAATAAACAAATGGTAAACAATAAATATATTTGTATTCACACCTAAAATCAAATCACAAATGCAGAAAAAAAAAAAGAATTTAAGCACTGATCATAATAAGAATAAGCAGTGATAGTGGTGGTGACAATGACGATGGTGGTGATGGTGGTGAGAGTCGTGGTGGGACAATTGGGGTAATGGTGGTAGGGATGANGAGAGAGAGAGAGAGAGAGGAGATAAACAGCAAACAAACATACAGAGAATGCGGATGATCAGCAAAAAGCTACAGTGAGCACGAGGAGTCTACACCCAACTAATTTAATCCAAACGAAATAAACCCAGAAGGACAAAAAACCCCTTATATAAATTTCACGCCAATGCAGGTAAATACATATATCCATACATAAGATTAAAGCATGAACTACCGCTCCCAGAATTTTCAGAAGAAACCAAATAAGAGAAAAGAGCAAAAACCCTAGTCCGTTCCTCAGAAAAATCAAAAACCCAAAAAGGGAGAGGGAGAACACCAATGCCGATAAATATATATACAGACATTTGCTCATATACACATATAAAAACTCCGCGAAAGATAATTGACCAAACAGAGCGATCATACCTGCTGAAGAAGAAAAGAAGAAGATGAAGCACAGAGCAGAAAATCGACGGAAAATAAATTACATGAACTTGAATATGTGTAAGCTTGTAGAGAGAGAGAGAGATAGAACTTGGCGCTGTCAACAAAACGGTTTATAAGGAGAGAGAGAGAAAGAGAGAGAGGTCTCCGACCGAAACATGGAGCGTTTATCAGTTTGACACATAAACTCCTGAAAAAAGCGTAGGGTAAATGACATTTTGTACCTCAAAAGATTTTAAATTTGTTAATTTGCACCCCAAAATATCAACATTCTCATATTACAACCTTAATTGAACAAATCAGTAGCAATCAGTATACGTTCCATTGCTTTTTACATAAGAAATCAGTATATATAATAGGCAAGTTGACTTTAGTTCATGGTCGCCAACCACGGTTTGATACAAATGGGATTGGTGGTGAGGAACTATTTCAAACAACGATGTTATAGGGATGAATGAATTCAATGTCATCTATACCATATTTTTGAGTTGTCACAGTGTGACAATTTCAACTTCCATCAATTGAATGAATTTAATGACTTTTTTTATTTTGTTTAGAGAATGGACTTGACCATTGTGTGATACAAATGGTGCTAGTGGCATCATACTAGACTTGTAAAACAAACTAACAAAAAAGGAACGGAACATAAACTATTGGGCTAGATTGTTGCTGATTTGTACAATTAAGGATGCGATGTAAGAATATTGATCTTTTGAGATGCAAATTAATAAACTTAAAATATTTTTGGGGTGTGAAATGGCAAATGGCATTCGTTCATAAAGCAACGACTGACTAAGTAGGTGAGTTGGACTCGGCCGAGTCGGATTCTGAGATACTAAAGCGCTGACAAGGTATTTTATTGACACGTGGAATTAGAGGGTAATTTAGGAATTTGGTGGGTCATTGGCTCTTGAAGCTGTTTGTAATTATTGGTGGATTATGGGAATCTGATTAATGGATTGTGGTAATTAGTGCAAAGCTGTACAGATTATGACACATTTAATGCGAGATTAAGTTGTAGATTGCTGACTTGGTGAGCAAGGATTCAAATTTCAAAGTCTTAGCGGTTGATTTAATTGACAATCATTCGCCGCCATTGAATTTTAAGATCGTAAATTCGAGTCTCGCTGTACTCTTTTTCTATAATAATGTCTAATAAAAAAATATTGAAGTTTTGTTTTATTTTTTAAATTAATTTTAAAATTAAGATAGTATTTAATAAAACTAAAAATTAAAGTCTAAAAACTGAAATCCAAAGTTTGAAAGTTGAATACTGAATTCGTGAAATATTTGGTACCCACTAAAATTTAGGTATTAAATTGAATCAACTATTTGATAACTACACAAAATTGATGGTTGAAAATAAATTAATTTATAATTTTACCTTTTTACTCTTTATTTTGAAAATATTTATAAAATATGTTTTTATCTAATAAAAAAAATTACAATATATTAAATCAATTTAATTCATAACATAAATCATAATCACTATTATCATATTGTAGTTTATATTTAACAACACATTATAATAAAATTAATTTAAGTTAAATTAATCACTTAAAGCTACCACATGTCAAAAATTTTAAAAATTACAATTGTAGATTATGTGATTTGTGTATCTATGTGTATGTAAAGGGGGTGTGTGTTTGCATGTGCAGAATGTGTATGTGTGTGCTTTATGTATCATGTGTGTATGTATGTGATGAAGAAGAAAAGGGAAGAAATATCTTACCTGTATGTGCGGGATTCCTGAAGAAAATGACAAGGAAAAAAAAAAAGTGATGAGGAGGATAGATAGATTAGGGATTTTAGAGAGAAAATTAATTATAATTTTAATAGAATTGTGAAATATTTCGATATAGAATTGTCATATTATCAATATTATTAAAGATATTTTTACTAAGTTCTTTTAGTTTTTTAAAATTAAATAAAATATCTCCTAATTAATATTTTAGTTTATTTTTAAGGATTACTTAATATATTAATATATTTAAATTTTAGTTATCAAACGAGTTTAATTAATAAGTGTTGAATATATTCATTTTTGAAGTGCTGAATTTGAGTTAACAAATACACCTTAATTCAAAAATTATTTTTTTTTAATCCATTTTGAAAAATAATTTATTCACCATTGATCATTTTTAAATGTTGGTCAAAATCTAGTAAATGCAAAGGGAGAAAAATAGAAGGGAGGATGGGTAACAAAGTCAATAGATCAAGTGTCAATCAAGATGTGACTTTTGTTCACATCAATTTTAAAAGTATAAAATTATGAGCCGATTGTACTTTTTGGTGACTAAACGGGCTTTAAAACGTTGAATTGAGCCACCGGGCTTAAGTTTAGTCTTAGAATACCCATCTTGAGCCAATAATGTTCATATCATAGTGGCGAGGAACCAAATCCCATCCATGTGTGATTGTGATTGAGCACTTGAAGTTCCTTACTCATTGCATTTACCTAATGCGGACTCCGAAAAGCTGACTTGAGAGTTTTAGGTTCAGTGTGTGCGTGAGAGAGAGAGAGAATCGGGATTTTGGGCTTATGCCTTATTTTGGGTAAGAATATGGTGAACATTATTAGTTTAGGTGCCCGAAGTGGAGGTACTAATGGGTCTGGATTGTGGAATAGGAGCAAGAGTAAGTTCTATGTAAAAGGTTCCAAGTAGTTGAGGTACTGGTGTATAGGAAATATCACTGTGATGTAATTCGGATGAGGTTTGATCACAAACAGCACTGCACAATTTTGCTAAAACAGAAGGTTTTTGAACGAATAGGCCATGATCATATATTAATTGCCTAGAATCTGGTTCGGATTCAGCGGAAGGATATAAAATACTAGCAGTTGGCACCATAAGTGAGGAGTCGCCATTTACAGATTGAGCCGGAGGTCTTTGATTTGGGTCAATAGGAGAAGAAACTGAGGCGGTGTAGTGTTATCCGAATGCATTATTGATAGTTGAAATGCTAGATGACAAAGGTGCTGCATCAGCAGCTGAAGACACACTGCTGCCTGGCCAATAAAGGAAGGCACATGTGCTGAAGGACCACCAGAAATTGAGATGGTGGGATGTAGTCCAGGTGCACCACTGCTCTCGGCAATAGTTGAAAGCGCATGTGCTGGAGAACCATGTGGGTGTATAGGGCTATGCAACCTTGGTTCTGATAAAAGAAGAGGAGTAGTGGACGTATTTGTAGACACAGGTACCTGAAGAAAACAATCCAGGAACTCTAAATAAGTAGAAATAGTATCACTTATCTGAGAAGAAATAAACAAAGATTCAGGATCAGTATAAGGAAATATTTGTTCATCGAACACCAAGTGGCGAAAAAGGTACACCCGTTTAGACGGAGGATGAAAACATCTATAGCCTTTGTGAGTGGTACTGTAACCAAGAAAAGCATATGGGTAAGACTTGGGTTTAAACTTATTCTTTGCATAATGTCGTAAATATGAAAAGCATCGACATTCAAAAACCTTTAGTGAAGTGTCTTCAGAGTGACGCTCATAACTTTTGAAAAAATTGAGTCTCCACTTTGACCGTTGATGAGGGCAAACAATTAATAAGATGTACTACAGTCATAAATGCCTTAATCCAGATATGCTTTGGCGGGTGAGCATGAAAGAGCATCGTAAACCCAGTTTAAGCAATATGCCTATGTTTCCTTTATACTACTCCATTTTGCTTAAGAGTTTCAAGGCAGGAGATGTGTCGTTGAATGCCACAGTGATCTAAATGAACAAAGAATTTGCCCAACTCAAATTCTCGTCTTCCCTCACATTGAAAAGTCTTAAGAGTGCATTTGATAACATTGTCGTTTTTATGNGGTGCTGCATCAGCAGCTGAAGACACACTGCTGCCTGGCCAATAAAGGAAGGCACATGTGCTGAAGGACCACCAGAAATTGAGATGGTGGGATGTAGTCCAGGTGCACCACTGCTCTCGGCAATAGTTGAAAGCGCATGTGCTGGAGAACCATGTGGGTGTATAGGGCTATGCAACCTTGGTTCTGATAAAAGAAGAGGAGTAGTGGACGTATTTGTAGACACAGGTACCTGAAGAAAACAATCCAGGAACTCTAAATAAGTAGAAATAGTATCACTTATCTGAGAAGAAATAAACAAAGATTCAGGATCAGTATAAGGAAATATTTGTTCATCGAACACCAAGTGGCGAAAAAGGTACACCCGTTTAGACGGAGGATGAAAACATCTATAGCCTTTGTGAGTGGTACTGTAACCAAGAAAAGCATATGGGTAAGACTTGGGTTTAAACTTATTCTTTGCATAATGTCGTAAATATGAAAAGCATCGACATTCAAAAACCTTTAGTGAAGTGTCTTCAGAGTGACGCTCATAACTTTTGAAAAAATTGAGTCTCCACTTTGACCGTTGATGAGGGCAAACAATTAATAAGATGTACTACAGTCATAAATGCCTTAATCCAGATATGCTTTGGCGGGTGAGCATGAAAGAGCATCGTAAACCCAGTTTAAGCAATATGCCTATGTTTCCTTTATACTACTCCATTTTGCTTAAGAGTTTCAAGGCAGGAGATGTGTCGTTGAATGCCACAGTGATCTAAATGAACAAAGAATTTGCCCAACTCAAATTCTCGTCTTCCCTCACATTGAAAAGTCTTAAGAGTGCATTTGATAACATTGTCGTTTTTATGTTTTTTTTTTATTAAAAAACAAAACTAAGTTTTATTTTTTTAATGATAAAAATTAAAAATATAAAACATATTTGATAGTCATTTATATATTAAAAAATTAAAAAATTAAAAATTTGTTTGGTATTATACCAAAAATTCACCTCCCAACTCCACCCACCGAAACCCACCCCCACCCACCAAAACCTACCACCACAACCACCAAAACTCACTCCCAACTCACCCTAAACCACCACCGAAACCCCACTACTGTGACAAAGTCACCACAACCACTGAAATCCACCACCACCACAACCACCAAAACCCACCCCCAATCCAACCCCCACCATCAAAACCCACAACCCACTCCTAACCCCAATCCCAACCATCGAAACCCACCCCCACCACCACAACTACAACCCCACCCCAACCCCCACCATTGAAACCCACAACCCACCTACACCACCACCCAACCCCAACACCACACCCAAAACTCAACCCTGAAACTCCCCAGCAAAATCATCAGAGAAGGGCGAGAGAGAGAGAGAGAGAAAGACCGAGTCGAGAGAGACTAGAAACGAGATGGAGTAATCCTTCGGCTTCAGCGATTGGCAATAGCATCGAGATAGAGAGAGAGGGGCAAAAAGAGACAACAAAGAGTGTGAAAGAGATGGGTCTTTTATACCCAAGTAAAAAAAACAATGATTTTTGTTGCTACGGAGGATCGAAGTCAAGACCTCATTAATTCTTTGCGCGTGTTTTTTTTTTGGATGTTTTCAAAAACATCCTTTTTCTTGTTTCCATATTTTAGCCTTGTTTTTAAAACGAAAATGTTAAAAAAAAAAAATAAAACATTCACCAAACATATTTTTATTTTTTTTTTAGCTATAAAATGAAAACAAAAAGGAAAAAAAAAAACAAAAACTGTCTGTTACCAAATGCCACCTTAATCTTTCTATCGAATTGATTTTCAACTAATTGCTAAAATTTCATAAAGGCCTACAAAAAGTCCAGAAAAAATCAAATTTATGTTTTAACGGGTATAACCAAGTAAATTTGGTGCAATAATCCACAAAAATCACATAATATCAAAAAACTTGTACTGAAGCAACGGGTGCAAGTTCTTATAAACCACAGTGAATTTTAGCTAACGTAATAGTTCCAACATGATTATTCAATGAGAAAGAAAGACGACAACCTTTTCCCATTTGACAACTACTGCAAACATTCATTGGTTTCAACCAACTTGAAACATCGATAAATTTCTTAGAAGCTAAAACATGAAGAAGCTTTGAATGGGGATGCCCAAGTCGTTGATGTCAAATGCTACTGGTGCTTTGCCAGATTTTATTACTACCAATGTTTCACACGCTTCTTTTTTGTACAAAGCATTTAGTCCTCCACGTCAATGCCCGGTTGCCAAGATCTGTCCCGTTGTTTGGTCCTTTATCTTGAAATCACAAGAAGAGAATTCAAATCTACATGAGTTATCCTTGGTCAACTGACTAACTGAAATTAGATTCTGCTTAAAATCAGTAACAACCAGAACATCAGTAAGATCTAGGTTGACAATGGATGAGTTCAAGGTAGTCTTACCAATATGAGAAATATTCAAGTGTGATCCATCACCCACAATAACATTATTAGATCCATGGTAGGGAGTGTGAGTATGAAGATTACCTGTATCTGAAGTCATGTGGGAAGTAGCTCCCATATCGGGATACCAATTGAATCTTGGTGTGACGAGTTTGACAAAGCNTCTGAAGTCATGTGGGAAGTAGCTCCCATATCGGGATACCAATTGAATCTTGGTGTGGCGAGTTTGACAAAGCAGTTGATGCAAGAGTCCGAAGTAAATTCTAGTTAACATCGTAGGCATGATCATACTTGTACCAATACTTAGAAGCTATATGACCAAAGCAACTGCAAATCTTACATTGGGGTAAGAGTGCCATCTTGAACTTATGACGAATAAGGCGTATGTGTGATTGATGTTTGGTGAAGAGATCCATCTTGTGGCTGATTGTTAGGAGGTTGACGCATGAAAGACTTGTTGGACCCGCTGGAAATAGTAAAGTTGTTGTTGTAGCCTTGTGGAGTATAGGCACTATGACCTAGTGAGGGAAAACCATGGGCACTGGAGTTATTGTTTCCATGACCACGACCAAAGTATCTTCCTTGTTCACCATGGTGTTATGTAGTAAACACAAGATTAGGATTGATATCCTTTTTATCTTCGGGTTCATTGATTTCAACTCTAAGATCATAATTTTGTAGTGCGGTGACAAATTGATTAAATATGGGAGAAGGGGGTTTGAAAAGCATTGTAGTGATGAAAACATCATATTTCTTCCTAAGACCATGGGAAAGTTGGACAGTTTTATCTTCGTCGGATATCGGTTTTTGTATTGCTGCTAGACTATCGCAAGTCATTTTGAATTTCTTGAGATATTCATCCAAAGGTGTGGAGTCTTTCTTAGGATCTTAGAGTTGGCGTTTAAGTTGAAGCTCCCTTCCCTTAGTTGCCTGAAGGTAGTTTTCGTCCAAGCAATTTCATACTTCTTCAGAAGTAGTTAAGCCAATACCATGGCTAAGTGCTTCTTTAGACAAGGTTCCAGCAATCCAACTTCAGAGCAACAAATCAATGTGTTGCCAATCTTCAAACTTTATATTTGGAATTTCTTTGCCAAACTCAGAGACTAATGTAAATGCAGGAGCATTTTGATGAAGGTGATCTGAAAGTTTGAGACTTTGTATTAATGAAGGTGACCTTGTTGTAAAAATGCACCCATAGTTACTTGCTTAAGGAGTTTAAGATCTGATCCATTACAAACCATGAAACACAAAAGGTTTTTCTTAGAACACACCAAGCCATAGATAGTTAATAAGAAACAGTAACAGCTAGCGCTCTAAATCCTATCCTGCAAGTTGGGCTGAATCGGCTGGACGCGGAAGGCGAAAGGCATATGAGGCTGGTATTCTCTCACTCTTTGATGGTATCCACTTTGACCCTCTCTCACGACACCATCCATGGCTGCTAACTCCTGTTGTTGCTGCAAATGTTGATACGAAATTAATTTATAATTACTATCGTAGTAGAAGTTATACAAGTTTGGAAACAAGAGAACCAAGCTTCTGTGAAGCTCAAGAATGGCAATATGTATGCCGCTCAGGTGTTAACAGGTTTGTGTCAAAAATATTTTACACATATCTAATTCATTTATTAATTCGTATCTAATAAGTTATGTTATATCGAATTCGTATCGTATGAATCATGTTATATAAATAAGATTGTATATTTTTTTTAATTTACTTTACACATACTCGGTTCATTTATTAATCGTATTGTGTCGAGTCCACTCATTTTAAAAACAGGTGATTTAAAGAAGATTCAAACCCTCNGAAAAGCATTGTAGTGATGAAAACATCATATTTCTTCCTAAGACCATGGGAAAGTTGGACAGTTTTATCTTCGTCGGATATCGGTTTTTGTATTGCTGCTAGACTATCGCAAGTCATTTTGAATTTCTTGAGATATTCATCCAAAGGTGTGGAGTCTTTCTTAGGATCTTAGAGTTGGCGTTTAAGTTGAAGCTCCCTTCCCTTAGTTGCCTGAAGGTAGTTTTCGTCCAAGCAATTTCATACTTCTTCAGAAGTAGTTAAGCCAATACCATGGCTAAGTGCTTCTTTAGACAAGGTTCCAGCAATCCAACTTCAGAGCAACAAATCAATGTGTTGCCAATCTTCAAACTTTATATTTGGAATTTCTTTGCCAAACTCAGAGACTAATGTAAATGCAGGAGCATTTTGATGAAGGTGATCTGAAAGTTTGAGACTTTGTATTAATGAAGGTGACCTTGTTGTAAAAATGCACCCATAGTTACTTGCTTAAGGAGTTTAAGATCTGATCCATTACAAACCATGAAACACAAAAGGTTTTTCTTAGAACACACCAAGCCATAGATAGTTAATAAGAAACAGTAACAGCTAGCGCTCTAAATCCTATCCTGCAAGTTGGGCTGAATCGGCTGGACGCGGAAGGCGAAAGGCATATGAGGCTGGTATTCTCTCACTCTTTGATGGTATCCACTTTGACCCTCTCTCACGACACCATCCATGGCTGCTAACTCCTGTTGTTGCTGCAAATGTTGATACGAAATTAATTTATAATTACTATCGTAGTAGAAGTTATACAAGTTTGGAAACAAGAGAACCAAGCTTCTGTGAAGCTCAAGAATGGCAATATGTATGCCGCTCAGGTGTTAACAGGTTTGTGTCAAAAATATTTTACACATATCTAATTCATTTATTAATTCGTATCTAATAAGTTATGTTATATCGAATTCGTATCGTATGAATCATGTTATATAAATAAGATTGTATATTTTTTTTAATTTACTTTACACATACTCGGTTCATTTATTAATCGTATTGTGTCGAGTCCACTCATTTTAAAAACAGGTGATTTAAAGAAGATTCAAACCCTCTAATTTTACATCATATTAACGAGTTGTGTGGTTGATCTAGAGTTGTGTATGAAATTCATCGTTAATGTTATTGCATTATTTTTAAAAAATAAAATTAAATTAATGGTTTGCCTCACCAAACCTTTTNCCAACCCCCACCATTGAAACCCACAACCCACCTGCACCACCACCCAACCCCAACACCACACCTAAAACTCAACCCTGAAACTCCCCAGCAAAATCATCACAGAAGGGCGAGAGAGAGAGAAAGACTGAGTCGAGAGAGACTAGAAACGAGATGGAGTAATCCTTCGACTTCAGCGATTGGCAATAGCATCGAGATATAGAGAGAGGGGGCAAAAAGAGACAACAAAGANTTTTTTTTTTTTTGGCAAGACTACTGATCAAATAAGTTATACCATAGCAAGTCTAATGGTTGCTAATTAATTATATACTAATTCCTCAAATTCATCACCAACTCATTTGGATTATTAGACTTGTTCTATGGACTTCAGGGTTTCCATTTGACCAGTGGTATGATGGCCCATTGGGCCATGACCTAATCATTCCACTTCCAAGATAGATCATGGGCTTCATCCTATGCCCCATTAACTTATTTGTTAGTTTTTTATTAGATGTTGATTACCTGTGACAATGATAATGTGTTTTATATCATCTTTACATAATTATTTAAAATTTTACCATAAATTTTTATTTTTAANTAATAAGTTATGTTATATCGAATTCGTATCGTATGAATCATGTTATATAAATAAGATTGTATATTTTTTTTAATTTACTTTACACATTCTCGGTTCATTTATTAATCGTATTGTGTCGAGTCCACTTATTTAAAAAACAGGTGATTTAAAGAAGATTCAAACCCTCTAATTTTACATCATATTAACGAGTTGTGTGGTTGATCTAGAGTTGTGTATGAAATTCATCGTTAATGTTATTGCATTATTTTTAGAAAATAAAATAAAATTAATGGTTTGCCTCACCAAACCTTTTTTTTTTTTTTATCATTGGATAACTACTACACTTCCAATTAATGGTAATCCATATAACCCACACACACCCTAAGACTATCCAGCCCCACAGAACCTTGAACTAAAGAACTTACATGCCATTCTGTGTTTTTTTTTTTTTGGCAAGACTACTGATCAAATAAGTTATACCATAGCAAGTCTAATGGTTGCTAATTAATTATATACTAATTCCTCAAATTCATCACCAACTCATTTGGATTATTAGACTTGTTCTATGGACTTCAGGGTTTCCATTTGACCAGTGGTATGATGGCCCATTGGGCTATGACCTAATCATTCCACTTCCAAGATAGATCATGGGCTTCATCCTATGCCCCATTAACTTATTTGTTAGTTTTTTATTGGATGTTGAGTACCTGTGACAATGATAATGTGTTTTATATCATCTTTACATAATTATTTAAAATTTTACTATAAATTTTTATTTTTACTTTTATCAATGTTACTATGAAAATAGAACTTGATAATATTAGATACTTTAGCCAATTAATAAAATAAAATAAAGCAAGATAATTTAACTATACATTGTTGTTTCATGATCTTGACACACACACACAAGCATATGAAAGCCTGAGTTAACCTGGTGTACATGAGATGTCATTGGTGCACATACATATATGCCCATGCACACATATGCTTGCATTTACACATTGACATAAAAGGCACAAGCATATATGAAATATTAGACGCTTGTTCATGCATGGTTATGGGGAAGATGATCATGAACATACCAAGACATTCATCAGCTCCTGATTCTCCTCCTCCAGAATTTGTTCCTGAAGCATTTTTCAGCCAAAAAATCGAAGTAACAACCTTTTCTCTCCTCTATTGAGCAGCAATAATAAGCCTTTGACACTTGTAATCTAGTCCTAGTTGACTACATGTACATGTATAAATATATATGTATATGTAAGAAGTAAGACTACAAAATCGAATTGAATTTTTTTTTAGTATTATACCGAAATTAGTGCAAATTAAAGGATAAAATAACAACTCAATCTAGTGATATTACATGAAAAAAATGGTTGTTTGGAACCAATTCGAATTATTTGTCGTAACTTGACCTAGTTTATTTGTAAACTTGGTCTAAAATAGTTTTAAGTTTATCCGATTTAATTATAACTTGATCTAAAAAGTTTTAACTTAAACAAAAGAAAATAAACTTTAGTAACATATATAAACTTTGGTACCATTATATTAAATCTATTGCTTTACTCAATTGTTGTCTCAAATTTTAGTCATAGTTTGAGATACTCTTAGCTACCTAATTCTGACCATATAACAATCAAACATAGGAATGGGGCTATAAAATCACTGAGTAGAAGGTTATATGATCTGTACATACATTTCTTTTCATCATCTTGAAGAACTCCATCTGTTATATAAAGAAGGTGAAAAGAGGGAAGAGATCAGATATTGTTTTGGGTTTACCAGATATATGATGAAAAATCAACAGGGTGAAGATTACCCTGAGACTTACCTGTTTGTTGCGAATATTAGAAAGCCCTATTTCAAGTGCTTCCTCTATGGCTATGAGCTCTTTGTATTGCAAAGAGGTGATGTCTTCCCCCTTCAAGTGCCTGCTAAACACTTAGTCATAAGAAAGGAAGAAAAATAGAGGGAGAGAGAGAGAGGGAGAGAGCTACCTTAGTTCAATCTGCATGTTGTCGTTCTCTTTCTTGATTCTATCAATTTCACTGCTGAGATTCTGTTATATGTTTCATTTTCAAAGGTGCAAAAATCCAATGATTATTTTAAAATAACAAGAAAATACACAGAACCATGAAAAAAAAATAACAACTGTGAAGATCTGTTCATAAAACTTATGCTACATGTTTGAGCAAACCCTTTTGGAAAATAACCAAATAATCAAACTGAGAAATGGGAACAAAGAGAGCTCATCAATATTGGTCTGTTCTGGGAAATAAATACATGATTTTTAAGTGCAAAAAAAAATAACTATAGAGATACAAGTTATTACTTTTATTCTGCAAGGGAAATGAAGAGAGAGAATAACATTTTACTACCAGATCTGTCCATGGATGTAACATCTCATATAGTTTTCTGTGTTTCTTGTCATGAAAGAACACAAAAATACTGCTGAAGAGACGGTGGTGGGGGGAGATATAGGTCTAGAAAGAGAGAAGTACTCCTATTTGTAGATCTGTTCATAGAATCCATGTTTCAAGCTACTTGACATATTTTTAGCAAAAAATTATGTCTTCTTCTTGCACAAGGATAAGCAGAAAAACCAGATGCTATCAGGGAAAAACATGGACAAAAGGGTTGGATGAAAAATTAGGAAGAAGAGAGTTAGAGAAAGAATCAAAACCTACCTCGTGCATAGCATCCCACAGCTTCTTCCCAGACGCCTTCTGGTATTGTTCTAATATTTTGATCAACCTTCATCAAGTTCCAAAAACCCACATACCATGATACCACAAACGATGAAGAGAGAGAAGGCACACACATAAACACCCAGAGGCACACAAACATACAGAGAGAGAGAGAGAGAGAGAGAGAGAGAAGCAAATATGGACATAGATACATACGTGGTAGAAGGGCTGCAATACTCATGCATCTTTCCAGAACTTGCAAATATAACAAGAGAGACATGAGCATCACAGAGAACACTGATCTCCTTAACCTTCTTCATGATCCCATTTCTTCTCTTAGAATAGGTGACATGCCTGTTGCTTGAGTTCTCTATCCTCTTGATCTCAATCTTACCTCTCCCCATGGTCTTTCTTTCTCTCTACCACCAAACTTTCTTCTTCTCTTCCTGCAGAATGTGAAGGTGACAGAGATGAAGAGAAAATAAAGAGGGGAGAGAGAGAGAAGGAGAGAGGAAAGTAATATTTCCACAATAAGTTGGGAAACAAGAAACTTTCGAAGAGTTCAGCCAAGGTGGTTTGTTTATGGGGTTTTGACATAGCCAAGCCAGCTGCTAATTTCTGTTGTCTGATTTTGCTCAAATGTTTCACCTTCTTAACCATTGTTGCACCTTCTTACCCTTTGGTCTCTCTCTCTCTCTCTCTCTCTCTCTCTCTCTCTCTCTCTCTCTCTCTCATATACACAACGTTTCCACAAACATGTTAACACTGATGGCTAACATTAAAGGTAAAGTCACAATTATTTAGGTAAATTCATAATCAATCATGAAAATGATACGATTCATCGTGAATATCTCTAATCAATTATATTTTTATTTTTAAAATTTTTAACTTAATTTTTAAAAATTATATTTTTACTTTTAAAAATTCTTACCTTCATAATCGATAGTGATATTTTATATAAAATCCATCATACACTTTTCAATTATAATTTATACTACACAAAGATGTAACTCGACCTTAAAATAATTTAAATTTTGATATGGGACTGACTTTGATACCAAAATCTTCCTCAACAAATATATTTAATGTTGGACTACAGTAATACTAACGTACTTTTTGAAAATAAAGAAAATAAATTTGAAATTTCAACTTTATAAAGGTTGAACAAAGCTAGAAGGTCTTTGATACTAACAGGAGGGGGTGGGGGTCTGATCCAAAAAAAAAAGGGGGAGGGGGGGGGGGGGGGGGGG
>CAUOFW020002192.1:404669-429769 GCA_963454935.2 Ilex paraguariensis | reverse complement strand
ACAAAAAAGGAGGGGGGGGGGGGGGGGGGGGGGGGGGTTGGTGCATCGGGGCTGAACACGTGTCAAGTTCAGGACCTTGGAGTCCGGATGGTCTTGATCGTCTAGGGTTTGAGTGATGGCACATGAAGTGGTTTGTTAATGAAATCTTAACCATCAAATCAAACCAAATCAAAATCAAATGTTTGGTCATATGAATAATTGTAAAGGATTTGAGTGATGATACCCTACCTTCAATTTTTGCTATTTAAAAAAATAAAAAAATTTCTTCACTAGTCTTATATTGTTAGAGTAAGTGAATAATGTTGTGCTTAAAAAAAAATAAAAAAATACGTCATTAAGGCGTTCGGTGGTCGGACTCAACTTCTCTCCTTTTTGAGACAGGTGTCTTTGTGTCTGGGTGGTGGGAGTTAGGGCTATCCTACATCAGATAGCCTCTGGGTGCGTGAGTAATTTAAATATCTTCACTAGCCTTTACTCTGATAGAATAAGTGATTAGTGTTGTGTTCACAAAAAAAAAACTTTTACTATTTTAATAGGTATTTTATAATTTTTATTAGTTAATTTATAATAAAAAAATTATTTTTTTTGTGAGTGATTTATCATTTTTGTAGATATTTTTATCATATTTATGATAATTATTTTTATTCTATATAAAAAAAAATTATCACTTTTATAAGTGATTTATCATATTTGTACGTGTTTTTATCATATTTTTATTATTATTGTGATAATTATTTTTATGAGTACCACTATAATAATAAAAGAACTCAATAAATTAAAATACCATACCAATTTTATTTTTTATTTTTTTTTGGTGGTGTAATCAACTCCAATAGGTATAAGGTCAAAAAGCAAAAGGTTGACAAGAAAAGTGTTGCAATTGTCTCTGCTCAGAAGGGAGGGATTGTTGTAGGGTCTCAACTGTCAAAGTGTCACTTACCCAAAAAAACAAAAACTGTCAAAGTGTCACGATTGTATTTGTGTCCATGATAAATCTGGCATATAGCAGCATTTGAACAATTACATTGGCATAAAATGAAATTGAATTAGGACAATTTCACATTGAAAAAAATGATATTTGCGATTGAGTAATATTAAACCGACTAAAAATAGATAATGAAATTATAGTCCGAATAATGTGGTATAAATAATTCTTGAATTTTAAATGAATAGAAGTGAGTCAAAAACATCATTATTGCAATGTCATTTTATTTAGTCCGTATTTTTTATATATATTTTTTTGGTTAACGTAACATTACTCATTTACTCTTTACAATTTTCTCGGACCAATATTATCACTCGGAATCTTATTCTATCAACCTGAGGGTACGTTTTTGTTACAAGCATATGTATTCAATTAAAATCACTCACTACAAATTCAAGTAAACCTACTTTGAGTGTCCTTTGCAACCTCTAGAGACAACCTATCATCAAGAGAGAATAAAGGAAAAATGTATTGATAAAGATCCAAATCCAAACGATTAATCTGTACATACCATGAAAAATATAATTTTGCGAACATTAAAAAAAATGTAAACATCACAGGGTCAAGTTTAAATGGTAGTTGACAATCACTTTAAAAAAATAATAATAATAAANGATAAAGATCCAAATCCAAACGATTAATCTGTACATACCATGAAAAATATAATTTTGGGAACATTAAAAAAAAATGTAAACATCACAGGGTCAAGTTTAAATGGTAGTTGACAATCACTTTAAAAAAAAAAAAATATATTGAATCTCCTACGCGTGGTTGGCATTATCATTTATATTTTAGAGAGATAAACATCCAAACTCAAAGTTATGACTATGGCTCGAGCAAATGAACACTTTTTATGGTCCAAAGCCGGCCTCTAAAATCTGTCAATTCAAGGGAATATCTGTTTAAAATTAAGTACGATAAATTTGTCAATACCTGGAGAAATTTATAGCTCGAGCTTTTAAATCAATTTATCGACCCAAATTTTTTTTTTTAAGTAAGTTGGATATTTACCTAAATAATTAACCAAAACACCATGATGATGAGAAACACTGTCAGAGTATTGATTGTTTAAACCCTAAGTTTAACTTATTACAAAATGCACCCATAGTTACTTGCTTAAGGAGTTAAAGATCTCAAACCATGAAACATTAAAGGTTTTCTCAGAAGAAACCTAGGCAGAGAGCTTAGATACAGCACTCACAGCTCTAAAGCCTCTCCTGCAAGTTCGGCTGAATCGGCTGGACGCGAAAGGCGAAAGGCATCTGAGTCTGGTAGTCTCTCACTCTCTGATGGTATCCACCATGAGACTCTCTCACATTAGCTTCCATGGCTACCAACTCTTGTTGGCGCTGCAAACATTGATACCAAGTATATAAATCAATTACATTATTTCATACACGGTTCAAAATAACAGAACCAAGCTTTTGTTAAGATCAACGATGGCTATATGTGGTTCAGTTGTATGCAAAATTCATGCTTAATGCGCTGGACATGGATTTCCAGCCCAAAAGGCGCACCTACTAGGTGGAGTGACCCGCGACCTTGAGTCAATGACTCAGGACCTCTCATCACCGACCGATATGGAACTCGTTTGACATCTTAACATAATGTTATTATAATATTTGCTTTAAAACAATTAATGGTCTTACCTCTCAGTTGGGTGATCGCTTTCTATAAAAATAATTAACAGCAATTACTAGTTTGCTTCGTATATTTTGATTAAAGTTAGTGTTATTTGTTTTTCAAGTTTTTAAAAATAACCAACAAAATACAATCTATTATAATAAAACATGACTCATTTTGAAACTCTCAACTTAGTTTAGCACAAAAGCGATTGAAATTCACTCAACAAAATTTTTTTCAAGCCTATACCTTTTCACGTTAATCAAAGTCAAATTTTCTCCAAAGTTGAAAATTTCACACACCTCATTCCAAGGTCAAACAAAATCTTTTCTCTCCCAATTTTTTATTAAAATGGTGGGACAAAATTGATTTTAAATTGTACAAATTATAGATAAGAAAGAAATAATAAATTATTATTTCATATATTTATTCTGCAAGACTAATGTTCAATTTATTTATATTATTTAGTGTCTTTAAGTACGAATTATTGCTAGTATATAACAATAAATATGAAGATTATAATGGAGTACAATATCTTGAGTTGAGTTATTTGTTGCGTGATCCCAACAATAACACTTCCACACCCCCTACGGTCTTCGTCTTCTAACATGACAGTGTATAAGGTAGTCTTAACAATATTTTATCCCAGAAAATTAACTTCTATTGAACTTTATTTTTGTGACATAGAAAATGAACTAGTGGTAGACTATAAGGCTAAAATGCAAATTATGTTGTAACTTTCTTGGTGGTGACTCATATGCAGGCACCAATCCTTTAAAAATGTTGATATTTCATATTTTTTCCAATTAGGAATAGACAATAAAGATAATTTAGCTACATTGATGTCTTCGTAATTCTTTGCAAAATTAATAATACCATTTAAACCTAATTTGTTGACATAATTTATTGACTCAATACATCACAATCATTGAATTAGTAACGGAATTCACCAAAAACTGTACTCCACTATCAATCCAATAATTATGTATGATTAAGTCAGTAATTTAGGTTCAATTGTAGCGGTACTCTTACAACACACACACAAGCTAGCATATTGCAAATACATATTCCCATACACACATATGTAGCATGTACATAAACATACAAAGCACAAGCATATTTGTTAGATGCATATGTATGGACATCATGGGGAAGATGATGAACATACCAAGACATTCATCAGCTCCTGATTCTCCTCCTCCAGAATTTGCTCCTGAAACAGTTTTCAGCCAAAACATCAAAGTAACTAGCTTTTCTCTCCTTTAGCAGAAATAATAAGCCTTTGGCACTTGTATTCTTATTCCTATTTGACTACAAAGAGAAGACATACTAGATTGACATATATACATATTGTAAGAGTAATACTACAATATTGAAATGGTTTTTTTCAATACTATACCGAAATTATTATAAACTAAAGGATGAATTTACAACTCAATCGGGTGAGAATACATCAAAATAAAATTGTTTAAAATTGAATCTAAGTTTTTTTTTTATCATAATTTGATCTCATGTGCTTGTGACCTAATTTAAAATAGTTTTAAGTTAACGAAAAGAAGATAAACTTGCAACTATAACTCGTTAGCTACCGAAATCTTACCATCCATATATATAACAATCTAACATATAGGGATAGAGTCAGACTATAAAATACCAAGTAGAAGGTAATACGATCTGTACATACATTTCTTTTCATCATCGTGAAGAACTCCATCTGTTATATACAGAAAGTGAAAAGAGAGAGAGAGAGATCAGATATTGTTTTGAGTTCAGAAGATGTATCATGGGCTTTAATCAACAGGTGAAGGTTTTTATGAGACTTGCCTGTTTGTTGCGAATATTAGAAAGCCCGATTTCAAGGGCGTCCTCTATTGCCATAAGCTCTTTGTATTGCAAAGATGTGATGTCTTCCCCCTTCAAGTGCCTGCAACATAAACACTATAAGCAGGGAGAGAAATAAAGAAGAGGAGTGGAGAGAGAAGAGAGAGAGAGAGACCCCTACCTGAGCTCAATCTGCATGTTCTCGTTCTCTTTCTTGATTCTATCAATTTCATTGCTGAGATTCTGTTATATATTTTGTATTAATTATTGCAAAAACCCACAAAGGTTATTTTTAGATAACAAGAACCACACAGATCCATGGACAATGGAGGAAAAATAAAAAATATGTACTAGGTCTTTTCATAGTCTTTATGTTACATGTTGTTGTAAACCTTTTTGGACAGTAACAAAATAATCAAACTTGAGAACTGGGCACAAAGAGCTTTCATCAATATTGGTCTATTTGATGGAAAATAAAATGAATTTGTATGTGCAAAATAAATTAAAGAGAACACAAGTTATCACTTTTTTTGCAAAGGAAAAGAAGAGAAAGAATAACATTTTACTACCAGATCTGTTCATAGATGTAACATCTCATATAGTTTTCTGTGTTTCTTGCCATGAAGGAACAATAAAATACTACTGAAGAGGGGGGTAGAGGTCTAGAAAGAGACAAGTACTTCCTATTTGTAGATCTGTTCATAGAATCCATGTTTCAAGTTACTTGACATATTTTTAGCAAAAAGTCGTGTCGTCTTACAGTGGGAGAAGCAGAAAAACCAGATGCTTTCAGGCAAAAATATGGACAAACGGGTGGGATGAAAACTCAGGAAGGAGGGAGAGAGAAAAAGAGAGAAGGGGAGGGGGATCAAACCCACCTCATGCTTAGCATCCCACAACTTCTTTCCAGACGCCTTGTGGTATCGTTCCAACATTTTGATCAACCTTCATGAAATTCCAAAAACCCACATAACCCAAACCATGAAGGAGAGAGATAGAGAGAGAGAGAGAGAGAAATAGAGATAGAGAGAGAGAGAGAGAGAGAGATACGTGGTAGAAGGGCTGCAGTACTCATGCATCTTGCCAGAACTAGCGAAGATGACCAGAGAGACATGAGCATCACAGAGAACAGTGATCTCCTTAACCTTCTTCATGATCCCAGTTCTTCTCTTAGAATATGTGACCTGCCTGTTGCTTGTGTTCTCTATCCTCTTGATCTCAATCTTACCTCTCCCCATGGCCTTTCTCTTTCTCTCTACCACCAAACTTTCTTTTTCTCTTCCTGCAGAATGTGAAAGTGGGACAGAAGAAGAGAAAATAAAGAGGAATGAGAGAAGGAGAGAGGAAAGTAATGGAAGAGTCTTTTCCACAATTGGTTGGGAGACAGGAAACTTTCGAAGAGCTCAGCCAAGATGGTTTGTTTATGGGGTTTTGACAAAGCCAAGCCAGTTGCTAATTTCTGTTGTCTGACTTAGCTTTGCTCAAATGCTCCATCTTCTTAACCAACCTTGTTGCACCTTCTTACCCTTTGGGTTTCTCTCTCTCTCTCTCTCACACGCATCATTTATGTCTTTTCGCATAAAAATAAATCTATTTATACATATGATCCACTGTATTCTACCAAAAATATACTAAAAATAAGATTGAAAGTTACAATTTAATTTAGTAAGATTACTATAAAATGTGGATGTTTGGAAATTGGAAATTGGAAATTGGAAATTGGAATTGCTCGTAATATTTTTATTATTGATTTTAATCTTTTGTTATAACTTGATTGCAATGAATAGTAAGTTAACCCAAAAAAAATTATATTCAACCTGTGTATAATTGTAACCTTTGATAATGTAATTGTATGCATGTGTGTGTGAGAGATAGAAAAGACCAGTTGTTGAGTAATGTTACTTGAACTTAAAATATTAACCAGATTTAATTAATCATTATTATTAATTTAATTATAAATTTTAATATTTATTAAAACTCATTATCTATTTAATAATTATGATTAATCAAATCAACAAATTATCTTAATATTTTAAGTCTAAATAACATTTTCAGGTTATAATCAGGTATTGCCTAATAGGAAGCTAATTAGGGTAATACACTTGAGTAATTATAGGGGACTAAAGTAAAGTTTGAAACTAGAAGGACACCGATTAGGGTGGTTTATTGGAGTATCGGTCAAATTTTTTATTTTAAGGTTGGATGTTTGAATTTTAGTGTTCATATTGGGGTTCGATGATTAACTATTATGTTAGTCAAGTTAAGTTTGTTTTGAAAAAAATAACGGATGCAATTAAAAGTCTCGTAATCCCATTAGTGAGGTCTATTGGAATGGTCTACGAGTATTCTACTGTCTCCACATTTTTATTAGAAAAAAAAAATTTGAAAGGCTTTGATAAGTAACATGTGTGGAGGTTGGACTGGACACGTGTCACAGTTCAGGATCTTGGATTCTGTGTTTCCCTAGTCTAGGGTTTGAGTGATAGCACTTACGATAATGCGTTAATGAAATCTTAACCATCAAATCAAATCAAAATCAGATGTTTAGTCATAGAACAAAAGGTACTAAAAGCATAAAAGTGACAAGAAAAGTCTTGCAATTGTCTCTACACCTAAGGAAGGAATTGTTCTGGGTTCAAAATTGTTAATATCTTCCAATATTAAGGACACGTTTGGATATGTCACATTGCTTGAAACCTAAGGGTGCAACTTTGGACGGTGTGAAGGGTGAACCTTAGTCTAATTTTATTTATATAATTTTCAGTTCTAATCATAATTCTATCTTGACCTCAATTTAAGGTATTAAACTCAAATAGTACATAAGTTTAATTCGGACAGTCTCGGAATAAATTCGAGTTACGTAATTTGGTCAAATTTTTAATTAGAATTATGATTACATTCGAGTTACATAATTCTGTTTGATTTCGGGTTAGAATTTCAGTTAAGTTCATTTAAGTCCAATAAAATATTTACTTAAAGTAATAATCAACAATTTTAATCAAATATTTAATATAAAAACCATTGATGGACCCGGACTAAGACCCAACTCAAGTTGTGGGCCCAACTTGGATAAAGGATCCACCTATACGAAATCCAATGGATCCAATCTAAAAGAGATTCATTCTTAATCAAGCTCCAAGAGTCAAGTTATCAAGAAGTAGGTATGGTCATCTCAAGAGCTTCATATACGCCGCCTTAAAGAAAGGAGTAAAGAAGTCAACTACGTCATTCTAAGATCTGGTTTTGAGGAGAGTCCTGCAACAGTCTTATCCGTTGCAAAGATGACATCACCTCTACCAAATTAACCTTTTAGTTACTAATAAGCCACCTCAATCCGTTAGAAGGTGACTATAAAATGTGAGCCCCACTTATACATAGGGGGCATCTCACACAAGGGATCACATCTGGTACCACTCTCGTTACTTTCACCTGAGCTCTCATTGCTCTCACTTGATCTCCTTACACTCCTACATCAATAAAACACTCAAGCCATTCTAGCTCTTTACAGTGGAGTAGGTTACATTGACCGAACCACTTAAATTGTGTGTTGTTTGTGTTGAGTTTTCTCTCTTTATTTTATTATATGCATTAATTACTTAACAGGTGGTGTACAAAATCAATTTGTACATCATTAACCATAATATTTAAAACATAAAAATCAATGTTTAACATAAAGACATAATAGCCAAAATGTTTAACATAAGAATGAAGGAGAAGACTGATTCCTAGTATTTTAACTTGTAAGTTATATTGATATATTGATTTATATATTTATTTTTAAGTATATTTAGGTTGAGCTCGATTTAGAATTCAAGTTGAACTTGATTTGAAATTTGGATTGAGTCTAATTTATATATTCGAGTTCAATCGGGTGACTTGGGCACTCAACCCAAGTACTGTCCAAATTCAACAACAGAAGTGAGAAGAAATTGAATATTTTGCTCACAATAAAATAAAAATAATTAGACCATATAGTGTTATATTTAAGTAATATTGTGTTAATATTTGTCCAATCTACACCTAACTAAATCATGTTTAAAACATATTTAATAGAGTTGTATCACATATAAATTATGTTTAGTGAACTCATATTGTGTTTAGTTAAATTCGTATCGAATTCAAGAGTATATTTAAAAATATCAGGTGTACATTTAATGTTGAATCAAATATTTTGTTACATATGTTGCTTTTTTTTTTTTAACCAATTGAACTAAAGTGGTAAATGGATCTTATTCGTGTTAGAAACTTAAATTATTCGATTTTTATCCGTAGGGTTTGTGTGTGTTAAATTGATATGATAAGGAAAATTTAATATTTACATCAAATTGTTTATATTTTATTAGTAAACTTTTCATTATAATCAAACGCATACAAAAAAATAATTTTTTTTATTTCTTTTCTTTTACTTCACTTTCTACCGTTTCACTTTATACCATCGATTTCTTTCAAATCAAACGGAGCCTAGAACTTATATTTTAACTTTTTAACTAGAATAAATATGTCTATTTGCATTTACCTTTTAACTACAAATAAATAAATATATAAATAAATAAAATATGACTAATGCTACGATGACATTAAGTCATTGTAGGGGAAAAAATTCACACCTATCAAAATAAAAAGATTCATTTGAAATGAGTACTCGAGATCGCCTTTAATCTGCAAAATAAACAAACTGTCACAGACAAGTGGGATACCGGCCAGAGGCACTCCGATACTAAAGTTAGTAATAACACGAGAAAGTGTATTCAATTTGTTAGACAAAAAGTGCATACCTTAGACTTTAGCTTTATTGGTATTTATAGAGAGTCTGTCCCCGATTATTCAAGACTACCTTCCTTGTTAGAATGTGGTGGCATACCTAAATTTCAATCATTCATTCCTTACTTCATGTTTGACCCTAATAAGATTTCCTTTCTCATTAGATGATTTAGGTCACATGTTAATTATGTGTTCTTATGATTTAGGTCATTTCCTCATTGGTCGTCTAACACCATCTTTGACTTTTCAAGTATTTGTTTAGTTGGATCTTATCCTCTACTCGGTCAGACCAATTTTAGCTCGGTCGGGATAGCTTAGTCATTTGCTCGGTCGGGATAGCCTAGCTATCTGTTCGATTGTACCAACTTTAGCTCGGCCCGAATAGCCTTGCTACTTGCTCAATCATAGTAGAGTCATTCCAAATAATTTTTTTCAACAACACGTGTAATCTGTCACGTGTCCAAGTCTAATTGTCAAATATAATCATAATTTATCAATCCATTCAGTCATCATTATTACGTGATGTCAGTCACTATACAATGATTAAATCTTCTATGGTACTGCGTAACCGTGATAACATCATTGCATTCAATATTTTCTTCCCTGTTGTTTGTAGGACTTACCGAAATTGTGTCATAGAGGAGGTGAAATTTGTTGGGTTTAAGCCCAGTTCAAAGTTACCCCAAGATGTGAACTGTGCCAATCCATTCAAATAGGCTTTTAGAAATCTGTAATATCTATACCCTGTTTGTTTTGCTCTAAAAAAATTATTTTTGATATTTTTTGTGTCGCAAAATATATTTGGTTATATGATNCTTTTTTTTTTTTAACCAATTGAACTAAAGTGGTAAATGGATCTTATTCGTGTTAGAAACTTAAATTATTCGATTTTTATCCGTAGGGTTTGTGTGTGTTAAATTGATATGATAAGGAAAATTTAATATTTACATCAAATTGTTTATATTTTATTAGTAAACTTTTCATTATAATCAAACGCATACAAAAAAATAATTTTTTTTATTTCTTTTCTTTTACTTCACTTTCTACCGTTTCACTTTATACCATCGATTTCTTTCAAATCAAACGGAGCCTAGAACTTATATTTTAACTTTTTAACTAGAATAAATATGTCTATTTGCATTTACCTTTTAACTACAAATAAATAAATATATAAATAAATAAAATATGACTAATGCTACGATGACATTAAGTCATTGTAGGGGAAAAAATTCACACCTATCAAAATAAAAAGATTCATTTGAAATGAGTACTCGAGATCGCCTTTAATCTGCAAAATAAACAAACTGTCACAGACAAGTGGGATACCGGCCAGAGGCACTCCGATACTAAAGTTAGTAATAACACGAGAAAGTGTATTCAATTTGTTAGACAAAAAGTGCATACCTTAGACTTTAGCTTTATTGGTATTTATAGAGAGTCTGTCCCCGATTATTCAAGACTACCTTCCTTGTTAGAATGTGGTGGCATACCTAAATTTCAATCATTCATTCCTTACTTCATGTTTGACCCTAATAAGATTTCCTTTCTCATTAGATGATTTAGGTCACATGTTAATTATGTGTTCTTATGATTTAGGTCATTTCCTCATTGGTCGTCTAACACCATCTTTGACTTTTCAAGTATTTGTTTAGTTGGATCTTATCCTCTACTCGGTCAGACCAATTTTAGCTCGGTCGGGATAGCTTAGTCATTTGCTCGGTCGGGATAGCCTAGCTATCTGTTCGATTGTACCAACTTTAGCTCGGCCCGAATAGCCTTGCTACTTGCTCAATCATAGTAGAGTCATTCCAAATAATTTTTTTCAACAACACGTGTAATCTGTCACGTGTCCAAGTCTAATTGTCAAATATAATCATAATTTATCAATCCATTCAGTCATCATTATTACGTGATGTCAGTCACTATACAATGATTAAATCTTCTATGGTACTGCGTAACCGTGATAACATCATTGCATTCAATATTTTCTTCCCTGTTGTTTGTAGGACTTACCGAAATTGTGTCATAGAGGAGGTGAAATTTGTTGGGTTTAAGCCCAGTTCAAAGTTACCCCAAGATGTGAACTGTGCCAATCCATTCAAATAGGCTTTTAGAAATCTGTAATATCTATACCCTGTTTGTTTTGCTCTAAAAAAATTATTTTTGATATTTTTTGTGTCGCAAAATATATTTGGTTATATGATTTTAAAAATAGTTCTATAGAATAAAAAATAGTAAAACTTATTTAGACAATAACTTCAAAAACAATGAAAATAAAAATGTGTTTGTGATGGTAGTGGTGAGAGTGTGGTGATGGTGGTGGTATGGTGGTGATGTTTTCTAAATTTTAGAAAGTTTATTTTCAAAAATATACAAAATAACTCTAACTTATACTTTAAATCTACCTAATTTTTATTTTCAATTTTCAAAAAATAACTGACCAAGTAACTTTTATCTCAAAAACTATTTCTGAAAACAAAAAACGGTGTCTAAGATTCAATCCAAATAGGACTTTATTTTTTGGGTCATTTTTTCTCATATTTTAGAAAAAAATGAGAATCTTTTCTTTTCCTCATAGTCTATCAAATTAAATTGGTCTACTAGCATTAAGTCTTCGGCTCACTAGACATCGGGCTAAAACATTTATCCAATTTGAAATACAATTTATCGAGGAGTGGCCGAGTTAAGTAAAGACTGAATACGCAGTAGAGATAGAGTGTAATTCATCTGAATTGGGCGGGTAAGACCATCCGTCCAGTCCCAACCCAATCTTGGTTTATAGTTTATACCATATGGGCACGTTTAGTTGGAGGATAAGGGTAATATAATGAGATAGAATTAAGAAAATAGTACATGGAACTCACCTTATACCCTATTTATTTGACATTTTACTATCCTAATACCGACCCGGTATTAATAGTGACTTAAATGCTTTCTATATGGCATTAATGAATACTACCTATCAGGTGGTATTATCTTCTCGGTACAAATGAAAGGTCGGTATAAGAGAATAAAATGATATAAATGTCCTCCTATTTAAAGAGTTCACATATAAAAAAATTATTTTAATTTTTTTTTTATATTATGTTTAAGCGTACGATGTCACTGCTTTTTTTTATATATTTTAAAAAAAAATTATTTTAAATTTTTTTTTTTATATTATGTTTAAGTGTACGGTGTTAACGAATTTTTAAAAAAAATTATTTTAAAAAATTATTTAAAAATTTTTCTTTTTATTATGTTTAAGCGTACATTTTTAACAGTTTTTTTTAAAAAAATTAAAAAAAAATTATTTCAAAATTTTTCTTTATATTATATTTAAGCGTTGAAGCGTGCGATATCAACGATTTTTTTTTTAGTTTTTTTTTTTTGTATTATGTTTAAGTGTACAAAGTTACCAAATTTTTTTTAAAAAAAATTATTTTAAATTTTTTTCTTGTATTATTTTGAATAGAATGAATGATGAATGATAAAATAATATATTTGTTATATAAGATGTGATCGAATAGATGATTGTTTGTAAAATCCACCATAGTACCTATTGAATAAACAAACAAGAGATGGAATTAAAATAATTTTTATTATCAGTACTAATATCCATTGGTATTAAAAATGTAAGGAATAATGCTCACAATTTGAATCAAAACCCCAGCCTCTGTTAATCCAGGTTGTCTAAATTAGACATCAACACATGCACCAACTGCACACATACACAGCCGCACACAAATGGTAATAAATTTTGCATTAAAAAAAAAAATGGAAGATCAAACCCAATGAGTTCAGGTTAATTAGTGTTATCACAAATCTACAAAATGTGGCACAAAGAAAAGAAATTAGGCTCATTCTCCAGACAAAACCCTCTAATACCATCATGCTTTTCCCACAATATCGCCATATGGTATAAATATCTCATAAGCTTCACAAGCTTGACATCAATAATAACTTCTCTTAGAGCTCGTTCATAGGGTAATTTTTATCAACCACACTGTTATACAGACAACCTCAGGGCGAAGAACTTCCAAAAGCTTGCAAAAAAAGCCGAAGGTATAATACCTGCAATTTATCAGACGCTAAGAATGCCCTTCTATACTCATCAGCTGAAATATCTTTGAGAAAGGAATAACATGCACACCTGGTTGCAAATATATATGCTGAAGCTGAGAAGATTTGCACAGGTGCTGAACCAATCATCTTCCAGCACTAAATTTCAAAATCAAAGTGCAGCTGATTAGAACCAATTTGAAACGTTGAAGTCCCGGAGCTTTCTAAGGTGTCTTTCCATGTCTTGTCTAGTTTTATTCCACTCTTCTTTCTCTATCACAGTGGTAGCATCCTCTCTTTCACTCTGAAAAACATAGGAGATGTCAAAAAACAACCAAAGCATAGCAAGCACAAAATAAAAATATGTTTTGGAATAGAATAGTCACCGGAGGAATTATTTTGAAGGAGTTTCCATTATCACGTATAACCAGCAAGTCATTCTTTCTATCCCTATTTCGGCCTTCTGGAACTGTGACCTATTGAAAGAACAATGTAAACAGAATGAAAGGGGCAACAGCAAGAGCTCAGGAAATCATATGAAGGGTATCAACCGTAATAGAAATAATTTAACCAAAACTTAAAAAGATAAGCAATAAAAATTATTTCATGAATTAGCAATGCCGGAACACAGACACAAAAGAGGCTTCTCTTGGTGAACCACAGAATTTCCACAATTATCATGGGCAATAGTTCAATTTTCAGGACATGTATGATCTCTGAACTTTTCTCATTCTCTACGGATGCTATTTTGTGTTATGTGGAAGCACAACAAACCAGAGAGTTTAACCCAAAACAATCCAAGCAGAAAATTAAATGAAAAGAGAACCAAGATTTATGTTTTCAGACCTACACCCACAATTGAAGAGAGAAATATATTCACCATGGAGATCAGGAACAAGGATGATAAAGGTGGCAGATCAGACTCTCACTCAAACCCCTTCCAATTAGTCTCTCACAATTATACCCAAGCACTTGCAAAACATGATTAAATGATTCAATGCATTCCAAAGAAATTAAAACTCAAAAGGGAAGAAATGAGCAATTGACTGACGGTTATCACCATTCCTTACCACAACTTTTGCTCTGGTAATAGACTTAGATTTTGAATCAATAACATAGATCTCCTCAAAATCCAACACAAACTCCAGATCCCCCAACCTTCGATTCCTATAGTGCTTTGTCAAGAATATCTGTAACAGAATGTAACAGAGACAACCTAGTTACACTGCTCCCAGAAATGTGGCATAATGAAATATAATGAGTGATCCTTATCTACATTGGTTAGAACTCTGGACAATATATTTTAGTACTTAAAAGTATGCAGTCCATATTCTCCCAATTGTGTCGTTTTAGTCCATAAAGTTTCAATTTGTGTTTAAATAGACCATATGATGATGGATGTTTAAATTGGTTACGGAAAATGACACATGCCAATTGACAAAATCCAATTTTGGTCCTAAAAGTATCTGAGAAATATTAATGTAATCGCTAAACTACCAATTTTTCCAATAACGTTTCTAGAGTTTCCAATTTGAAATCAAACAATCCAATTGATGGTGGACATTTAGATTGAAACGCAAGTGCCATGTGTGGCATCTTTCAACAATTTTAAGGACCGTTTACACTCAATTGGAAACATTATGGATGTAATTGAAAATTGAAGGACCAAAATTAAATTTTGCACACACTTTAAGCCTCATGGACCAAAAGGGGGCACCTTGCATCCCCTGCTTCCCGTTTAAACATATGTCATCGATTGATCTTTATAATTCTAATAACCTCAATCAAATGCTCCCAAACAGAATTTATGATTTAAGTGACTAAATAAATTATTCACATAATCACGCTTAACAGGTATGTGGGCTTAGAACTTTGGATAACATCACTAATCATAGTAGAATTCAAATCAAATCAAAAGAAGTTTTTCCACACTAACCAGAGCAAACTTAATTTATCCTTGTAGCACAAGGTTTAGGATGTTTCTAATGTTGGCTGGTGAGTTACTTATACATAACCGGTGTAATGCCTTTATGAGAACTTTTGGTACAATGATCCTTAAGCCTAAAGGAAAAGTGATGGTCAAAAGATGCATAGTTCAATATGTTTACACATTTCACCAAGAAATTAAACCGGAACAAAATTTCAGGAAAATAAAAAACAAAGGTGGCACGAAATAAACTCGTACCTTCAAAATTTCTCTCTCAGATTTATACATGGGATCCCTAGGAGCATCAATTGGTGGCTCTGTAACATTGTAGCATCCATAATCACTCTTTGCACATCGTATATACTGAAAATTCACCAAAACACAATAACAACGCTAGTTGAAATATCAAAACAAAACTCACATATCAGATCAACTTTATCAAAATGCAAGGCATGAAAAAAAAAATAAACCACTTTAGCTAGGCAATTGTAAATTAAAGGATCAAACAGTAACAATTGTTGAATGCTTGAAATATGATTTTTGCTGAATTTATGCAACAACAATCACAGAACCTCAATACAACATACTGCAAGCTTGTCAATTACCTTCTGAGGCATCGGCGCAAGGACCTTCGGGATTGCATAAATATCTGTATCTGGAGGAGTAACATACATCTACAACACCAAACAAAACTCAAATTCATCAGCATTTACGCGCACCCCCACTTATTCGAGATTCGATATTCTGTATGTGTATACACACACACACACACACACACACATATATATATATAGAGAGAGAGATTCACCTCTCTGAAATCGTAGACATCGTTGTCAGGATCAGGAGGTTTCCTGATAAAGAAATCGCAATCAAGCAAGCTGATCTTGTGAAACTCATCTTCATTGATTCGATAATCAACTACCATTTCAGAGTCCCAACCCTGAGTGGACACGAAGCTTTTGCTATAAACCATGGCAATATCATCCACATCATCACCGCCGCGGACGGCGGAGAAGGCAGTATCAGCGAGGGGGTCGTACTCGACGTCATAGTCTTTCTTGTTGTCGACCTCCTCTACCTCATCTTCGTCCATGTCGTAGTCATCCGGAGCACCCCCGTCGGCGTCACCGTCGTCAGCCCGGACTCTGAAGTCGAGCCTCGGAGAGAGACTGAAATTGAGCTTGGCCTTGAGGGAAATGGAGGTGCGGGTAGGGACTAGGTGTGGTGAAAATGTTGGGGATAGGGTGGGGAGCTTTGGAGAGAGAAGTGGCGGTGGTGTTGTGAAGAGAAAGAGAGTGGCTTTCATGGCTTCTGCGCTTCGGTGCTTTTACTGGGGAGTGAGAGGAGAGAGAAAGGGAAGACTGGATTAGATTGTTTCGGTTTTGATTATCTGCAGCCGAGACAAAAACTGAAAATTGCAACGTGTATATCTATAATTTCATGTTTTTTCGTTTTGGCGCTCGTTCGTTGGCGTACTTATCTAGATGTGCAATGTCTTTTGGAGACTTTAATTTACCAATATTCATAAAATCGAAAATTAAATATTAAATTTTTTAATCTTTAAATTATTTGATACTTACAAAAAATTAAATACCAAAATAAATCAAAATGTTTGACCCATTTAATGAGCTGAAATTTAAAAATTATTATTGGTACAAAATTTACACCAACATTCATATGAGTTTGTTTGGACTATGTCGATCTCCATCTCAATTTTCAAAAGTTTTGCATCAGTTTTCGAGGATCTAGAAAATAAGTCGGATAGAGAGAGAGTTTTAAAATTAATCGATGCTTAAGTCGATATTTTAATAAATAAGATAAAAAGCGATTTTCAGAGCCAAAATTATGTACTTTTCTTATTCCTTTAGCTCTTGTTACATTTCAAAAATTAGTTTCTCTTTAATAGTGAACTCTATACTCCCTTTTGTAAATATTCAAGAACAACTTGGGGTATTCATCATACCCTACAGTAAGAAATATGGTATTTTATTTTTTTACCCAATATTTTATGGAATATTTTTTTTTTGCCTACTCTATCCGATCAAGTGCATTATTCATACTCGAAATTCCGTTCAAAATAGTCGGATAAAAATCGGGTGAACATATATTTTTTAGTTATTAATTTTTGAAATCATTTTAATAATTTAATTAAGTGATCTGCACCAATAAACTAATACGATAAACTAATAACACTAAAAAAATACAATAAATTCGATAATATATAAACAATACAATAAAACCACAAACATCAACAAAATATTAGGGTTTCTACATTTTTTAATTTAATTTTTAGGAATTATATATATGTGTGTGTGTGTGTGCACGTAAGATAGGGTAGAAATACAAAAATTTTGTAAGTATTCAGCAATCTTACCTGACTTTTGCGGAACACCAAAAGATCTTTCGCTTCCCTACCCGATTTTTTTTGGTAACCGATCAATGAGATCGGGCAAGGTAAGATAAGATCGAAACTTACGAGTAATCAAAAATTTGAACACCTATAAGAATAACAATAAAATCTATATTTTACAAAAGATGAAATGTTTAAAAAACATGAAAAGATATCTAAACAAATGACAAATTAGGTAGTCAATGAATTATAGAATAGATTAATAATTAGATTTAATAGTAATTAAAATAAAAGTTATTTATTATTTAATTTAAATATATATATATATATATATATATATATATATATGTAATTTAAATTATTTATTAAGTAAAACCCAGATCATGCATTGTTAAGTACATAGAAAATGGGACGATATTGGTTAGATATTTCAAAGTTGTCAATTTAAAAAGTATAGAAATTATGTTGAGTTATCCACTTCAAGAAATTAGTTTCTCAGGGACCAATAAACTAATGCCACCCACTTAAGATTCTAAAATAAAAAAAAAAAAAAACTAAGGCACTGTGTTGTGTTATTAGTATACATTGCTATAGAATAAGTAAAACAAATTTTTATAATTAAAAAACCAAAACAAGGGATGATGTTTGGAAATGAAGCAAACCTTAACCCAGATAAAGTAATCCAGGTTAGAACATGAAACTGTCCATTCACCCCCTCTTCCTCTCACCGTCTCACCGATTCAGATTATGAGATATCCACCGAAACACAGGTTAGCGGTTAAAAGGCTCAGGCAGAACAAAGATCCCCAAAAAATAATAATAATAAAAAAAAATAAAAAAATTACTCATCCTCTCTCTGTCTAACCAATTTTTCTTCAATCTAGGGTTTACATTCTCTCTCTAAAATCTTGAAGCCCTAGATACCTCGATTCTTTTGATTCGATGGAGGAAAGTGGCGGTGGTGGTGGTGATAGTGATACTGTAAGGGTTGCGTCGTCGTTTGAGGTGATGGGTGAGCGGCAGACGTTTACTGTGGAGCTGAGACCAGGGGAGACCACAATTGTGTCGTGGAAGAAGCTTGTTAAAGACGCGAAGAAGGTCAATGGCCACACCTCGGCCCCCGAGCCTACGCCCATTGCTCACCCCAACCTGGAGTCCCATATAGCTCCGGTGAGACTGTAGTTAAGTTCAATTAATCAATTGTGTTTAGTGTTTTGTTTGTGGAATTGGGGAAATGATCAAACTGTTAATTTGTGTTCATTGCCTGATTTGCGTTTTGGTAGTTAGGTCGTGCGTGGAAGCATGGAATTTATGCCCTGGAATTGGAATTTGAGGAAACCAGTTGAAATATGAATTAACATCGTAGTCAATTCCATTGAAAGTAACAAATTCCATGTTTCGGAATGCAGCATTAGTGAAGAAGTTGTAGAGTACTAATCACTGTTGAGTTCTATGGGTTGGCAATTGACTGAAACAAAATACTATTCGGTATTTAAATATGCTGTCATTCATGATGGTTGTGTTGTTGATGGTAATTGTTGTTATAATGAATTGGAGGTAAAGTAATGTTTGGTTGTGTGCTTGAAGTTGTATTTTAAGTATGTTTATGTGGGAACTTGATATAAATTTTAACTACTGCAATTGATGTAAGTTGAGGTGTTTCTGCTCTTGTGCTCATCATATTGTTCTTATGTTAAGTGTTGAGGGTTGTTCCTTTGGGGATGGAATGAGCTGACATACCATTTATAGAATCATGGTTATGGTCTGTGATTCACATGTGAATAAATGTTAACTTGACTGCAAGTGTGATATTATTTCCGTCCTAGATATGAAAATTGACATTTGAACTTTGATGCTGAACAGCTGAAGGGTACTGGAAGTGATTAGACATAGTCAATGCAACATATGAATTGCAGTCAATTAGTTGCACCATATGATAGAGGTTCAGACAGTATACAATCGGGTCCAATCTTCAATAGGATTTCATTAATGAACACAGAAACCTGTTATAGGCTCGTTTGTATAGAAAATTCCCGTTTGTTTTGAACTTAAGGGATTTACTCGTTCTCTCCCTCGGCCGATACCCAATAATGGTACTTGCAATTAAAAATCTAGGACGTGTTGTATTCTATAGAATTTTCTTTTCGAACAGTTACAATTCTTGCAACTTAATTCATCCTGTGAATGATTCTTCCTTTTATCACCATTGGCTTTTCTGCTTTTTCTAATCTCGTGAAATAGTTTTTTTAATTCACAAGTCTGTCTCTTTGTGCGACAGTGAGTTAAATATTATTCAAGGTACATACTTGTATTTGTGTGTATAGTGCAGGAACTGTGCTATTGACCTGTTATTGTTCTTATTTTCCATCATCAAAATTTTTTATTTCTCATAGACATTTCCTTGTGTACATGTGAGATCTCAGTCCGACTAAGAGTGGTAATTTTTATTGTGCATGTTATTATGCGGGTTTGCAATTTTCTCATGGTTATTTTATTTGGTGATATAACAGTACGTACCCGTTGTGACTGAATAATTCCAATCAACTGTGTGAGCTGGTATATTTTCACAGTGCAACGATAAGGATGTATTTGTGCAATAATAGTTCTTCCCACGTTAGATTCTTAATAAACTTTATGCAGTTGTGATTCTTATGTGATACCATTCTTTATGGTGAATTTAGTTTACTGTGCATAATTATGCTCTACACCATAAATTTGTGTTGTATAAAGTATTTCGTGAAAACAGAGACTTGTTGTATGTGCTCTATTCCGGAAGCATGCTTTTCATATTGTCCACTATATTCTTAACCCAAGCATGTTATATTTTTGTCGTGTCTACTCATGGGTCCATCATGCACGATTTGAAATCTAATCATGTCATTTTTATGTCCTCTTGCCGTGAGTACGAGGGTCCCCATACTTTTTTTTATGCACAATTGGAAAATATATGCGGAGGCAGTAGCACTTGTCTATGTTGTTCTTAGTTGTTTCTTGCATTTGAAGGGGCAACCCGCTGAAAATGAAGTGAATGATGTGCCTCCTGCAAGTCGTTTTAGTGCTGTAATTGAGAAGATCGAACGCCTATACATGGTACGCAATATTTCTTCTGAAAGTTTTGTGTCTAAAAAACTTTTGGGTGCTATTCACTTGAACAACAGATTTTATACACGTATGATGTATTTAATAACATCTCAAATCTGATGATACTTTATTTGAATCTTTAATGGTCTGGGTGATAACTTCCATTTTTCAGGGTAAGCATAGTAGTGATGAGGAAGATCTTAATGATGTTCCTGATGATGATGAGTATGACACAGAAGATTCTTTTATAGATGATGCTGAGCTGGTTGGTTTTAGTTTTTTATTATTTGTTTTCTCGTGCATGGTAGGTCGATTTTTGTGCGGCATAACTAGGTTGCATTGTGGGTATCATAGAGCTCTTCATGTACTGGTGACGTCAATATTATAATTCTTGCTCTCTTGTTGTGCAGGATGAGTATTTTCAGGTTGACAACTCTGCAATAAAACATGATGGTTTCTTTGTTAATCGGGGGAAATTGGAACGAATGTGAGTTATTTTAGCACTTTGTTAACACAATCACATTATTCTCTATGTTTTCTCCTTGCTTTTTTTAATTGGCTTGTATTCAGGTAATTAGGACAATTAAGATGTCCACCCAAAGTTTGTTTCTGATATAACTCAAATAAAAAAACTACTTTCTTGGCAATCTGATGATGCTGGTCTGTGGATAAACTTTAAAAAATGTTGGAATTAGTTTGTAAATTTATTGGCTCCTAGTTGCTTCTAGTTTTAAGGTGAGATTTGTGTTCGAATGTTTGACTCCTATTATGATAAATAGCTTTTGAAGTTAGATTTTGAGATATAATCAGGATATAAGGGGCAACCTAGTGCACGAAACTTTCGCCATTGCAGGTTTTAAAAAGGGTTAGATGCACACAACCCTTTCTCTTCATGTAGAGAGGGTGGAATGTTCCATGATTCAAACTCATAACACCCAAGTTACAATGGAGCAGCCTTACTATTAGGCCTAGATCTAATCAGAATATCAATGCACAAAATCACATGGTGATAGATTATCTGAGTGTGTTGTTTTCGCTTCTGACCAAAAAATAAATTGTGAGGGAGTGTTGGGACTTTCTTGGGAGCCTCAATTTAGAAGAGATTTCTTCGATTACGAGTTGGAGGTTGTAGAGGTGTTCATGAATTATTTTATGGAGCTCAAATTACACGAGTACTGAAGTATTCATTCTTGAATTTGAAAGCTACTGGCTAATGGCAAGTTCATAGTGCAGTCCTTCTAAGCTTCTATTGAGCTTAAACTTGGGATGACATATATTCTTTTTTCCCTTGGAAGGCTATCTAGAAATGTAGAATTTCTCCCAAGATAGCTTTTTTGCCTGGACGGTGACAGTGGAAGAGGGGTGGCACCAAGATGCAAATAATACGGTAAATGGTACTTGTGCCCTGGGACAAGTATAGGTATCTCAGGTTGGATTGAGGACAAGGGCAAGGATTATGTTGAATGGGTTAAATTTTTCAAAGCGGATTGCTATAGATGGGGAGGTAGAATTATGAACAGTTCATTGTTGGTTACCTCTAAAGTTTCTATTTGTCAAACATTAATTTATAGTTCTTTTAGTAAGTTGGTTGTTGGTAAAGGTAGTGTGTTCCATTGTCTATAATCTTCTTGAGCTTACTGTAAAAACAGCTCATATTCAAATCGACCGAGTAGGACCACCTAAGGTTGATTTATATACTTGAGAACCTGTTCACTCATTACCAATTGGTTTTGAGTTGGATGCTCTAACATGGAATCAGAGTTGGGCCTTGAGGGAGTTAATGGATCAAGTCTTTTTTCCATTAAATTTTTTTTGTATGCATGGTTGCTTGTTTGTTTGGTAGTCCCACGTGTGAGTCCAGTCCCACAATAGAGACGATGTAAAAAGAGCTTGTGATGGAGATCGAAAAAAGATTGGATAAAGATCAAATTGAAAATTTTATTTATTTTTTAAATATTTTGTAGATTGTTTGGTTAGCTAGTATTTATCTTATTAGGATTGTTTTGAATAGAGTTTTATTAGAAGAATAATTTTATCTCATTAGGAATATTTATTTTAGGATTTTAGTAGGAAAATAATTACTATTTTGGTAGGAGACTTGACCTAGAAATATCGATATAATCTCTTCTATTTTACTAGAGGGAGTTATATTAATAAAAGTGTTTCTCTGCGGAGAATTTGTGTCTTCTCTGATTCCACCCCGTCTTTTTTTCTTTTCCTCTGATTCCTTCTTTTTCCTTCTTGCTTCAGCTGGTATCCAATATTGACTGATTAGGACCAACCAAGGTTGGTTTATATACTTGAGTGTTAAAATATATATACATATATACACACACACACACACTTGGGTGTCTCTACACTCGTTAACAATTAGTTTTGAGTTGGATGCTCTAAAACTTATAAAAAAATATTACTTGATTATCTTGGGATATAGGTTTAGAGAACACAGTTCTTGCTCATGCATTGCCATTTGACTGTATGGAAGAGAACAAGAATGAATTTGTTGGGATGAATTGATTTGGAAATGTGCATTTGCTTTACTGATTCCAATTTGTTTCCCTTTTGCTAGCAGAGAACCTACTTTATTGGCAAACCAGCAACCGAAAAAAAGGAGGCGGAAAGATTTGGCAAAAGGCAATGGTGGGAGTGATGATGGACATGTTTTAAATAAACATGTCAAAGTTGGAAAGAAGATTGCTGGAAAATCAGAACCGCTAGTTGGGAATCACTCTACTTATCCGTCTCAGGGTATTGCCATACCAACAATATATTCTGAAGATTTGAAATTTCAGAATCAAGTGAATGATTCTGAGGTTTCTTTTAAAAAGAAACCTGGTGATACTAGAACTTTTGCAGATCCATCTCCCTCAAAGGAAAAGGATATTGACAAGCAGAAGACAATAGTCCTGCCATCTAAGAACTGCGGTAACAAAATGAAAGAGGAAAGTGAATTATCTGATACTTCAAATCAGAGGTCGATCGAGAAAAGTTTTTATGCACAATGCAAATCTCAATCTGGAAGGTTACCAAACAATGTTGATGATTTAGATCAATCAGTTCAGCGGAAAGATAAAAGTACCATTAGTGAACGACCTGATGTCAATGTCCCTGAGGGCAAACACCCTATGCAAAGTGTTGTGAGTAACTCAGTAGTTTTCTTTGATTTATATTTTCTCGTATGTCTTTTCATCTTGGCAATGGATTAATTTCACAAGTGCAAGTGCCACATTTTGGTGTCTACTTGATACTTTGGGCCATTTATTTGGAGTTTTAAGCAACCTAACGTGACCCTAGCATAGTCAGTGAAATTTGATTTTGAAGTGAATCCATGTAGTTTTTTGTCAGTTATTTTTATCACGATTTCAAACATTATAAGTTTACATTGTTGCTTGCCTGTCACCCAGGATTGTGTCAAATTCTATTGGCATTACTTGTAAATATCTTCAAATTTCTTTGGTCATTCATCTGTGTTGCTATCCTTATTGCTGCAAATAATAAACTTGTGTAATGATCTATTAATGCTCAACATTGGTTGAGAATAAAAGCGATTGTGTAAAGATCTTGTATAATTTTTACTTTGAGTGGCTACAAAAAGATTGTGTAAAGGTCTTATGACAATAGAATGCAGGTGATTTTAGGGGACTAAAGGAGGAGTTCCAAATGCCATATGCATAAAGAAGCTCCTTTACTGCATGTTTTGGTCCTTTTTTGGCAGCAGCTCCTTTACCAAGTGTTTTGGCCCTTTTGGGCCATTTATTTTGGCAGTTCACTATTTGGACCCATCCAGAGACTCTAGACTTGTACAAGTTGAAGGCTGTATTGGAAATTGTTTAGTGTTATATTCTGGTGCATGAAAAATTATACACTGAATCTTTGCGATCTTTTTCTTTTTCATGTTTTTCAATCGATTTCTCTAATATGTTGGCGATGAATGATAACTGCTGTATCAACAGCGAGTGTTACATTTACTGCCTTTCAAATGTTCTTCAGTTTGTTTCTTATCAAGACAATATAAGTAGTTATATTTTGCTGTATATTTTGATTGTTACCACTGTCACTATTCCATTTTGATGCCGTACGTTAAATTATGCAGAAGGCCCCATTTATACAGAGGAAGGACGGTTCTAGTGTCAGACCAAAAATTGGGATGCTTGAAAAATCCATTAGGGAGCTAGAGAAGATGGTTGCAGAATGTATGTTAGATTACTGTCCTGACAATTATAATCTTCATTAATGACAATTTAATCAATATAGGATATTGATTAAATTCTCATTTATGTGAAAACATAACAGCGAGACCACCAACTATGGAGGTTCCAGATGCTGATATTTCGTGTCAGGCTGTCAAAAGGAGATTGTCACCTGAAATGAAGCAGAAGCTGGCTAAAGTTGCTAGACTAGCGGTATGATTGTATATTGATTACTCTATAACTATTTATTTTCATTTCTATTCTCAAACAAATTATTTCTGCACTCATGTTTTCCATCCCCCCCCCCCCCCCCCCCCCCCC
>CAUOFW020002192.1:292668-397206 GCA_963454935.2 Ilex paraguariensis | reverse complement strand
CCCCCCCCCCCCCCCGCTCCCCCTCCACTCTTCGCGCTTCTGGACACTGGTTCGAACCACTTAACCGCCTCCTAACTCGGAACTACCAGTTTCTTCGGCCAAAGAAATCAACCAGAAGTCGCTTGGAGTGCCATCAACTTTCCTTCTCAACAATTTTCTCGCCTATTTTCCGGGAAAATTCTCCCATCGAAACATCCTCTACCTTTAAATTCCTCCTCCAGGTCTGTTACTTCGCTTTTCATATTTATACTTCATTAGGCTTCACAGATATTCTATTTTTTTTTTCTATGAGCAGCAAATATACTTCGAACAGTGTCTTGATTTTGAAGGCCTTAGACGCTGTGTGGATGAGAATTTTGGAGTTTTGATTATAATAGAATATGTTCTCTTCTCTGCCAATCGAATTATTGTGCCTTTGAACACACACACACATACTTATATAAAGAATTTAAATGTATACAATTTGAAATAGGAAAATGATTGTAAAATTTGGCCCTGCTCAATTTGGAAATAGTCTGAATAGTTGAAGTTTGGGTGGTTTAGGCGCTTTATAACTGTCAAAAGAGCAGGCTGCTTCATAATTATCCACTAGCGACCTGCCCTGTGCGATGTACGGGATTATGATTCGTGTCCTTTTTTTTAATCACTTGAGAAGTTAGATAAACAATTATAGAAAGTTTTTGGGTGATAAAATTTAAATTTTTTTTAATATATTTTAAAAAATAGGGCTAGTTATTGAGGAGTTGAGGGTAATTACAAATGACACATGGTAGAATATATTTGACGGAGTCTTAGGTTTTGAACTAAAAAATTTTAAATTCTAATAAATTAGATTATGAGTAGGTAAGGCTTCCCAAGCCTTCTCACCTCTAAATTGTTTGTTAAAAATTTATAGATAGATTACTTTTTCCCTTATTGGGTTGATATTTTGAGCTTCATGCTTAGTTTTTCATCCATGTGAGTCGGTTTCCTGGTCCGAAGATGAATTGCGAACTGTGGTGGCCATGCCTTGAGAATTTAAGAAAGGAGAATGTTTTGATATAAAGCATGATAATAAATAGAAGAGAGGATCATATTTTAGTAGTTAAGCTGCTTTTGGAGATTAAAAAGCTTGTGTATGTATGTTACACCTTTGGACAGTGAGAGAGGAAATGCAGAGAGAGAAAGTGGAGATAGAGGCGGAAACATGACTGATTAGAGACTACAAAGATTGAAGAAGGTTTAGGGGTGGGGTTGTGGGGGTAAGTAGGCTGAGAATCCTCTCTAGCAATTAAAACCTTGGGAATCTAAAATCAGAATGAGATAAAATTTGCTTTATTTGAAAGTATGAATTATTGGAATTTGCATATGGAGAAGAATTTTTTTTCAAAGGTCAAAGGTTCAAGTTTTATTGAGGTCAAATGTTCAAGTCTCCCCTTCCCTCTCCCTCCCTCCCCACCCAAAAAAAATTTGGAATGCCTAGTCCAAACATGCTGTTAGAGTTAGCATGAATTGCGTATAAGGCGGGAAAAAATTGGTTAACAGGCGTAAATCATGTTAAAAGAGTGGCCTTGTCTTGCATGTTGCAGGGGATAGAGGGTCTCTGAAAATGTCCCTGAGACAACTCATACAAGTCTCTGATTAGGGGTTTAATGGGCTAAGCTGAGTTGACTACCTGGCTGTTCAAGCTTAGCTCAGTAGAACATCAGTGAAGCTTGACCTCGGCCCCATATTATTGAACACTGCTTGAGCTTAGATTGTAGGATATATAGCAGTGTTCTGCTTGACTTACTTGGCTTCATTCCTTTACAAAGTTGAGGTTTCTATAGTCATTAAATTTAAGATGCAAGCAAATTTCAGTGCGCCAATGCAAAGTCAAGGACCTTTTAGTCCCTATAAGTATGACGTTGTTGCACAGGTAAAGAAGACAGCCTTTCCGAGTCAGATTATGCTGCTTTTAGAAAATCAGTAATGGTGAATCTGAAGTGGTACAACTGTTGTTTTATCCTGATATTCTTGTTGACCACCTACCACACAAGTCAAAAATGTTATCAGTCATTTACTTAGCTACATAAGATGTGCTCACCAGCAAAGCCTAATGAGTTAACCAGGCAGTTACTTATGATTGGCCTCCTTTATGACAAACCTACAGTTTGTTTTGTCATGAGCTAATTTGAGCAAGTCAGAAACTGAGTTGAGCTCGAGTCAACTATGCTCGCTTTATACCTGAAGTATGTGGGTTTAAGCTAAGTGATATGATCAAATTGTGGTCAAGTTCTTACCTTCTACTCTTCAAATCAATCAACAAAGCATTGCTCCAACTACGTGTGGAAGATTCAAGATTCTGACATCATGTTTCTGTTCCTGTGTTTAGTATAACAGTGTCTGTTGACCTAGAAAATTCAAGAGATAAGTTTCTCCTTTACAATTTTTGTGCATGCGGTCTCTACATCTGTGTCTTTTTCTATCATGGTCAACATCCACATTCATGTCTAGTTGAGGAACTAGATGTAAATTCTATGAAAAAATTGGTTATCTCTAATAGTGAATGTTTGAGCTTGTCACAGTAATTTGTATGCAGAGGCTCTCTGTGTACTAAGTACAGTATATGATGCCAAAATGGGGTTTTATATGTAGACTTACTATTTGAAGATGGACTTTTATGCAGGCATTGCCTGCTTCCTGTTCCTGTCATTACTGTTAACATTCCAGCTATATCGACTTTGACATTTTTTATTTTGGAATTACTAGAGATTTATGGTGATATGTAATATATGAAGCTTATGGGTGATAAAGTCAATCAGTCTCCTCCTTTTGGGATTCCATCTGCCCAGCCTGATCCTCAACCACTTCAGAACTACATTAGTTCTGACTACCATGCTCGCAATGCTGGGAGTAACCTCTTTCCTGTTGCAGTGATCTCAGCAGGGGTTGTCCATGGTATAATGCAGCCCCAAACGGAATCTAATGGTTCTCAGCAGGGATCGGGAAGTGTCAATGATATTGAATCTGCCGCCCAAAATGTTGTGCTGCAGGAACAAGTATGTCTTTTAAAGAATAGGCTTCACTACATATTAAATTTTCCCCTTTTCTAATTGATGCAATTGAAATGTCTTTGTCTGTAACTTACAGGAAATTGCCACCCAAAAAATTATTCATAGTCAAAGGTTTGTTTGATTTACTTTTAGTGAATAATTTACTGGTAAATGTTGAAGCTACAAGGTGGTTCTGATATACCTGCATATGTGTTAATTCAGGGAAGCAAGAGATGCGAATGGGACTCCTGAGGATAGTGCAGACATTTTCTCTGGACGTCATGACCCGAATGTTTTAAAGGTATGTAATTTTGTCTCTCTGGACTTCTTTGAATCTTTTCCTTTATTCAGGAGCCACTTCGTGTGAGGACTCATAGCATATCATCTTTCATTCTCATATATGAATATGTGAATTTAAGCTTTGAGTATATACAGGAGCATCTCCTGAAGATGACCACGGATCATCGTGCCCAAATGGCCTCAAAACACAGCAAGTCTACCTTTCCGGCAGAAGGTTGGTGCATTAGTTTCATTTAAACATTAGACTATCCACTTCCCCTTCATATATTCTGCACAGATGTGGCCAACAGCTATTTTCTATGATGATATGCTGATGGGAAGTTATTTTGATGTTTCATTAGTAATTTATTAGTAGAGAAGAAGCAGTGCAGTAGAGGGGTACTGCTCATCTCCTAGAAATGAAAAGTAACAATTGTTTTGAATAAGAAAAACTAAAGATCTAAATAATTCGGCCCCTCCTTTTCTAGGGTTTGAATTTAGGAAGTACGGATACTTCTCACGGGATGCCGTGGTAGTATCGGACACGGATTTGGCCAGGACACGACCGGATACGTGTCCGACATGGCTAGAAGTGTCCTGAATAGTGAATTCAGTCGGCCACGGCCACGGTACATCTAGGATACGGCCAATAATTTTTTTATTAAAAAAACAACTTTTAACTATTCAAAATATACTTTTTTTAATATGTTTTTTTGTTATGTAACTTATATACTACGAATATTAATAGATGCAATGATGTTTAATGAAAATAGTGAATATTTAATTTGATCTATTTCAATTTTAATCAAAAAACNTCTCCTCCTTTTGGGATTCCATCTGCCCAGCCTGATCCTCAACCACTTCAGAACTACATTAGTTCTGACTACCATGCTCGCAATGCTGGGAGTAACCTCTTTCCTGTTGCAGTGATCTCAGCAGGGGTTGTCCATGGTATAATGCAGCCCCAAACGGAATCTAATGGTTCTCAGCAGGGATCGGGAAGTGTCAATGATATTGAATCTGCCGCCCAAAATGTTGTGCTGCAGGAACAAGTATGTCTTTTAAAGAATAGGCTTCACTACATATTAAATTTTCCCCTTTTCTAATTGATGCAATTGAAATGTCTTTGTCTGTAACTTACAGGAAATTGCCACCCAAAAAATTATTCATAGTCAAAGGTTTGTTTGATTTACTTTTAGTGAATAATTTACTGGTAAATGTTGAAGCTACAAGGTGGTTCTGATATACCTGCATATGTGTTAATTCAGGGAAGCAAGAGATGCGAATGGGACTCCTGAGGATAGTGCAGACATTTTCTCTGGACGTCATGACCCGAATGTTTTAAAGGTATGTAATTTTGTCTCTCTGGACTTCTTTGAATCTTTTCCTTTATTCAGGAGCCACTTCGTGTGAGGACTCATAGCATATCATCTTTCATTCTCATATATGAATATGTGAATTTAAGCTTTGAGTATATACAGGAGCATCTCCTGAAGATGACCACGGATCATCGTGCCCAAATGGCCTCAAAACACAGCAAGTCTACCTTTCCGGCAGAAGGTTGGTGCATTAGTTTCATTTAAACATTAGACTATCCACTTCCCCTTCATATATTCTGCACAGATGTGGCCAACAGCTATTTTCTATGATGATATGCTGATGGGAAGTTATTTTGATGTTTCATTAGTAATTTATTAGTAGAGAAGAAGCAGTGCAGTAGAGGGGTACTGCTCATCTCCTAGAAATGAAAAGTAACAATTGTTTTGAATAAGAAAAACTAAAGATCTAAATAATTCGGCCCCTCCTTTTCTAGGGTTTGAATTTAGGAAGTACGGATACTTCTCACGGGATGCCGTGGTAGTATCGGACACGGATTTGGCCAGGACACGACCGGATACGTGTCCGACATGGCTAGAAGTGTCCTGAATAGTGAATTCAGTCGGCCACGGCCACGGTACATCTAGGATACGGCCAATAATTTTTTTATTAAAAAAACAACTTTTAACTATTCAAAATATACTTTTTTTAATATGTTTTTTTGTTATGTAACTTATATACTACGAATATTAATAGATGCAATGATGTTTAATGAAAATAGTGAATATTTAATTTGATCTATTTCAATTTTAATCAAAAAACTAATATTTGTTAGGTCTTATTATTAATATTGTTATAATATATGTTTTATTTTTAATATATTACGACTCTGTTATTATTTAAAAAATATATTATATTATTTTAATAACCGTATCCTTACCGTACCTGAATCCCATAATTTTTAACTTTGTCATATCCCCGTGTCCGTATCGTATCGGATACGACACCCGTGTTCGTATCCGTGCTTCCTTGGTTTGAATACATGTTCATTAATGATGCAAAGCAGGGCTAAGCATGGGCCTGGCTGGGCCAAAAAAGGTCCAGCTCGTTGTGCCATATTCTCTGGTCCTGGCACAGCCATTAGTCCATTGATTGGATTTGGGTAAAATTGTTGAAGTAGAATACATACTTCTTTTGTTTTTATATGTAAAAATTGAAGGAAATTTGCAAGAAATGTGTATGTATGTATTTATTGGCATTATAACTGTGCATGGACCCAAAAGCCCATGGGAAAATATGTCTGGCACAGGCCCTATTTTTTAGGGCAGGGCATCCTGATCCATGCTAGTCATTATGCCAACTGGTGTACTCGTTCTTTCGATAATAAAATTTCGCTTGAGTGGCCTCCTAGTCAAGAGGCTATTGAAGATTGAAGACCATATCTGAACTTACTTGATGCAGTTTCTTTTAAAAAAAGTTCTGTTTCACCTCAGATTTCATCATTTTATATACCTATTTATTTCGCTCAATAGAAAGATACATTGTGTGATGAAATAGCAAGTTTGAACCTGCAAGCATTTTCAATCCTATGGGTAGGACCAGGATTTTTGGATTGTTTTATTTATTTATTAGTATTATTATTATTTTTTTTTGGGAGGGGGGACCCATTTTTGAGATAAATGTCATGGCTCTGTTATGAGCATGCTTCATTGTCCATTTTAATAACCCAGTACACGAAAAGGGGAGTAAAAAGAAACACTTATTTTTTTTGGAAAATGAACTTCTTTATGTTTATCAACATTCTGCTCAAATCTTGTAAGTTAACATGGTACGGTAGTGATTGGCTTATGAGATCACATAGTTGGAATGGTTAGTTTAGAATACTTCAGTGCTTAAAAGAGTGTGGCCTACACTAGGTTTATGGTGTGCAAATGTAACAGAATGCTTGTAGGCTAAAATTTTGATAAGTTGAGTAAAGATTGTATCATTTTGTAATGTCTTTTGTGGACAACGGGGTTGATGGGCTGTGCCCTGTTCTTTGGCACATTTTAGTGAAAGTCACATGGCAAAAAACTAAGTGAAAAAAGGAAAAAGAAGAATGTCAAATCACTCTATGGGAATAAATGCTAAGCCTTTGCTTGCATGTCAGGTCATGTGGAAATTGGAAATGGATATGGCGTACCAGGTGGAGGTGCTTATTATGGCATGTCAAAGCATAATATAGTTGCCACTAGTAAGACTACCTAATGCTGAAGTATCTTTTGTATGATTTGTTTTTGTACTTTGGGGAAATCTGACATTTCTGGTCATGACACAGGTCAAAAAAATACGGAGCTTGGTGGGGAGTCTGAACTAAAACCCGTGGCTAAAGAGTTGCCTGAATACCTAATGCAGAAGTTGAGAGCAAGGGGAATTCTAAAGGATCACTCAACCAAAGAGGATCCAACTATCTCTCACAATGCAAGTGGATCTCTTTTACTGATCCTTTATATTTCTCATCTTCTCCCTTATTCCAACTACTTTTGTGTTATAGGTCTTCAGAAACTAAATCTTCATGGTTGGCCCTTTTCTTGAATTATACTAAGTTAAAGCTCGAATATTGAGGATTAGGGTTTAGGAAATAGAAAGAGGAGGAGAAAGAAGAGAGAAAGAAAGAGATTGTGAAATAATGTTCTATGTACGATGTGTTGCCTTACACCTCTCATTTATAATAGACTGACATTATGGGTAATTACAATATTACCCAACAATACTAATAATCTAAAGGGTTAATTGCACTGGAGGTCCCCAAAATATAGAGTTTGTCTCATTTTGATCTCTAATATTTCAATTATATCATTTTGGTTCCTAAAGTATTAAATATGTTTTTATGTGGTCCCTTAAGCAAATAATATCCAAATTGCTAACAGTTTTTGATCATATACTTGTCACGGGATATACTTAAATATGGGTAAAAAATAATTTAGGTAACTCTTGACATATAATATCATAAACCCATGAGCCCTCTATGCTGTCAATTGTCCCCTCATTTTTGCTTTACAATCCTTTGAATCTCATTTTTCACTTCTCAACTTTAACCATTTTGTTTTATTTGTCTGTTTGTTTTTCAATCTTTCCTCCTTGATTAGACTGTTGATAATTCCTTCAAACCTTGCTTTCCAGAGGTCGGAGACTGTATCATCTGAAACCATTGCTACTGAAAAAGTGCCTGCAGGATGGGTGAGTATTAGTTGCAACACTTATTGTCTATTGTTATTTCTATTATATTTGATTGGAATTAAAGGTACAACCCAATTTAGTCCCATTAGTGGAGGTCTGGGAGGGGTATACACAGGGACTCTCCTCAAATTTGAACCCAGAATCTCAAAGTTATTGGGCTGAACTTCAACCTCTGAACTGGTGGCACCTTGTTTGTTATGTTAGATTGGAAATGCTGGAAAGAATCTGTGGATTCTAGACCAGTTGTAACTTGTAATAGGCATTATGAGTGAATGGCAAATTTTAGTATCTTAACATGTGGCTGTTGAATATGCTTTATTCTTAGTTCTGCTTTTTTATTTGGTACTGTAAAATTATTTGGATCAAGTTTAAAAAGCTGGAAATAATTGGGTGAGTCGTCTTTCTAACATCTGCATGCCATCTCCGCCAAACAAGTGCCTTAACCAATCCTCGAGTTTTTTTTTTTTACTTCGGATGGGAAGGATTTTTATATTTTTTGAACTAGTGTCGAAGAAGTGTGTTGAATAAAGCTTAGTTTGGTTTGGTTAGCTTTATGTAGAGTTTTTTTTGCTCTTAGGATTCGAGGATTGACATGGTTCGGTTTGATTCTGTCTTGGGGCATGTACTGGCCAAGCCCAAACTGTGTTGCACCTCTGGGCTTCAAGTATGCGACCTACACCTTGTGTGAATAAAGCTGGAGATTAAGACTGCATGTAAATAATCTAATATTTTAGATTGAAGTAAATTAATTTAAGTTGAAGGTGCCAAAAGGACAAAAGGAAGGCTGAAAAGAATATGGACTGGGGCTATGGGAAGTCACATGATGGCCTTCCGGTTAACCAACAATATTACTTTACCAAGACCCAAGTGCTGAAGATGGATCCCAGTAGTCATTAAAACTAAGCTTGGTAATTGCCTTTTTTTCACATATTCAACCTTGCATTGATACTGAACTCAAGGAAGAAACCCTATTGGGATTTCCAGGAATTTGCTTGGCTCAGTTGCAATGAGACGCTATATCTTAAATGTTATATAGCCCAAAGCCTTGTGAAACTTGTAATCTATTTGAATACATAGGGAAAGCTTAAATGTTGGAGATACTATTGAAATATTTGAATTTTTAAAAAGTATGAATCTGTTCTCAAATCTGGCGTGTAGTTCTTATTGTAGTTTCAGCTAATGGAATTGGGGCTTGTCAGCCATATGTGCTTACTGCTTACATAATAGCTCATCCCAATTCTTCCTTCTATTTACATAATTTACCTCTATCCATGCAGCTTAAGGCTACAGACCCTGCAAGTGGTGCTCTGTACTATTATAATGAAAAAACAGGGAAAAGCCAGTGGGAAAGACCTGCTGAGGCTGCTTCTATCTTTGTGCCCCCATCACCTTTATCTGTTTCTGAAGATTGGCAAGAGGCAACAAATGAAACAACAGGTATGCCATGTAGACAATTGTTTTAGCCCATTTTCTTAATAAATAAGAGAAAAGCAAAGAACATGCATTATCATTTTTCGAATGGAAGGCTTCATGGTTAAACTAGTTAGTCTCCCTTTCTTTTGTCTCTTGAACGATTTGTCTTTACAGGTCAAAAGTATTACTACAACACAAAGACACAAGTATCACAGTGGGAGCACCCTAATTCATCACAGCAGCTTGCGTCACACCATTATGACAGCATGGTTTCCAGGAATGCAGCTAATGGAAATGGGACTTGTCAGCCATATGTGCTTCAGAAATGCATGCAATGTCATGGTTGGGGATTAGGCCTTGTGCAGTCTTGGGGTTACTGCAATCATTGCACACGGTGTGGTTTCTTCCTTCTGTATCAGATCTAATCTTTGGCTGGAAGTTTACACTATATCTTTTGTTCTAATATTTGCTAACCTGCTAGTGAACACAATGTTGATGAGAACAATTTCAACTTTGGGCATGGTTGGTATTTTCTGAGTGTACAATGTGATGTTTATCAAAGAGGAAAAATAAAGAAAATTAAACATTTGGGGAATTGACTATCGGTTAAAAATGTTCATTCATGTGTCTTTACTCCTAAGTGAATTTCATGTGTGAATTGATTTAACCGAAATTATCCCAGTGTTTGCCACCCTCATTGTTATTATTATGTTTTCAATTATCATCATCAATATTCATTATATTAATCATCATTATCATTGCTATTTACAAAATTATAATGATTATAAAATTGATTAAACTTTATTGTGGATATAGAGTTCTCAACCTTCCTCAAGGCCAATACTTGTCAGCCAGTGTGGCAAACCAGCAACAGATCACCAATGCTGCAAGTACCAGAGAAGATTCAGACAAAAGGTTTTCCAAGCATAGGTATCCTTCCTTCCTTGAAGCTGAAGTTTTCTTTTGACTTCTTAGTGTTGGCATAATGCTAGTAAAAAATTGTCTTTTCTGTTAAGATGCACATGGGAAGGAAGTGACTCCATCCCATGGGATTGGAGCATGTTGGCAATTGAAATTTAAGTTTGCGTGGATTCTTCTGCTTTGGAGGAGGACCTTAAGGCTGTGGAAGATTGAGCATGTATTCCAAGTCTGTGCCTTGTCTAAAACATAAATAAAAATATTAAGAGGGGACGGTGTAAGATCACAAATGATGATATCTTCATCTTTTAAAGACAACCAAGAAATAAATTCTAACTAACAAAAGTAGAGGCAAGGGGAGAAAGACAACTGAAAAAAGAGCAGGTGGAATAAAGTTAGAAGACCTGATGTAACAAATAAAATAAAAAACTCCTGCTTGAATTGAGCATGGAGTCATAATTTACTTATCTGGGAATTCATTAAGTTGCTCAAACTGATTTGTTGGACATATCAACAATCTCTTTTGTAAAAGAAGGCTTCTTCTGTTGAATCCCTCATTTCCTTTATGATGAAATTAAGTGCCATTTGTTCTCCTTACCCATATTCATGAACAAAAGAATACTCATAAACATTATTGCGTCTTACATATTTGGAGATAATTCTGGTTCAGTTCAAAGTAGCACGGCATTCGTCAGCATTGGTCCAATTTCAAATCTGGGAGACAGATGAATTGAGGGCTGGGGGAGATTATGGCGTGTCCAGCCTATAGGTCTGCTTAAGAAAAGGGGAAATAGTACCTGGAATAGTTGAAAATCATTTAGAGTTTTATATTGACATAATTGATTGGTATTTGTGTCTATAGGTCCAATTTTAAACCCCCAATCGGAAAAGGCAATAAACGAGACAGCAGGAAACGAGCCAACACTGAAGATGATGAGTTGGATCCCATGGATCCAAGCTCCTATTCAGATGCTCCCCGTGGAGGCTGGTATGAGCTATATATTTTTATTCAAACAATATGATAAATTTCCTCTGCAAATTTATGTGTAATGCATTTGCATGGTGATATTGTCTTTATCCAGTGTTAAAACCTAAATTATTTCTAGGTAATCTGAACTAGTGCTTGAGTAGTTCACCACTAATTTAACCTATCACTGATTTTGCAGGGTTGTAGGCCTGAAAGGAGTACAGCCAAGAGCTGCGGATACCACTGCCACAGTAAATTGTCTTCCTTTTAATTAATATATATGTTTACCTTCCTCTTACNTATAATGATTATAAAATTGATTAAACTTTATTGTGGATATAGAGTTCTCAACCTTCCTCAAGGCCAATACTTGTCAGCCAGTGTGGCAAACCAGCAACAGATCACCAATGCTGCAAGTACCAGAGAAGATTCAGACAAAAGGTTTTCCAAGCATAGGTATCCTTCCTTCCTTGAAGCTGAAGTTTTCTTTTGACTTCTTAGTGTTGGCATAATGCTAGTAAAAAATTGTCTTTTCTGTTAAGATGCACATGGGAAGGAAGTGACTCCATCCCATGGGATTGGAGCATGTTGGCAATTGAAATTTAAGTTTGCGTGGATTCTTCTGCTTTGGAGGAGGACCTTAAGGCTGTGGAAGATTGAGCATGTATTCCAAGTCTGTGCCTTGTCTAAAACATAAATAAAAATATTAAGAGGGGACGGTGTAAGATCACAAATGATGATATCTTCATCTTTTAAAGACAACCAAGAAATAAATTCTAACTAACAAAAGTAGAGGCAAGGGGAGAAAGACAACTGAAAAAAGAGCAGGTGGAATAAAGTTAGAAGACCTGATGTAACAAATAAAATAAAAAACTCCTGCTTGAATTGAGCATGGAGTCATAATTTACTTATCTGGGAATTCATTAAGTTGCTCAAACTGATTTGTTGGACATATCAACAATCTCTTTTGTAAAAGAAGGCTTCTTCTGTTGAATCCCTCATTTCCTTTATGATGAAATTAAGTGCCATTTGTTCTCCTTACCCATATTCATGAACAAAAGAATACTCATAAACATTATTGCGTCTTACATATTTGGAGATAATTCTGGTTCAGTTCAAAGTAGCACGGCATTCGTCAGCATTGGTCCAATTTCAAATCTGGGAGACAGATGAATTGAGGGCTGGGGGAGATTATGGCGTGTCCAGCCTATAGGTCTGCTTAAGAAAAGGGGAAATAGTACCTGGAATAGTTGAAAATCATTTAGAGTTTTATATTGACATAATTGATTGGTATTTGTGTCTATAGGTCCAATTTTAAACCCCCAATCGGAAAAGGCAATAAACGAGACAGCAGGAAACGAGCCAACACTGAAGATGATGAGTTGGATCCCATGGATCCAAGCTCCTATTCAGATGCTCCCCGTGGAGGCTGGTATGAGCTATATATTTTTATTCAAACAATATGATAAATTTCCTCTGCAAATTTATGTGTAATGCATTTGCATGGTGATATTGTCTTTATCCAGTGTTAAAACCTAAATTATTTCTAGGTAATCTGAACTAGTGCTTGAGTAGTTCACCACTAATTTAACCTATCACTGATTTTGCAGGGTTGTAGGCCTGAAAGGAGTACAGCCAAGAGCTGCGGATACCACTGCCACAGTAAATTGTCTTCCTTTTAATTAATATATATGTTTACCTTCCTCTTACTTGATATATATGAGAAGCTACTTGGGTTGTTTGCATGTTGTCTTATGCATCAAGAGGCATGCAAGTGGAACCAGTTTTTATTAGCGTAATAGCTATATTCATGTTGAGATTGTTGTAGTGGGCACACAAGGCTCCCTAGGAAATCAGGTCTTTTCCAAAAAGTGTTTCTGTTGCGAACGTAAATCATTTACTAATACCTTGGATCTCACTTGAAAAGTGTGGAGAACACTCGTAAAATTTGTGATTGTGAAAGAAATAGCTTGAAAACCTATTAAGAGATCGTACTATAATCTAAATCTTATTTTTTTATTTTTGTTTAAATCCTTTCCTGTATTGATTCCAAAGAAATGTGAAGTAAAAGTCAGGCTTAGAATGTCATGTGGTTTTTAAGGTTTTCCTTTTCAAATTCTCTGTTTTACTTTCTCATTGTGATGCCATCCGCCCCAAGTTGATTTGCTGTTTGGTTGCAAATTTTGTAGCCGTAGAGTACATGTGCTATGTTTCCAACCTATACACTATAACTTGCAGACTGTTGGGAGTTTGCATGGGGTTTCTCACACTTGTGGATGTCCACATAAAATCACATTGTTTCTTATGAGTTGTACACATATTTCCATTTGCACACAAGCATCCACGTGCAGAACATATGCATGCGGCATATATGTGTTTATTATTCACATACTGCATATTAATTTATTTCCTTGTTCTTTAAATTTCAGGGTCCTCTTTTTCAGCAGCGCCCTTACCCATCACCTGGAGCAGTCTTACGAAAAAATGCTGAAATCGCTTCACAAAAGAAGAAATCTAACTCTCATTATGCTCCTATATCTAAGAGAGGGGATGGAAGTGATGGACTTGGTGATGCTGACTGAACAATCTCAACCAGATGGTGTACATACTTTATATACATTTCATCTTTTAAGCTGTCTTCACTTTTATCCTTGGCTACGATGTGAACAGAATCATATGGGATTCATTTATTTATTTATTTACATTTTCCTGGAAGATGATGGTTTATGACAACTTTGCATGATAGAAGCAAATGATTTGGCTGTATAGCTAGAAAAGTGATGGTTTACATGCTGGAGGGGATTATTCTCAAGGCTATCTAACCTGTACAATATGGTGGTAAGTTTGCCTGCTCTCAATACCGATAATGTGGTATGGTTTTGGTCGAGAGACAGCTTAAAGAAATGGATCCGAAGTGTCTGTAATCTCCTTGATAGGACATAAGTCTGCAGCGGTATACAACAACTCAATCGAGCCTTGGTCCAATTATTGGGAATCGGCTACATGAATTTTGAACCATATTTAACAGTAAACATTTTTCTATTTTTAGTGTAGCAGGGTCAAAGGATTATATGGACATTCTTATGTTCCTCTTGNCCAAGTTAATAACCTTCTGGCCGGCACAGGTTATTTGATATTTGCATTTATCAGATAGTTGGAACTAGGGTGAACCCATGCTAAGCATGTGTTTTTTTTAATGTTGTTAAAATAAAATGTAATTGAGTGACTAAAATGTTTATTGTGGTTAAAATATAAGTGGGTAGGTAAAATATTTACTTTTGTTAAAAGGTTAAATATAAATAAAAAATTATTGTCATTAAAAGGTAAGTAATAAGATAAGTTGCTAGATCTTAAATGATTTGAGTCATTATTGTGTTTTTCTATAAGTTAGAGTTTAAAAGTGAGATGCTATTAGAGTGACTAGATAGGAAGTAAACTATCCATACCGGATGGACTGCCTCATGTATAGGGGTGTTCAAATTTTNTTTTTTTTCCAAGTTAATAACCTTCTGGCCGGCACAGGTTATTTGATATTTGCATTTATCAGATAGTTGGAACTAGGGTGAACCCATGCTAAGCATGTGTTTTTTTTAATGTTGTTAAAATAAAATGTAATTGAGTGACTAAAATGTTTATTGTGGTTAAAATATAAGTGGGTAGGTAAAATATTTACTTTTGTTAAAAGGTTAAATATAAATAAAAAATTATTGTCATTAAAAGGTAAGTAATAAGATAAGTTGCTAGATCTTAAATGATTTGAGTCATTATTGTGTTTTTCTATAAGTTGGAGTTTAAAAGTGAGATGCTATTAGAGTGACTAGATAGGAAGTAAACTATCCATACCGGATGGACTGCCTCATGTATAGGGGTGTTCAAATTTTCAATTAGTCGTAATTTTTTATCCTATTTGATTCTATTGAACGGCTAGCAAAAAAAATGGGGTAGGAATACAAAAGAATTTTTGGTCTTCGTATATATATACTAAAAACCCTAATTCCCTAATCATATGGTTTATATTTAAAATTATTGTTATTGTATTAATGCAACAATTATGATAGATTGATGATTATACTTTATTGTGTTTTTTTGTAATTGTTGTTGTAATTATTTTAGATTTTAGTGTTATTGGTTTATTGTGTTGTTAAATTAGTGCATATTATTTATTTGAATAGTTAAAATGACCTNTAAAAGTGAGATGCTATTAGAGTGACTAGATAGGAAGTAAACTATCCATACCGGATGGATTGCCTCATGTATAGGGGTGTTCAAATTTTCAATTAGTCGTAATTTTTTATCCTATTTGATTCTATTGAACGGCTAGCAAAAAAAATGGGGTAGGAATACAAAAGAATTTTTGGTCTTCGTATATATATATATATACTAAAAACCCTAATTCCCTAATCATATGGTTTATATTTAAAATAATTGTTATTGTATTAATGCAACAATTATGATAGATTGATATTTATACTTTATTGTGTTTTTTTGTAATTGTTGTTGTAATTGTTTTAGATTTTAGTGTTATTGGTTTATTGTGTTGTTAAATTAGTGCATATTATTTATTTGAATAGTTAAAATGATCCAAAAATTAATAACTATAAAAGTGTTCATCCGATTTCCTACCTGACTTCTTAACCCATTAATTTGGCCAGAAATCGGATAGGAATACCACATTTGTTTTGTTAGGGTAGGTTAAGAAAAAAAATTTCCGCAAAATATCGGATAAAAAGATAAAAAATCATATTTTTTACCCGTAGGATTGGATGAACACTCCTACTCACATAGAGAATAGGAAAGCCACGGGACCAATCNTAATCATATGGTTTATATTTAAAATAATTGTTATTGTATTAATGCAACAATTATGATAGATTGATATTTATACTTTATTGTGTTTTTTTGTAATTGTTGTTGTAATTGTTTTAGATTTTAGTGTTATTGGTTTATTGTGTTGTTAAATTAGTGCATATTATTTATTTGAATAGTTAAAATGATCCAAAAATTAATAACTATAAAAGTGTTCATCCGATTTCCTACCTGACTTCTTAACCCATTAATTTGGCCAGAAATCGGATAGGAATACCACATTTGTTTTGTTAGGGTAGGTTAAGAAAAAATTCTTCCGCAAAGTATCGGATAAAAAGATAAAAAATCATATTTTCTACCCGTAGGATTGGATGAACACTCCTACTCACATAGAGAATAGGAAAGCCACGGGACCAATCTTGAATTGGGGAAAGAACGCACAAACTTAGACTATGTCATCTATTTTCTTCTCTTTTTTGGCACAAAAACATATACTAATTTTTACTCCTTTTCGAATATCAACAACATAATATAAGAATTTAGAATTTTATGTACATTTTTCATACAAAAATATATTTCCACACTATGTGCAGAGATATATCAACATTACAATCAATTTACAAGCTATGAACAGAGAATAAAGTTGTTAAAAATGATCATACAATCAATTTACAAGCTATGAACAGAGAATAAAGTTGTTAAAAATAATCAAGAGAGAAAAGAGAAGCAAGGGAGCATGAGAGAACACTTTGCTCCAAATGAGTCTTAATCGAGTGACCTCCCATTTGGGAGTATTACCAGTAACCACAGTTAACCCCGAGTGATTGGTTTTGTTTTTTCCCTCTCATTTGCTCGAACAATACGGACAATTCTTGATAGGCTCTATTATATTTTAAGAAAGTTCCTATTCTCGGTTTGGGTTTGACTCGAATAAGACTCAGTTCAAAATTGATTTATATTTTAAATGAGTTGAGTTTGAATAATTTTTTTGTTCATTTTAAAGCTTAGTTCAAACTCGCAAAACTTGCCTAATTCACATGTAAAATAGTTGAGTTACTCGGATTTAGCTCGGATTCAGATTCAACTCGAATTTTAAACAAATCGAATTTAAACAATTTTTTAAATTTACTTAAAAAAAAGGAGAATGCTCTAGGCTCGATTAACACCCTAGTTTTTAAATGCTTTTTCGGGTAAGTTTGATAGTAGTGTTTTAAAATCCAACGGGGGCGGGTGGGTCAACCCGGTGAATTGCTCCCCTAATCGGACTGGTTCTATTAAAAGATCGTTTATGTAAAACACTTGGGATAAATCCATTAAACTGGTAAAAAGTTTGATAAACTTGTGAGAACCGAACGAGTTTAGCAAACTGATNACTATGTCATCTATTTTCTTCTCTTTTTTGGCACAAAAACATATACTAATTTTTACTACTTTTCGAATATCAACAACATAATATAAGAATTTAGAATTTTATGTACATTTTTCATACAAAAATATATTTCCACACTATGTGCAGAGATATATCAACATTACAATCAATTTACAAGCTATGAACAGAGAATAAAGTTGTTAAAAATGATCATACAATCAATTTACAAGCTATGAACAGAGAATAAAGTTGTTAAAAATAATCAAGAGAGAAAAGAGAAGCAAGGGAGCATGAGAGAACACTTTGCTCCAAATGAGTCTTAATCGAGTGACCTCCCATTTGGGAGTATTACCAGTAACCACAGTTAACCCCGAGTGATTGGTTTTGTTTTTTCCCTCTCATTTGCTCGAAAAATACGGACAATTCTTGAGAGGTTCTATTATATTTTAGGAAAGTTCCTATTCTCGATTTGGGTTTGACTCGAATAAGACTCAGTTCAAAATCGATTTATATTTTAAATGAGTTGAGTTTGAATAATTTTTTTGCTCATTTTAAAGCTTAGTTCAAACTCGCAAAACTTGCCTAATTCACATGTAAAATAGTTGAGTTACTCGGATTTAGCTCGGATTCAGATTCAACTCGAATTTTAAACAAATCGAATTTAAACAATTTTTTAAATTTACTTAAAAAAAAGGAGAATGCTCTAGGCTCGATTAACACCCTAGTTTTTAAATGCTTTTTCGGGTAAGTTTGATAGTAGTGTTTTAAAATCCAACGGGGGCGGGTGGGTCAACCCGGTGAATTGCTCCCCTAATCGGACTGGTTCTATTAAAAGATCGTTTATGTAAAACACTTGGGATAAATCCATTAAACTGGTAAAAAGTTTGATAAACTTGTGAGAACCGAACGAGTTTAGCAAACTGATCGGTTTAATTTCATTTCTATAAATCTGACATCTTTTTCATTCACTTGGGTATTTTGTTTTTGGGTTAATTATAAATTATACCCTGAAAGATCGTTTGAATTTCAATTTTCACTTCTAAAAATAAAAAATCTTAATTTGCACTCTAAAATATAACAATTTATATCAATGTGCACCTCTAAAGATCAAAAATCTCAATTTGTACTCTCAAAAATATAAATTTGTATCAATATGCACTTAAAACTAACTCCGTCAGTTTGCTGCCTAAAATTAAATTGATAAACTATACCTAGATTCCCTCATATTTGTCACTTAATCATTTAGACCTCTTTATATTTAGAATATTACTCCTATATTTCATGACGTTTGTGTACGTGTAACACGTAACTCTTTTTAATTGATATCTGTTAATATAACCGTTAAAAATTATGATTTTATCATAATAAAAAATTATAATTTCATATTATCCTTTATTTTGTGAGTCCGATATAATCTAAAGTTCAAAATGAAGATTACCATTTGAATGTCTAATAATATGTAAGTATTTATATAATATTTTTTATATCCAATGCAATATATCACTTAAACATAATTATAATTTCATATTACCTTTTATTTTGTGAAGGAGTCCAAATGATTAAGTGTCAAGCATGAGAGAATTTAGCTATAATTTATCAATTTAGTTTCAGATAGCAAATTGATGACAGTTAATTTTAAATGCACATTGATATAAATTTATTCTTTGAGAGTACAAATTGAGATTTTTGATCTTTAGGAGTGCACATTAATGCAAATTTTTATCTTTGAAGGTACAAATTGATATTTTTGATCTTTGGATGTACACATTGATACAAATTTCTATCTTTGAGGGTATAAATTAAAATTTTTAATCTTTAAAAATAAAAATTGAGATTCAAACAATCTTTCAGGGTATAGTTTATAATTAATCCTTTGTTTTTTTGCCCCTTTTGTTTTGCCCTAAATCGTTCCAAACCAAATAATCAAAAAATCGTTCGAGACCAGACGCCTGCACCACCAACGACTGAGCAGTGAGCAACGCCTCCACCACCAACGACTGAGCAGCGATCCATTATCCAGTCTAGCCTCCACTCCAGCACCAGCAGCGACCATCGACCAGACCAGACACCAGCAGTCGACTCCAGCGATTCCAGTCCAGTCGACTCCAGTCCAGTGAGTTTCCCTCTCTCTCTCTCTCCCCATTTTTCTCTGTCTATTTTGCGTTTCAATCCATCAACTTCCAGTGGGTATGAGATTGACAATAGAGTGGTCGATGATCTGATAATGGGTGTAGTCTTTTGGCTGTGATGGAAGTGATTTTATGTCCTTTTAATATGCAGGTAATCGGTAGGAACTAGGAAGAAATCAAATATTTGATTATACTTAGCGTTGAACTCTTTAGAATTTACAATGTGTTTCACTGTTATTTATCTTTTGCTTCACTGTCACTGTCAGTCTCGAGCTATATCCTCAACCCAACCTTCATCAACCACCAACCCATTTATCTAAATTATCTTTAACTTCAATTAAAAAAAAATATTTATTTCTCTTTACTGTTCACCACTAGTTCCACCACACAAAGGCTCTGATGATATCCACAGTTCTCTACTCTACACTACACATATATCCGCAAATACCTATGTTCACACTTTTGAGTTTCAACTAATGAGCCATTTAAACGAAATCCAAACTCATATTTTGCATGTCTGAGATTTAAGAGGACTTGTAGCTAGTTTAACAGAATGGGTTTGAACAAATCTCCATGGTTTGAACAAATCTCCATATTTTAGAATATGTATAGCATTGGTATGTTCAACTCTTTAGAAACTGTGTAGCATTGGTATCCTGCAATGTTAGTTACATTCTTATGGTGGAAGTGATGATAGTTCAATTGAAGGGGGGGTTGTGTCAAGGAGGCTTAGTGACTTGAATTATTATGCTATGCTCATGTGCTTTGTCTTGCTTAANAATGTTAGTTACATTCTTATGGTGGAAGTGATGATAGTTCAATTGAAGGGGGGGTTGTGTCAAGGAGGCTTAGTGACTTGCATTATTATGTTTTGAATTATTATGCTATGCTCATGTGCTTTGTCTTGCTTAATACAGTTTGAGTTTGAAGATTGATCATTGAAGAGTGCAAATTACATGGATTATGCTTAGATTGATACATTGTCGAAGAGTTGGACTTAGACTTGGAACCTTGAATTTCAATAGAGGTATTTTTCTCTACTTAACTTTACAAGTTGTATTGAAAATTGAATACATTGAAATTAGATACATGTTTGTTGATTTTTCTCTACTTAATTTTACATGTTTAATGTTATTTTTATAATTATTATAATTTTTTAGCCTATTTATTATTATTTATAATTATTTTTTAATTTTTTATTATATTACCGGTCTAACCAGTGACTTAACGGTTGAACCAATGACCCATTTACCCGATCCCGTCTTTCTTTTTCTTCTTTCACAAAACCTTTGACTTTTGATTGGATAAATTGCCTAAATGCCCTTGAACTATAGTTTTTGTTTCAAAATGGTTTCTTAAATTTTTAATTGTTTTAATTTTTCCACTAAATTATATAATTTATTTCAATCCATCTCTTTTGTTAAAATTAATTGAAAATTGAGAGCACCAACAAAAATAAATTCTAGATATACACAACCACTCGACGGAGTAAATTAATCCATAATTTTTTTTTATTAGGTTTAACGGTTAGAGGTATCGGAGTCAATTTATGCGCATTTTATCTAATTTCTTATTTGATTCGGTCAAAAACAAACTATTCACATCGACATTAGAATATTTTTGAAAAATAAATTCGGATGACCTGATTTTAAGATATTGTTAAGATTCGAAATAAATTATTTTTCCCTCTCCTACGTTTCCTATTTTGAGCTCCTTCATTAAATATGAGAATTGCTATTTTCATTCAGCTTGTAAAGCAGTTCAAAAAAAAAAAAATCTCCTTGTAAAACCTTGAATCCACTGGGCTAGTTAGTTAGTTGATTTTATACAGAAGAAATTAAAGACAACCATTTTATCTATTTGATAAGGTCAATCTCAGTATAGGACGAAATGGATATGGGAAAGAGAAAAAAAACAAGCATAAACACAATTGTTGAAAGCTCTGTATCGAAGACCCATTTCATGAGTGTTGGTCTCTCCAAATAAGCATGAAAATTACATAAGAATTATTAAATAAGTAAACAAGAAAGACTTAGGATGTTACCAATGGAATATCTAATATGACATATTTGACAGAATCATGGATGACAGTTTGTACGATGAATTTGGAAACTACATCGGACCTGAAATTGAATCCGACCAGGAGAGTGATAGGGATGAAGAAGATGAGGACCTCCCTGACAAGACTGAGGACGAGGTGGCTGCATCCGATGGTGATCAAGAACATGGTGCATCTAATGGTTGGATGACTACCATGGATGATGTCGATATGGATAATCAAATAGTCCTTGCTGAGGATAAAAAGTACTACCCAACTGCAGAAGAGGTTTATGGTGAAGAAGTTGAAACATTGGTTATGGATGAAGACGAGCAACCGCTCGAGCAGCCGATAATCAAGCCAGTCAAGAATCTTAAGTTTGAGTTGGGGGTTAAGGATTCATCTACATATGTGTCCACTCAGTTTCTCTTGGGTCTTATGTCGAATCCTACTTTGGTTCGGAATGTGGCCTTAGTGGGACACGTACAACATGGGAAGACCGTTTTCATGGATATGTTGGTTGAGCAAACTCACCATATTTCAACTTTTGATCAGAATAGTGAGAAGCACATGAGATATACGGATACTAGGATAGATGAGCAAGAGAGAAGGATATCCATCAAGGCGGTTCCTATGTCGCTTGTTCTTGAGGATAGTAATTCGAAATCGTATCTCTGTAATATCATGGATACCCCTGGTCATGTCAATTTCTCTGATGAAATGACTGCTGCTCTCAGGCTTGCTGATGGTGCAGTATTGATTGTGGATGCTGCCGAAGGAGTCATGGTAATTTTTGCAATCTTTTTTGTTATTTCATTTCTTATATGTATACATCATAATTACATAGAATTACTACATGAACACAAACACAAACAACACAATCCCCTTTCACTGCAAAGGGAGAGGCAGGCAGGCCGGGAGGTGCTCACAAATTTTCCTGGACCACCTTGCCGATATTTTTACGTACTTGTCTGTATTTTTATGTGTGCAGTTTTATGTCCATTTAGGTGTTGTTGATGGATGCCAGTAGATGTTTCTCATTGTTTTCCTTTTTGCTCTATCCATTATTCATTTTTGCTTTGTCAAGTCATTTAAATTGATAGCTCGTTGCTGTCTTCTTTGTACTTGGATGATGTTTATGGTGACGTTCTTAAAAGTAGGAAAGAGGGGTGCAAAATGGTGTTAATATCATCATAAAGAAGATTACACATTAAATATCCTCTGATGTTTTCCCAAAAATTGCACTAAGATTTGAAATTGATCCTAGTCTTGAGAAGCAGTCAACTCTTAGAATTCTTCAATTTTGCTCCCAAGTGGTATGATTTGTGTATTGCTTTTTCAAAGTTCTCAGTATTGTGCATAAATTATATCCAACTGAATGTATCACAATTCACAACGGTGTGGTGGCTGTTTATGTGTGAATCAAATTGTTTCAAAAAAGTTAGTTGTTATTGTAAAGCTGCTGCATGTAACTATTTGGTTTATAAAGATGGCCATGAAGGTTATACTGTTGCATAGTATGATTTGTTCAATTCTCTGTCATGGACAGGTAAATACAGAGAGGGCTATACGCCATGCTATCCAGGAGCGCCTCCCTATTGTGGTGGTGATGAACAAGGTGATGCTTATAATCCTTTTAGTGATTAAAATTACACGCATAAAGTTGTGGTTCTGTTCTATTGCATCAACTCATTTTTTAAATATTTCTCTAGGTTGACAGATTAATCACTGAACTTAAATTGCCCCCAAAGGATGCTTACCACAAACTGAGACATACCCTGGAAGTCATCAATAACCACATAACTGCTGCCTCATCAACTGCCGGAAATGTCCAAGTTATTGATCCTGCTCTCGGAAATGTGTGTTTTGCAAGTGGCAGTGCGGGATGGTCCTTCACTCTGCAATCATTTGCTAAACTATATGTCAAACTCCATGGTATTCCATTTGATGCAAATAAGTTTGCATCTCGTCTTTGGGGTGATTACTACTTTGATCCTGATACCCGGGCTTTTAAGAAGAAACAACCTGGCAGCGGAGTGGAGAGATCATTTGTCCAGTTTGTGCTTGAACCTCTTTACAAAATATATAGCCAAGTAATTGGAGAACACAAGAAAAGTGTGGAGGTAACTCTTGCAGAACTTGGTGTAACTCTCAGTAATGTAGCTTACAAGTTAAATGTTAGGCCTTTGCTAAGGTTGGCCTGTAGCTCAGTTTTTGGTTCAGCCACAGGCTTTACTGACATGCTGGTTCGTCACATCCCATCCGCCAAAGATGCTGCAGCTAGGAAGGTTGAGCATATCTATACTGGGCCTAAGGATTCCACAATCTACCAAGCCATGGAAGATTGTGATGCTAGTGGCCCCCTAATGGTTAATGTTACCAAAATGTACCCTAAATCCGATTGCAGTGTCTTTGATGCCTTTGGTAGGGTGTATAGTGGTGAAATCATGACGGGGCAGACCGTACGTGTTCTGGGAGAAGGCTATTCACCAGATGATGAGGAGGATATGACAGTAAAAGAAGTAACAAAACTATGGGTTTACCAAGCTCGTTATAGGATACCTGTAAGCAAGGCTCCTCCTGGTTCTTGGGTTCTGATTGAAGGTGTGGATGCTTCAATAATGAAGACTGCCACACTGTGTAATCTGGATTATGATGAGGATGTTTATATTTTCCGTCCTCTTCAGTTCAATACCCTTCCAGTGGTGAAAACAGCAACTGAGCCTTTAAATCCAAGTGAGCTACCAAAAATGGTGGAGGGTCTGAGGAAGATCAGCAAGAGCTATCCTCTAGCAATTACTAAAGTTGAAGAGTCCGGGGAACACACTATTTTAGGTACTGGGGAGCTGTACTTGGATTCTATAATGAAGGACCTGAGGGAGTTGTATTCAGAAGTGGAAGTCAAGGTATTCTCATACTTCTTCTCTCTCGTTTTTTTTTTTGATTGTTGTCTGTTTTAGTTGTTGATTTCTATTATCGAGCCAACTTTTCTTTGATGTGGCACGCTTTTGCTTCTTATGCCACACATAAAATGTAGGTGGCGGACCCAGTGGTCTCATTCTGTGAGACAGTAGTTGAATCGTCGTCAATGAAGTGTTTTGCTGAAACGCCCAACAAGAAAAATAAAATAACCATGGTATGCATCTGCTTTCTTTATGACCCACATATATTGATTATACTACTAATCTACTGTGGGCGGATAAATATTCAATCTTATTATCTAGATTGCTGAGCCATTGGAGAGAGGACTTTCTGAGGACATTGAGAATGGTGGTGTAAGCATTGACTGGCCTCGAAAGAAACTAGGGGACTTCTTCCAAACAAAATATGACTGGGATCTGCTTGCTGCTCGATCTATATGGGCATTTGGGCCTGATAAGCAGGTGATTTAAATGCTTGTTATTGCTGCAATAAGAAAATTATTACTATGTTTTTGACTTTTTGTGCACCAGTAGATAAATTTCTTTTGTCACTATCCTAATTGCAAATAATTTGTGGTGCTTATAGGGACCTAATATTCTACTAGATGACACACTGTCTAGTGAAGTTGACAAGAGCTTGCTGAATGCTGTCAAAGATTCCATTGTTCAAGGGTAAACAGATTTCTTACCTGCCTTTACTCTCCATAGTTCTGATTATCTGCCTTCGGATATAATGGAGTAAATTATTCTGGACAGATTCCAATGGGGTGCTCGAGAAGGACCCCTCTGTGATGAGCCCATCAGAAATGTCAAGTTTAAAATAGTTGATGCAAAGATTGCACCTGAGCCATTGCATCGTGGAACTGGTCAGATCATTCCAACAGCTCGACGTGTGGCCTATTCAGCTTTCCTTATGGCAACCCCACGGCTCATGGAACCAGTATATTATGTGGAGGTAATTACTTGCTGTTGCATATGGAAACCACTTCGAGGAAATATATGATGGCTTTCTTTAGCTAATCTGTTTAAGAGAAAGTGATGCTAGCTGTTTCACAGTTACACTTGAGCTGAGATGACCAGGATAGGACACTCAATGGTCTTGTAACTTCTTTTAAATGAATAAGCTGCATATTGCCTAGGTGTCATTTACTAGGGAAGTTTCCTAGGTTATCATCCTAGAGCCATGCATGAACTTCTGCTGATGTTTGGTTTGATGTTTGCTAATGCAAATTGAAATCTTCAAGTATTTTTTTTTTCCGTCCAATGTGTTATTGAACATGGATGATTCTGCATGATAAAAGATTGAGACTTGACTATGCGAACTCAAAAAATAGGACTTAATTGGCCACCTCCTAATTTTTTCTTTCTTGGAGGTGCTTTTTTATATCCAAGTTCCTGCACTGTATGATACATGTTGACATTTGATGTCCCAATTCAAAACTAGGACTTTGCTGGTTTTTTCCATGTCAAATTGATTGTGTAGCTGACTAAAGTGGTGATGCTGTTTCAGATTCAAACCCCCATAGACTGTGTCTCTGCTATCTACACAGTGTTGTCGCGCAGGCGTGGGCATGTGACTGCTGATGTTCCTCAACCAGGGACTCCAGCCTATATTGTTAAGGTTTGGCCACTAAATTTTGCCAACAAAGTGCATTATAGGATCATTTTGACTGACTTGCTTGTAATTTCCCATGAGAATGGTGATAGCTGATGACATCGGTTATTTTTAGACCTTGAAGACCATTTCCTAAAGCAGAATTTTGCTCAGACAATGTAAAATATGTTGTTGGTGCATGTTTCCCCTTTATAGTTGAACAGAGAAACAGTCCCATTTTGAAGCTATTGGCATAAACTTTGAGTTTTTTTGCTTTCCTCTTTGTTGGATCTCCAGTTGATCTAATACCTGTGGGAAATCACTGAGATTATCATGGTCTGCATGTTAGTATATGTATGTTTCTGCTTTAACATTCATTTTGTCTCTATTTATTGGCGTATCTTGTATTCTAATTGGAATTTCAGGCATTTTTACCTGTAATTGAATCATTTGGTTTTGAGACGGACCTGAGGTATCACACTCAAGGGCAGGCCTTTTGCCTCTCGGCGTTTGATCATTGGGCTATAGTTCCTGGTGATCCTCTTGACAAGAGCATAGTCCTACGACCACTTGAGCCTGCACCAATTCAGCACTTGGCTCGTGAGTTCATGGTGAAGACAAGGCGTAGGAAGGTATAGTCTCCTCTCTTCCTCCCCATGCTTCCCTTCTTTATAACATGAAGGTGTCATAGGAACACTAAGTTGGTTCTCTTAAATGCACTGTTTGATTTGGAAGTTGCTCTAAGATGCCTTAGATTACATTCTTTGAGAACCCCTTGGAAAGTCTATTTTCTTACTAACATTAGCAAGTTGTGGAAAACATGATCTCTTCCTTGGTAGTTTCAAAATATGGTGGGGCAGCTGCAAATGCAAGCACTCCATTAATATCCTCCTGCAATAGAAGGATTAACTGTTAATATGGTCCGAGAATATTATTTTATAATTATGTGCTGACAGACCTTGGTGGTTGCTAAATTGTTGAATTTTGCATTTGGTTTGGCAGGGAATGAGTGAAGATGTGAGCATCAACAAGTTTTTCGATGAGGCCATGGTTGTGGAGCTAGCTCAGCAGGCTGCTGATCTACATCAGCAAATGATCTAACGAGCAACAAGAAATGCTGCATTGCCAAGCTCCTGTAACGAGCATTTGCTGCTGCGATATTTCCCCCCCTCCCTCATGTTTATCCTAAGATCATAGAGTTCGAACAGGAATTTTGTTGAAAAAAAATAGATTTTTTGATCACAGGCACCGTAAGTTTAGTAGTTTTTGTATTTTGTTCCATATCATGTTACTCTATTTGGTCACAATCTAGTTAACACCAGTGTAATGTTACAAAATTTGTTCGAACGATGTTTAGGATGTGTGCATTTTTATTTTTGGGTTAATTACAAGTTGCACCCTGAAAGATAGTTGGAATTTTAATTTGCACCTCCAAAGATTAAAAATTTTAATTTGTACCCTCAAAGATAGAATTTTGTATCAATGTGCAGCCCCAAAGATAAAAATTTTAACTTGCACCCTTAAAGATAGAAATTTGTATTAATGTGCACCTAAAATTAAATTAATAAATTATACTTAGATATTTTTTCATGTTTGTCACTTAATCATTTTGGTCCCTTCATATTTAGAANAAAGATTAAAAATTTTAATTTGTACCCTCAAAGATAGAATTTTGTATCAATGTGCAGTCCCAAAGATAAAAATCTCAACTTACACCCTTAAAGATAGAAATTTGTATCAATGTGTACCTAAAATTAAATTAATAAATTATACTTAGATTTTTTCATGTTTGTCACTTAATCATTTGGGTCTCTTCATATTTAGAGTATTATTCCTACATCTTATAATGTTTGTACACGTGTAACACGTAATCTCCTTTCATTGATATTTGTTAATATAACAATTAAAAAATATAATTTTATCCTAATAAAAAATTATAAATTCTAATGGTAAACTTGATTTTGAATTTTAGAGTATATCGAACTCATNATTATTCCTACATCTTATAATGTTTGTACACGTGTAACACGTAATCTCCTTTCATTGATATTTGTTAATATAACAATTAAAAAATATACTTTTATCCTAATAAAAAATTATAAATTATAATGGTAAACTTGATTTTGAAATTTAGAGTATATCGAACTCATAAAATGAAGGGTAATATGAAATTATAATTTTTTATTAAGATAAAATTATATTTTTTAACGGTTATATTAACAGATATAAATGAAAAGGGGTTACATATTGCACGTGCACAAATGTCATGAAATATAGGAGTAATATTCTAAATGTGAAGGAGTCCAAATGATTAAANATATGAAATTATAATTTTTTATTAAGATAAAATTATATTTTTTAACGGTTATATTAACAGATATAAATTAAAAGGGGTTACATATTGCACGTGCACAAACGTCATGAAATATAGGAGTAATATTCTAAATGTGAAGGAGTCTAAATGATTAAATGACAAGCATAAGGGGATCTAGATATAATTTATTAATTTAATTTTAGGTGCACATTGATACAAATTTCTATTTTTGAGGGTGAAAATTGAGATTTTTATCTTTGGGGTGCACATTGATACAAATTTTTATCTTCAAGGATGCAAATTGAAAATTTTGATCTGTGAGGGTACAAATTAAAATTTTCACTATCTTTCGGAGTACAACTTGCAATTAACCCTTTATTTTTTCTGANCACATTGATACAAATTTCTATCTTTGAGGGTGTAAATTGAGATTTTTATCTTTGGGGTGCACATTGATACAAATTTTTATCTTCAAGGATGCAAATTAAAAATTTTGACCTGTGAGGGTACAAATAAAGATTTTCACTATCTTTCGGAGTACAATTTGCAATTAATCCTTTATTTTTTCTGGTTGTGGCCATATTTCTTGAGGCACTTTTTAAAGTAAATTCTCTTATTTGCAATTTTTTTTTTAGGATATGGCAATGGTAAGGTTCGAATTCGAGAACGGTAAGATTCGAACCATAGTGTAGAAACGGGCAAGGACTAATGACTAAGCAGCCCTCTTTGCAGTTCTATTGAAGCCTCTTAACCCCTCCATTGAATACCTGTTGAGATGTGAGTTGATTTAAGAATAGAACTGGACTGAAGTGTGCCATCCTGCCCGATCCATACCCGGTCAATGTACAGTAGTGTTTCTATCTATGTCGAGTATAAGTCGTATATAGTTAAATTTGTATTGACCCATTATTAAGTAGATTTAAGTGTTCCAATTGCCATTCGAACACAACACAATGGATTTCATCTCTCTTGTTATATGGGTGGCTTCCATGCATGGTGATGCTCTGCATCATGCCCATCAAGAGGACTGCAATTCCATGTGAAGTGGGCGTAAAACTTCCCTGGTCCCCAAGTTACCTTTTCTAGTAACTAAAGTACAATTTTTTTAAAAAATTATTCTTTCTACTATATTTCTGTTTTAATCCTCATATAATGCAGGAGCCAAGTGGGATTTCATGACGTTTTTTACAGTGAAATGCNTAGTTAAATTTGTATTGACCCATTATTAAGTAGATTTAAGTGTTCCAATTGCCATTCAAACACAACACAATGGATTTCATCTCTCTTGTTATATGGGTGGCTTCCATACATGGTGATGCTCTGCATCATACCCATCAAGAGGACTGTAATTCCATGTGAAGTGGGCGTAAAACTTCCCTGGTCCCCAAGTTACCTTTTCTAGTAACTAAAGTACAATTTTTTTTAAAAATTATTCTTTCTACTATATTTCTGTTTTAATCCTCATATAATGCAGGAGCCAAGTGGGATTTCATGACGTTTTTGACAGTGAAATGGNGAGGATCTAGAATTGTATTGTCCCATTAAAAATTATATTATCCTGTCCTGACGTTTCTTCAAGTAGTGTTTTACAAGCCTTTTCTGATTTTTTCTTGAGACTTTTTTTGAATCAAAATAAGAAAAATTTATACTGTTTACAGAGATTTATGAATGAATAGAGGCGGTGTTTTTCTCTCGAGCAAAGGCCAAGAACCCACAAATATCATGATATTGTGTAGCTCTGACCTGATCAATACATTAATTGTTCACTTATGTATTGATCACCCTCTTCCTTCCCTCATTTTTAGATGATTCTTTTTAATTTCTTTGACAGTAAGGTCTGATTTTAACACACTAACTTTGTGCCATTTTGATCTTAGCCTTCCAAAGAGCAGCTAAGTAATGATTAAAAAGTAAAACAGCATTTTTCAAAGGAAAAGTGTATGGTACGGGAAAAAAAATTTCCTACCATTCATCAAATTTTGTGGACGGAGATATAATTTTTTTTGGTTTATTTACATTAAAAAAATTATAACTTTCAAGAATTATTTTATAATTTTTATAGTTTAAACTATAGTTTTTTCAGGAACGTTTGTAACTTTTGAAGAAACTCTAGAATCGATTGTAAAAATTTTAAGATCGATCTCAAAGTAACCTCAAATTATAAATGGTCCCCAAAATTTGTAAATGATCCACAAAGTTATAAATGATTGATATAAATTATAAAGAATCTTTAAAAGTTATAAATAACTCCCAAATAAAAAAAATTCCACAAAACTTATAATGGTTGTACGGTACCGACATTTTTTTTTTCTAAAAAAATAATTTCTCCAAATTTGGTTGGAAAAATTACATTTAAATCCTTTAAAATTTGTCATTTTATCACTCAAATTCCTTGACATTTGAAATATTACACGCAAACTTCTTAAAGTTTGTATGCACATAACATTTAGACCTCTAATGCAAATATATATGTTAATAAATTATACTTAAACCCCTATGAAGTTTGTAGATATATAATATTTAGACCCCTTGAGTTTAAAAAATTATACTTAAACAAAAAATACTCCAATCAAAGATAGAATATCAAATATTTTAAATTTTACAATCAAAATTCATGTTCTATTGTATTAGTTATTGAAATAAAATTAAAATTAAAAATTTAATTTTTTTCTTAAAAATAGTAATTAGTAAACAATTATACTATCTATTGGAATAAAACTAAAAAAAATCAAATAGATCTAAGTCATTCATAATAGAATATAAATTTTATAACCAAAATTCATGTTCTATTATATCATTTATTGAAATAAAATCAAAAATAAAAATCTAGGTTTTTAAAACAATTTATAGTTAGTACATAATTATACTATCTATTAGAATAAAACTAAAAAAAATAAACAAGGGGTCAAACTGTAAAGGATACAATATATTTTAGCTTTAATTGAGGTAGTTTGGTATATTAATTTGGTCGTTTAAATGTCCGAGTTAAATTCCAATATACAGTTTGTATACTAATTACAATTTTTTAAGAAAAAATTAAATTTTTATTTTTGATTTTTTTTTCAATAAATGTTACAATAGAACATGAATTTTAATTGTAAAATTTAAAATATTTGATATTTTATCTTTAATTGAAGTATTGTTGGTCTAAGTATAACATTTTAAACTTAAAGAATCTAAATATTATATACCTACAAATTTCAAAGGGGTTTAAGTATAATTTATTAACAAATATATTTATATCAGAGTCTAAGTGTTACGTGCGTACAAATTTTGAGGAGTTTGTGTATAATATTTCAAATATCAAGAGTCTAAGTGATTAATTGACAAACCTCTTAGGATTTAGGTATAATTCTCCCAATTTGTTTTTGGTGAAAACGCAAGTGTTGGTGGCGGGAGACTTTTCTCAGCGACTTATTTCCAGGCAAAAAAGTTTAGACTTTTCCCACTTGGTTACTTAGCAGTAGTTATAGGATGGCTGTTGGGTAAGTATTCTGTGCATCTATCATAAGGGGTTTGGGACTCGAACTCAAATCTTCCACAACCCCTCCCCCTCCCTCTCACCATCCAAAAAAAAATGAATAAGCAAAAATAAAGTTATCAATTCAGTACCCACTATACTGAGCTATTTAGTCAAGGACAAATTTGCTTTGACGTACTATCAAATTTCATATGGGCATGTGACACTCTCCTTTCTTGCCTTTTCATACGCTTGCTGAAGACGAAGAAGACTCTATGGAATAAAAGGAAGTGCATGAATGCTGTATGACCGAACTTGAACTTGTGGAAGTCTAAAACTAGCTTTAGTTACCAACAAGAAGGGCAACTCATCAATTTGGCACCAAGGTTACTTTTAAGGCAAAATTAACCAAACATTGGGGTTATTTGATTCCATTGATATAAAAGTCAAAAGCTATAGAAGTTTTGTGTCCAATTTCACATTGGTCGAAACCAAACGTTCTTACACCTAAAATTGAGGAGCAAAAGGAAGAAAATAAATTCTTCTTCAAGTGGCATGGTTACATTCTAACTTTCAAAAAAAGCGAAAAAAAAAAAATACTTAATCATCTTGGCTGAAACGTTGATCTGATTTCGTGTTATTGTTAAATTAACAGTAGCTCCCAACATTACATGGAACTCACTGTTGATATGTTGATAACAATGGATTAGACCACCAGATTGAGTGAGATGATTAGTTCTAATCAATATTATTGAAAAAAATGTTACCGTTCTCCACCAAAAACAATAGTGTTATTGCCAAACAAACCTTTATGTTTGATATGTTCTATGCAAGTGTTGTAGCAAAAGCTACTATGAATGTTTTTTTTTTCTCGAAAATATGTGATTACAGACATATATTGGCCTAAATTTGCACCTTTTACATGTTTACATATACTTATATTTTTATACACACTATTAATCGGATACAAACAGTAGATTATCGAAATGAAAAAATGAAAACCTGTTGGTACCATAATTTCTGATGAGAATCCTTAAGTAAAAGCTAGCTAGCTAGGTTGAATTGAAGAGCTTGATTAGGTTTTGCTGCTTATAACTTCCCATAAACAAATGGTTGAATAGGTTTAGTCAAGGATTTGACTGGTGTTCTGTGGAAAACAACATATAAAAGTAAGATGGAGCTTAGTGTTTGGTGGGCAATGGAAGAATAAGATTCAGCTTGAGCCCACTAGAAAGTGAAGTGAGGTAGTCTCTCTCTCTCTTTTTCTCTCTCTCTGTGTGTCCACCCCCAGAGTCTCAGGGATTGTAACCCTTTGTCTTTTCCATTTAAATCTGGGGTTTCAGCCAACCCCACTTTACTTTCCTTTTTGGAAAACCTTTGAATTATGGGCACTGCTCAAAGATTCCGAAATTGGCAAAACTCAGGAAGCTGGTAGCTTGGCAGATAACTGCATGCAGTGGTGGTTATACGTCAACACCAACATTTTGTTCATGCTTTCACATATAGAAGGACAATGAAGTATTACCTCTCTCACAACATTTTGTTCATTCCATCTTAACCATCCATTGATGCACTCATACTCAATCAATGGTCTGGATTTTACCCCAGAAGGCAATCTTTCTGTCGAACTTTTCATGGACATGCATACATGCAGCATTACTATTAGGGACTAACTCTACTATACAAATTTTTTTTTTGGTACTATACTTCTTTTTCTCATTGAATGAAAAAGTAGAACCAATAGAACTTTCTTATTGTCACTTTACTAACCAATTGCTACAATAAATCAATTAAGGATCTGTGGTATCATTTTTTTTTTTGGGGTACCTAGCCTTATTCTTACTGTATTGTTATATGCAGGAATAGACTTACAAAATGTTTTATCGAACAAACAATAGATGATATTATACCTGGAGATATACTTGGTGCATGCATGAATATGACTCCACAAACAAAATGCATGACACATGATTCATGATCAGAAAGAACATACATGATACCTCCAGTAACTTTTGAGTTGTATGTAACTTTTTTTTCGGAATAAATTTAATTTTGCCAAAAAGATGGGCATACAGGAAGTAAGGTGGTCTGTACACACTACATATAGAGTAGATCAGCTTATACACGCTTCTATCCAAGCCCTGAAAGCCAACAAGAAAGCACAGAAGGACTAGGTAAACATAGTCTAAAGCTCAACCTTCCTATCCATACTCTCTCTCTCTCTCTCTTCTCCCATCTTTTGTTCAAGATTTGTGCAAAAATCTCAGTAAGTTTCCATTCGGACTTTTTTCGTGGAAAATCAAATTTCCATTTCTGATGACAGTTTCTCATATATTTTAGTCCCTTCATACGAACAAGTTAATCCAAATTAGGATATGTGCTTTGCATGTTTTTATTTCTTATGTATTTTAGTCCCTTCATCCAAACAAGTTAATCCAAATTAGGATATATATTTTACATGTTTTTTCCAAAAATTCGAACTTATAGGTTCGGATTTTAAAGATAATCCTTGGATCTTTCCTTTCCTTAAACCAGAAACTTCAACTACAAAAAGGGTTTTGTTTTGTTCTTTTCACTGCTAAACAAAAGACAATGTAAATCCGATTGCAGAAAATTATGGGAAGGGGAAAGATCGAGGTGAAGAGGATTGAGAACAACACTAGCAGGCAAGTCACTTTTTCGAAGCGCAGAACAGGGCTGATCAAGAAGACACATGAACTTTCAGTGCTTTGTGACGCCCAGATCGGGCTCATCATCTTCTCAAACAAAGGGAAGTTGTTCGAGTACTGCAGTCACCCACTGAGGTTCAGTTTCAACATCTCATTTTTTAAATTTATTTTTTGCTTCAAATGATCTTTATATTTTGGATGGTTTACAAGGGTTTTCTTGTTTCTGCGTCTATCTCGAAAGATAATTGTGTANAAATGATCTTTATATTTTGGATGGTTTACAAGGGTTTTCTTGTTTCTGCGTCTATCTTGAAAGAAAATTGTGTCNAATTTATTTTTTGCTTCAAATGATCTTTATATTTTGGATGGTTTACAAGGGTTTTCTTGTTTCTGCGTCTATCTCGAAAGATAATTGTGTATGGTTAGAGTTCTTTGTTCCAGTTTCATAAATAAAGTGTATGCATGTGTGTGTCCTGAATGTATATGTTGCCCATAAGAGCTTAATTTGTGGACTTTCAACATGTTTTTACTTCCCTTCCTGGGCATGGAGGTTTTTTTTCTTTGAAGCTTTTAAACTGCTCTCTTTGTCATGTTTTTTCTTACTTGCCCCCCCCCTCTCTCTCTCTCTCTCTCTCTCTCTCGTGAATATATCTGATGCCCTTACATCTGAGTTCTGTATTATTAGCCTCATCAGAATTTCAGTTTGACTGACTTGAGTGCTTTGACTTACTCTTCATGGTTCTGCTAAATTAGGGTTTCCCAACAATTGTACAAAACTTAGCATTAATGTCTAACTTAAGCAGGATAGGGATTATTCTCTTACTTTTTTGTTGATCAATATCCACCACCTTGTAGTTAGAATTTAATTCCAAGTTATTGAATTTATAATTTAGTGATAATAAAGTATGATGAGGAAAAAGAATGGACCTACAATGTAGAGAGGGTAATTTAAATATGACTGGCCAAAGGAAAAAGATTAAAAAAAAAAAGAAGCATAGTTTCACCATTATAAAATTTCGAGATGAGATGTATGCATATTCACCATTATTCCTATGCATATGTATTGTTATTGAGATATTATGGTTAAGAACTGGCTTATGAAACTAATGTGCAACATATATGGCATATATAAACCTGGTGGTGGGTTTATAATTTGGGTTATACTCCATTCTTTAGTATAGATTTGGGTTCCAAAAGTATTTTTCCGGGTAACTGAGTTGATTGCAGTAAGTACATGTATACAAGTATACTCTAACAAATCAAAAATAAACAAAAGAGGGGGTAAGTGGGATGGCCGAACTTGTAACTAAATATATAATTCCTAGTTCCATATGAGCTGTTACTTAAGCCAGATAATCAATTACTACTAGATTAATATGTTGAAACCAAATATATATGTGCAGTTCCGTTCATTTGTTAATGTTCCCGATAATATGGATTCGATTTGGCTGGAATTTCTGTCAACTGTGGAATGTCTGGTACTCATATTGCTTCAGTGTAATGAATCTAGATTATTTTTACTTGTGATTTTCGTTCCACGACCCAAAAAAGTATTCTATTTCTATGTAATATTCTATGTAACTCTATTGAGCTTACCCACATTCCTACGGATTCTCTAATCTACAGCATGGGGCATATCATAGAAAGGTATCTGAAGACTACGGGTACTTCTATTCCACAGAGTGATAATAGGGTAAGACTTAACCGCACACATAGTAGTTACAATGTTAAAATGGCCTAGAGCTACTTCAATACAATTCAAACTTCTATTTATTTATTTGTTNCTTAACCGCACACATAGTAGTTACAATGTTAAAATGGCCTAGAGCTACTTCAATACAATACAAACTTCTATATATTTATTTGTTTTTTTTTTGGTACCATGTGATTCTTTTGGCTTGCAAATTGTAGGAACAAATGTACCATGAGTTATCACGAGTGAAAAACGAAACCCTTAATCTTCAATTGAGTATTCAACGCTACAAAGGCGATGACTTGAGTTCTGCTCGACTCGAGGAGTTGGATGAACTTGAACAACAATTAGAACACTCGGTTAACAAGGTCCGAGCTAGAAAGGTATTGTTTTGCTATTATTTTTAACATTTTGAATGTTCTTCATCACCACTGTAGAGGTTTGCTAACAAATTTAAGCATCATATATATGTTTAATTTGAAACCCTCTCCTGATCTTTCATTTTCACTTGCTCAAATAATTTTGGGTCTCCACAGTTCTCAAATGTACATAAATCATAGAATGCTGGATTGGGTAAAATACCTTGGTGATTCTTTCTGTATACATTTAGCCTCACTGGTCCCTTAGATTTCAATTGTGTTACGTTGGCTCTTAAGAATGTTAGTTTGTTTCTAAAGGTTTTTTTATTAATTTATGCCCAATAAACGAAAGTGGATATGTGTTATCCATTATAAAGCACATTTCCCTGGCCTGAATTATTTAGATAGAAGTTAGTGATTGAATCATTGAAAAATAAATCCAAAACTTTAAAGACTAAAATAATACAATTTAGAAGTCAAGGGACTAAAATAAAGCTAATTTCGTATTTCGTAGACTACTAGTGTAGAGTGCCCTTGGATTTATTAGATTGAGCAAAACTGTTATTATTGATGAATGTAGAGAAGTTTCAAAATATTTGGAAAAAAAAAAAAATTTCGTTTGTAAGGTGATGTCTATTAACCAAAGGACCATACCGCAATATCGACTTGTACTCAGCATTTTGATAATTAATTATGATAGAATATTTGATTATCAATTGTGGGAGAAGATTTCATTGTATTTGTCTGCNGATAATTAATTATGATAGAATATTTGATTATCAATTGTGGGAGAAGATTTCATTGTAGTTGTTTGACAAAATGTTCAATGACATCCAATTNTTCGTTTGTAAGGTGATGTCTATTAACCAAAGGACCATACCGCAATATCGACTTGTACTCAGCATTTTGATAATTAATTATGATAGAATATTTGATTATCAATTGTGGGAGAAGATTTCATTGTATTTGTCTGCCAAAATGTTCAATGACATCCAATTATGATAGAATATTGATATGAGTTTGAATTGCAGCTAAATTTGGTTTATAAATAATGTGCATGCAGTTTGAACTCTTGCAGCAGCAGCTTGACAATCTGAAGAGAACAGTAATTTTACTCCCACTTCTTCCACACCAACTCCTTTATCTCTCCTCTTTTATCTCTCAGAATACTGTANACTCTTGCAGCAGCAGCTTGACAATCTGAAGAGAACAGTAATTTTACTCCCACTTCTCCCACACCAACTCCTTTATCTCTCCTCTTTTATCTCTCAGAATACTGTTAACTTTTCCTTCTGTTGTTTAAATTTTAGGAAAAACTGTTGGAGAAGGAAAACCAAGAGATGTACCACTGGGTGAGTGATTAATTTGGAGTATCAGCTGATCCTTTTAATTTTGTTCAAATAGTTGGTTGTCTTTGTAAAGAAACTTCATGAAAATAAACCCTATTTCTTAATCTAAGAAAAAATCCATAGTACCGAAGCATAACTTTTTAGTACAATGAGATCAAAGTTACAGATCAATGAGGTCTAAAAATTGAGGGTTGATCCTTAGAAACATGAATCAACCGTAAAATGTTGGAATAATCTCAATTTTTTTGAATCACTCCTAAATTGACTTCATTGAGATGTCACCTGATTTTTTTAATCCTATGTTGGCTTTATTGAGTCCTGACATGGTTTTTTAAATCGTAACTAGATCCCATTGAGTTATGACTTCCGATACTTTTGTTTAATCAAAATTGTAGAAAAATCGTACTACTGCTCTCGCATCCCACCAATTGGATGGTTTACAATAACCTTAATAATCAGTAAACGAAAAGAACATATGTATATGGAGATTTGAATTCACTAACAGTACTTGAAAACATGTGGAGTAGTTGATGAGCAATCACATTCAGAAGCAACAGGCAGAGATGGAGCATCATGATCAAGAGGCAGCTGTGACTGAACTGAAGCTATTGGGACAGCAGCAAGTGCTGGAACAGTTCCCATTTTATGGAGAAGAACAGCCCAGTGGTGTGCTTCAACTTGCAAGTCTCCCGCCTCGGGCCTACCCGTATCGCCTTCAGCCATCTCAGCCCAACCTTCAAGAATCCAGTCTGCAGCGCCGCAGCTACGGTACCTTTTATCATGATCATCATTACAATCGTAAATTTTTTATTGGGCTTTAATTGCCTGGAGTTTACCAATTACCATAATCATAATAATAATATTATAGCTAGGATACCTTCGGTTGTGGGTAAAATTGGAAGGGGTCATAAACAAGTCTAATTCAGTTCAATTCCTCACAAGGGGATAAAGAGGTGAGATTGGACAAGACGGGGTTGGATATTAACCCCTAATAGGTGGTTTGACTCTAGAAGTAGGGCAATGAGCGGTGGTGGTGAAGGTGGCGATGGATTGGTGTCGACCATGACAATTATGGATAAATTTTTTTAATTTTTTTATAAGGATAATATTATATATCTAAATAATTTAATAAAAAGTGAATTGTAAACAATGTGACATTACACATTATTTGAGATGCCCCACATTTTATTGCAGAAGAGACCTATTAACATGATATGTGCGGTGTCACATCATTTGACATTTATTTTTTGACAAATGATTTAGATTGCATAANGCTGTGACTGAACTGAAGCTATTGGGACAGCAGCAAGTGCTGGAACAGTTCCCATTTTATGGAGAAGAACAGCCCAGTGGTGTGCTTCAACTTGCAAGTCTCCCGCCTCGGGCCTACCCGTATCGCCTTCAGCCATCTCAGCCCAACCTTCAAGAATCCAGTCTGCAGCGCCGCAGCTACGGTACCTTTTATCATGATCATCATTACAATCGTAAATTTTTTATTGGGCTTTAATTGCCTGGAGTTTACCAATTACCATAATCATAATAATAATATTATAGCTAGGATACCTTCGGTTGTGGGTAAAATTGGAAGGGGTCATAAACAAGTCTAATTCAGTTCAATTCCTCACAAGGGGATAAAGAGGTGAGATTGGACAAGACGGGGTTGGATATTAACCCCTAATAGGTGGTTTGACTCTGGAAGTAGGTCAATGAGTGGTGGTGGTGAAGGTGGCGATGGATTGGTGGCGACCATGACAATTATGGATAAATTTTTTTAATTTTATTATAAGGATAATATTATATATCTAAATAATTTAATAAAAAGTGAATCGTAAACAATGTGACATTACACATTATTTGAGATGCCCCACATTTTATTGCAGAAGGGACCTATTAACATGATGTGTCATTAGATTGCATAGCATTACACTTGTTATGAGGGCACTTTGACCTTTTAAACCATTAAACCATTCCCCCTCATCAATCCCAACTCTCATATAGGATTAGATATCCACTCTAGTGGTAACTAATTTGCTCCTTGGTGTGGGCTTCAAGATTATGTGTTTGAAACACTAACAATTCAATTATCTTCTAAATGCAATTTTTTTAGTCAATACCACAAAATTACCCCACAATCAAACACACCATTAGTAATCGTGAAAAATAAGGAATGAATTTTCAAACAGTTGTAGTTTTTTTTTCCCTTTAAATGGCTGTACTTTGTTCGATCAAAATCAAACTGGACTGCCTTAGCACCATGACCCACAATGGAAGTAGGTCAAAGTGTTCTTGGGGTTGAACTACCTTTTGAACTGGAAATTAACTTATTCTGATCTCAATCATATTCCTAGCACTCATTAAGCTTATTTATTTATTTTCTTTGAATAAGAGTTAATGAGAAAAAGAGGTGACTACAAATGTTGAGGTTTTTTTACAACTTTATTCAATGGATTTTTTAGCAGAACTGGATGTTAGATTGTACATACAAGTGAGCTTATAGACAACTACACCCCTGTATTAGTTGCAGTTTTCAGTTATTTATAAGTTTCAGAACCATTCATATTAAAATGCTTGTTTCTTAATTTTGCAGATTGATTATGTTTCATGAAAGATCACTTTGGCATTGGGAAAAGAAGGGAAGTTGGATAGTTCTATCTTTGTTTCAAGACAAAAATTTCCTTGGTAGGAAGGATAGCTTAAGAAGTCAGATACATACATACAGATGTTTATGTTTGAAGTTATATGTGTATAAATGCTAAGAATATGTGACTTATTTGGTTTATGACTACTATATATTAGTGTGTCTATGTGTGCACGCACGTGTGTGGTTAATCTGATTCTAATTAAACCCACAACACACCAAATTACACCTCTGCCGACCCAATTCAATCCAAACTCCCAAAATCATTCAAATTGACAATTCAACACATTAAAAAAAGAAATCATTCACAATTTATTCACAAATTGACAGAAAAATGAACCCCAGAAACAATCCACCACAAATGATGTCGAACATGCTAACGCACACCAAATACAAGATACCGAATACCTATTACACTACTCTCATGGGTTAGGATAAGCCGCATGATCAAAATAGTTAGAGGTCCAGTGTGTTAAAGTCTTACCGATAAGATTCTCATTTTTATTATGAAAGCAAACCCATTCTAAATTGCAGTATATTAATGAGATTAACATACACGAACAATACTTGATAGCAATTTAAGGATCAGTAAGCCTCAACTTTGTTATTTTGCAGCTCTAGCAATGATGTTATGAGGTGAAACGACCGTTACACTCCAACTCTCTAGGGAGATGCTAATCTCAACCAGTCTAGGCCAATAAGACCTTTCCTTTGAAAACCCTAGCTACTAGCGTGTAGGCGCTACACTATAATGCCACAAGAGTCTATAATGCTTTGCTACAAACTACCAGGTCATCTGTCATCGGCAAAAATATTTTATACATACCAGAGCAATAATTGCCTCATGAGTCAGCTACTAACTATACTCAAATGCTTCTTTGGTCAGTCAATGTCTCTCTTTGTGTGCCCACAATATTGCCTTGTTTGTGCTAATGTGCCAAGTCATGCCCAGTTTATGACTTGATCTTCTATGTATGCAAGAGACGCATTTTTCTCGTCCACAACCATCCACACTTGCCAGTCTTCCCTTTGTGATTCTTTTCCTTGCATGCGATAGTACTCAAAAAACTTAAAAGACACATGTCTTTATCATAACAAGACAAATGAAAACAATTATCAGTTGATATGAAAATGATGTCTGATAGAGTTCAGATGGACTGGTATAGATAACAATGACAAGCGTGACACCCCTGGGCGAGACGCCTTCAAGTACAATGCCACATCATGGCAAAATACATCTCCATCACATTAGAAGTGACAAAATGGACTCTTCACCAAAGGTGGATAGAAGTGGAATCACAGAAGTATGGGGCAACCTCTATGCGACACCCTCTTGGCGTGATGCCCCCCCTGAGCGTGATGCCCTTTGGGCGCAACGCTCTCAGGCACAATATCGCAATAGGGCGACATACATCCCCATCGCATTGGAAGTGAAAAAGTGGACTCTTAACCAAGGGTGGACAAAAGTGGAATCGCAAAAGTATGAGACAATCTCTGTGCAACTCGTCTTCCCCACTGCGGAAGTGGTATCCTCAACCGATTGGACACTATTGCTCGACTGGCCCACTAGACTAAGAGGAGATGTTCCCACCTAGGGACATGGAAGTATGACCCTCCTTAAGGGAGAACTGAGCAATGAAGGTGGATGAGTATGATTGTCAACCTCAGCCTAGGGCAGGGTTTTGAAGGTTTAGTCTGCTCAAGTAGGCCTCCCAGTGTATGACTCATTGCCCGTTGCGATGTACTTGACTGGGATCCGGAGAGACTCCTAAGGTAACTGGGGTTATTGGTCCACATTAACATATAGAATGATGGGACATGTGGATTGGTGGTTGAAGGACCGAAACTATGTGAGTTTCCTTTATTAGGCACTTTGACAAAGGTCTCGAGGAAGGGTCTAGAGAGGAAAAGAATGAACCTGGGTAGGAGCGTGTTGGGGGCATCGCGGATATGGCCCTCTCGAGGTCATGGTCCCACGGTGACCAATTGCGGTCGTGGACCTTGAGAGTCTGCTCTTGCCTTGATTGTTGCATCTTCCTCAAGGCCACGTCCAAGTTGTGTTTGGGAAAATATCACATCTGCCTAGTTAATGTTGGGACGCATGACTCGCATTAATGATCACTGGTATTGTCGTGATTGAGGCTGTTGTGGGTTCGCACGGTGATAGGGGTTGTGGAAGGTAACCCGATCTGCCTGGACATTTTACTATAAATGCCCATATTACTTGCCCACTGCAGAAGATGATTTTTCCCTGACTGGTGAGAGCATTTTTCACCTACCCTCTGCACAACTGGTTCGTCCCTTCGTTAACAGGCTGCTCGAGTTCTTTCCATCCTATACACTTATCCTACTCATCTCCTTCGATTACTCTTGGCATAGACACGCGTATCAACCTCTTTTAACTCCTTTTCTACATTTGGTGATTCCACTGGGGAGATTTGTACTCGCTAGCCTATGCCTATATACCACTTGAAGTGGAAGAGTATTGTCTAATATGATGACCGAAAACAACAACGACAAGGAAGGCGAACAACAAAAAAGGCCACCCCAGCGCGAGGATAGCCATGGTTCCTCTACGAGCCGAAGGGCTCCGGAGGTGCCAGGGCCCTCCATAATGGTGCAAGCTCTGCACAACATGCAAACTCTCCAATAGCAGATGACTGCGGTAATGTAGATGATTCAAGCCCAGATGAATTTTCGGTCACCTAGCTTGCAAAACCCACTGATGTTATTGCCATTGCTCTTGTAGTACTCGATGCCACCACCTTCAACTTTGCCGACATCTCTTCCAATGGCACTATGGGGCAATAATGGTACACCACGGAAGTCAAGTCCTTATGGTTTAACTTTGCAAAACCCTACCAGTGAACCCCTACCACTTCCGCTGCAAATTGATGCAACTGACTCTCTAGTTCCCTCACAGCAAACTACCACAGGCAACCTTCTAGCACTTTTGCAACAAAGTACTGAAACGAGATCTCTAATTCCTCTACAACAATCAGCTACAACGGGCCCTCAAAATGTCACAACTCCTGAGGTACCCACTATGGCTAGACCCATAACCATGACTGGTGAACCTTTCCTAAACTTTCCAACGACTCTCAGATGTGAGCACGTTGCGACTGGCTATAACTATGGCCTTATAGCTTCCTAAATGGCTCCTCTCACCATCTCTACAACAACACCGACAACTACTCAAGTGTAGAATCAAACTATTTTTTCCATTATTCGCGTAACCATGCTTTTAGTATTTTCGGCCCCCATCACCACCACCTCGTTTTCATCAGCAGCCGCTTGAACGCCATACTCGGCTAGCAAAGAATGACCAGTGCCTAGTGTTGGATTTGTCATGTTGGCCCAAGTACAAGCCTTACTGGATAGACAAAAGGAGCCCATGGCAACAACCATGAACATAAGGTTCAAGTTTACCCCGACTGTGCAACAAGTTATGTATCCTGCAGGGTACTCACCGTCGAAGTTTGAGAAGTTCGATGGAAAAAATGGCAACCTTAGGGAGCACATTACCCATTATCTTGATAGTCTTGGCCACTATGTGCTTTACGAGCCTTTTTGGATGATTCCAAGTCCCTCAAGGACAAGGCCTTCACTTGGTATGTTAACCTCTCGGTAGAATCGGTGAGGGATTGGGACAACTTGGTTGCACAATTTTACGCAATTTTTTTCCATGTTGAGCAGTGTATTATAGTACTTTCCCTGATGAAGACTATTCAGGATGACAGAGAAGCCCTAATGATATACATTGACAAGTTCCGTGAAAAAGCCATCGAGTGCCAATAAAATGTCACCGAAGAGGCCTTTGTCTGAATTTGCATCAACGAAATGCATAACAAATATAAGACATTGTTGGTGAACAGTGACTTTNCTGATGAAGACTATTCAGGATGACAGAGAAGCCCTAATGATATACATTGACAAGTTCTGTGAAAAAGCCATCGAGTGCCAATAAAATGTCACCGAAGAGGCCCTTGTCTGAATCTGCATCAACGAAATGCATAACAAATATAAGACATTGTTGGTGAACAGTGACTTTAAAATCTTTTACTAGGCTATGCGAATCTGTTCAAAGGCTTTCGGAGGTGGTCCAGCCCTCCTTGAAGATAGCCAGTTGGACGGACAAGAGGAAAGGAACAATATTTGTAGTTGTTAAGGAGGTCTCGAAGGGGGGTCAGCGTCCAAAGAAGTAAGGGAGAANGGTCCAGCCCTCCTTGAAGATAGCCAGTTGGACGGACAAGAGGAAAGGAACAATATTTGTAGTTGTTAAGGAGGTCTCGAAAGGGGGTCAGCGTCCAAAGAAGTAAGGGAGAACCTCCAAGCTCGAGGAGCCACCTCCATATCTTTGTGGTATGAAGGAAGTCCGACAGATTCTCATGGAATGGATTAAGAATGATGATGTCGAGCTACCATAAGTGGAAAAAGAGCCAACTAGAGAAGAAAAAAATAGCTCGACTTTCTGTGAATTGCATCGCCACACCAAGCATAACCTTAAGGATTGCTGGACCGTGTGCTGACTATTTCAGAAGCGCTTAAAGANGATGATGTCGAGCTACCATAAGTGGAAAAAGAGCCAACTAGAGAAGAAAAAAATAGCCTGACTTTCTGTGAATTGCATCGCCACACCAAGCATAACCTTAAGGATTGCTGGACCGTGTGCTGACTATTTCAGAAGCGCTTAAAGAGTGGAGAGTTGGTATTGACGGGTGCCGAGAGCAATGTCCATGATCGACCTCTCATGGACCACGAAGAAGGTAAGGAGGTGCACATGGTGTTGATTTACGACAAAATCGAGGATATAACGAAAGGTAACTTCAAAGAATGGCTTAAAATTCAGTTAAATCGAGAGACCTTAGAAGATTTCCACGATGTGCCAAAGAATGACCCCTATGTGAGTGCACNATGTCCATGATCGACCTCTCATGGACCACGAAGAAGGTAAGGAGGTGCACATGGTGTCGATTTACGACAAAATCGAGGATATAACGAAAGGTAACTTCAAAGAATGACTTAAAATTCAGTTAAATCGAGAGACCTTAGAAGATTTCCACGATGTGCCAAAGAATGACCCCTATGTGAGTGCACGTATCTTGAAGGAAATAGTCAAGTTCAAAAATTTCTTTAATCAGTTGGGACTTACTGATGGTACCAGATTGACAGCCACCAAGGCTAGCATAGACTTGTACACTGATGGACCCTCAGGCCCTGAGAAGTGCATGGCTACGGAAGGCTCGGTGTCCCGCAGTATCAAGGAAAAGTTTAATGCCATCACCTTCACGGAGCGGGATCGCCAAGTACCCTGAAAGCACAATCACCAACTCTACGTCACCACCAAGATCAATGTGGTACAGTTGAAAAGGACTTTTCTGGACAATGGGGTCTCAGTTAATGTCATGCCTTTGTCCACATATGAGCAGCATGGACTTCGCAAGTCAAGTTTCCTCAGAAAATGGACTGTCATCGTTGGATTCGCTAGCAACAAGAGAAGGACTCTCGGGTATATCACTGTCTCTTTGGTTATGGGGAAGGTGAGGGTACCCATGACCTTCCATGTGATCAATGCTCCTACGACTTATCATGCGCTCTTGGGACATAGCTGGATAAATAATCTAGGAGCGGTCCCTTCTTCGTACCACCAGTGCATGAAGATGATTTGAAATGAAAAAGAAGTGATGATACCCACGACCGAGGACCCCTTTAGCAGNACCCATGACCTTCCATGTGATCAATGCTCCTACGACTTATCATGCGCTCTTGGGACACAGCTGGATAAATAATCTAGGAGCGGTCCCTTCTTCGTACCACCAGTGCATGAAGATGATTTGGAATGAAAAAGAAGTGATGATACCCACGACCGAGGACCCCTTTAGCAACAATAAGACACACTTGACGGAGGAAGCATTATACGATGAAGTGGTCGAAGACGACAAGGCTGTCAGCCCACTACAACAACACTTGTCCTTCCCTATCCTTTCCTGGAAGGAGGTTCAACGCGAAGTCTATGTAACACCGTGAAGGGTTAATATGAAAGAAAGGCTCGGAGAACGGGCTCGAGGAAAATAGGCAAGTTGAAGAGCNTATCCTTTCTTGGAAGGAGGTTCAACGCGAAGTCTATGTAACACCGTGAAGGGTTAATATGAAAGAAAGGCTCAGAGAACGGGCTCAAGGAAAATAGGCAAGTTGAAGAGACCTCACGGAAGGTGGCCCCAAAGAGATGTATCTGTCGTCTCCAACCAATTATGATGGTGTGGGGGGACCACTCACAAGGCCGGGAGGGTGAAGTCCTGAGACGAGGTGCATGAAGCAGAGGCCAACATCACCGTGACACCCACTAATGCAGTCCCTGCGCCAGAATGCATGGAGGATCGCCCTAAGCTACATGAGTAGGAGCTTGAGGAAGTAAACCTCGCCCCACTTAGGGAATCATCGCTCAATGGTAGTCAAGGTTTTCTATCTGGTACAAGGATAAAGAGATACACCTCAAAAAAAATGCACAAAGACAAAAATACACAAGTCCTCNTGGAGGATCGCCCTAAGCTACATGAGTAGGAGCTTGAGGAAGTAAACCTCGCCCCACTTGGGGAATCACCGCTCAATGGTAGTCAAGGTTTTCTATTTGGTACAAGGATAAAGAGATACACCTAAAAAAAAATGCACAAGGACAAAAATACACAAGTCCTTGCAACCATTATGCATGCAAAGCTCATCAAAAGAAGGTCCATGCATGCAGGGGCAACTAACCACGATAATATTTTTAGCAATAGAGAAATGACGACAAAAGACTTGGGCCAATTTTATGAAAAAATTTTAGTCATCAGCACCACGATTAGCTCACAGACGATAGTTACCGTTAAACGACAAGTGCAAACAAAAAATGGGGTGCACGTGCAGGACGCTTCCGACGACCTGGCGTGCGTAGGGGGCAAATGTAGTACTCGAAAAACTTAAAAGATACATGTTTTTACCATAATAGGACAAGTGACAATAATTATTAATTGATATGAAAATGATGTCCGACAAAGTTCAGATGGACTAGTATAGATAACAGTGACAAACGCGACACCTCTTAGCTCGACGCCCCTAGGCATGATGTCACTAGGTGCGACGCCCTCAAGCACAATACCACATCATGGANAGATGGACTAGTATAGATAACAGTGACAAACGCGACACCTCTTAGCTCGACGCCCCTGGGCATGATGTCACTAGGTGCGACGCCCTCAAGCACAATACCACATCATGGAAAAATACATCTCCATCGCATTAGAAGTGGCAAAATGGACTCTTCACCAATGATGGACAGAAGTGAAATCGCATAAGTATGAGGCAACCTCGGCGCGACGCCCCCTCGACATGACGCTCTCAGACACAACATCACAACAGGGCGACATACATCCCCATTGCATTGGAAGTGGAAAAGTAGACCCTTAACTAAGAGTGGACAAAAGTGAATCGCAGAAGTATGAGGCAATCTCTACAAAACTCGTCTCCCCCACNCAACCTCGGCGCGACGCCCCCTCGACATGACGCTCTCAGACACAGCATCACAACAGGGCGACATACATCCCCATTGCATTGGAAGTGGAAAAGTGGACCCTTAACTAAGAGTGGACAAAAGTGAATCGCAGAAGTATGAGACAATCTCTACAAAACTCGTCTCCCCCATTACAGGAGTGGTGTCTTCAACCTATTGGACACCATTGCTCGATTGACCCACTGGACTAAGAGGAGATGTCCCCACCTAGGGACATAAAAGTACGACCCTCCTCAAGGGAGAACTGAGCAATAAGGGTGGACAAGCATGATTGTCAACTTCGGCCTGGGGTAGGATCTCGAAGGTTTAATCTGCTCAAGCAGGCCTCCCAATGTATGACTCATTGCTCGCTAGGATGTGCTTGCCTGACATCCAAAGATACTCTTAAGGTAACTGGGGTTATTGGTCCGTATCAGCATATGGGATGATGAGACATGTGAATTGGTGGCTGGAGGACTGAAACTCTGTGAGTTTCCTCTATTGGACACCTCGACAAAGGTCTTAAGGAAGAGTCTAGAGAGGGAAAGAAGGACCCTGGGTAAGAGCGCGTTGGGGGCATCGCAAACATGGCCCTCTCGAGGTCATGGTCCCACGGTGACCAATCGCGGTTATGGACCTTGAGAGCCCGCTCTTGCCTTGACCGTTACACCTTCCTCAAGGCTACGCCTAGGTTGTGTTTGAGAAAATATCACATTTGCCTAGTTAATGTTGGGACGCATTACTCGCGTTAATGATCACTGATATCGTCGTGATCGAGGTGGTTGTGGGTTCGCACGGGTGATAGGGGGTCGCAGTGGACAGCTCTTTAGGCAGCCCGACTTGCCTGGGCACTGTACTATAAATGCCCACATTACTTGTCCACTGCATAGGATGATTTTTCCTGACTGGTGAGAGCATTTTTCACCTACTCTCTGCCCAACTGATTCTTCCCTTCATTAACAGACTGCTTGAGTTCCTTTCATCCCATTCACTTACNATGTCCCCACCTAGGGACATAAAAGTACGACCCTCCTCAAGGGAGAACTGAGCAATAGTGGTGGACAAGCATGATTGTCAACTTCGGCCTGAGGTAGGATCTCGAAGGTTTAATCTGCTCAAGCAGGCCTCCCAATGTATGACTCACTGCTCGCTAGGATGTGCTTGACTGACATCCAAAGATACTCTTAAGGTAACTGGGGTTATTGGTCCGTATCAGCATATGAGATGATGAGACATGTGAATTGGTGGCTGGAGGACTGAAACTCTGTGAGTTTCCTCTATTGGACACCTCGACAAAGGTCTTAAGGAAGAGTCTAGAGAGGGAAAGAAGGACCCTGGGTAAGAGCGCGTTGGGGGCATCGCAAACATGGCCCTCTCGAGGTCATGGTCCCACGGTGACCAATCGCGGTTATGGACCTTGAGAGCCCGCTCTTGCCTTGACCGTTACACCTTCCTCAAGGCTACGCCTAGGTTGTGTTTGAGAAAATATCACATTTGCCTAGTTAATGTTGGGACGCATTACTCGCGTTAATGATCACTGATATCGTCGTGATCGAGGTGGTTGTGGGTTCGCACGGGTGATAGGGGGTCGCAGTGGACAGCTCTTTAGGCAGCCCGACTTGCCTGGGCACTGTACTATAAATGCCCACATTACTTGTCCACTGCATAGGATGATTTTTCCTGACTGGTGAGAGCATTTTTCACCTACTCTCTGCCCAACTGATTCTTCCCTTCATTAACAGACTGCTTGAGTTCCTTTCATCCCATTCACTTACCCTACTCACCTCTTTCGATTACTCTTGGTATATACATATGTGTCAACCTCTTTTAACTCCCCACTTACACGTGCTAAGGCTGGGCTAATAGGGTTTGCCACATCCAAGTGCTTTAAGGAGACCCCCTCCCCCATCAGGGCATTCTGAAGCAANACACCTCGACAAAGGTCTTAAGGAAGAGTCTAGAGAGGGAAAGAAGGACCCTGGGTAAGAGCGCGTTGGGGGCATCGCAAACATGGCCCTCTCGAGGTCATGGTCCCACGGTGACCAATCGCGGTTATGGACCTTGAGAGCCCGCTCTTGCCTTGACCGTTACACCTTCCTCAAGGCTACGCCTAGGTTGTGTTTGAGAAAATATCACATTTGCCTAGTTAATGTTGGGACGCATTACTCGCGTTAATGATCACTGATATCGTCGTGATCGAGGTGGTTGTGGGTTCGCACGGGTGATAGGGGGTCGCAGTGGACAGCTCTTTAGGCAGCCCGACTTGCCTGGGCACTGTACTATAAATGCCCACATTACTTGTCCACTGCATAGGATGATTTTTCCTGACTGGTGAGAGCATTTTTCACCTACTCTCTGCCCAACTGATTCTTCCCTTCATTAACAGACTGCTTGAGTTCCTTTCATCCCATTCACTTACCCTACTCACCTCTTTCGATTACTCTTGGTATATACATATGTGTCAACCTCTTTTAACTCCCCACTTACACGTGCTAAGGCTGGGCTAATAGGGTTTGCCACATCCAAGTGCTTTAAGGAGACCCCCTCCCCCATCAGGGCATTCTAAAGCAAAACTCAAGTGATAACACCAAATATCAAAGAGCCCGAGGCATCGTAATGATATTCTTGAAGTTGCCATTATCACGGTTATATATGAATTGTATTCAAGTCCNTAGGGTTTGCCACATCCAAGTGCTTTAAGGAGACCCCCTCCCCCATCAGGGCATTCTGAAGCAAAACTCAAGTGATAACACCAAATATCAAAGAGCCCGAGGCATCGTAATGATATTCTTGAAATTGCCATTATCACAGTTATATATGAATTGTATTCAAGTCATATTTGGATCCAAGTTTACTTTCAAAGATTTCGTTGGCTTCATGGGATAAGGTTTGGATCTTTTGGCTTTACTTGGAACAATGATGTTGTCCAACACGGAATTGCTTAGTGAAGTTTTTTGCTACTTGGACTTAATGACCCATTTGACCTAGTCTAATATGAGTTTGATACCTTAATGCCTCAGAAAGCTTTAAATGGCAGCAACGTGGTCACAATAACAACTATGAGATTGACGACAATGAGTATCATTTGAGTTACCCGCTTTTGTAACGAAAATGTAATGCAATTAAGGGACTACCAATAATGCTATTTGGCAGCAAGCTAGATGGCTTTAGAGATGAACCTCTCAACTCAACTCACCTCACCTCACCCCTTTCCCCCTTTCTCTCTGCCTTCTTTGCTAAGTCACTTAATATGCAATATAAAAGCACATAGTCGAATCTATAAAACATGTCTTTTTGTTACCTCAAGTGATAAAAATAATAGAAATATTAGTAAAGTTGTAAATAATAAATAAAAAGTTTTTAAATTAAATTGTGATAATCTACGAAGATGTGAATGAAATTTTCGTCGGCATACTAGTGAAATTCATTTTATTATAGTTGGATTATTTAGACTTCGTTGGGATTGGGTGTTATTGAAAAGTCTACACACTTATTTGGAAAAATGAGAGAGAAAAAAAAAAGAAAAATCGAAATTGAGAGGATCAGAGCAAGCAACATCAAAGAAAAACACCACGTCAGAGCAAGCAACATCACATCAAAGAAAAAAACACAAACTCAAAAAACAAAAAAAAATCAAATGGATAAACCGAAACAGGGAGAGCAAGAATGACCAGCCCCACTAATTAGTTCAAATCATACTCCCACCACTTACCCATCGATATTATCCACAAAATATTCTGTCTTTTATTTATCTTCTGCCCCAAATTCCGGCAGATCATAGATATTTATACCCACATTCATACACATATATATACATGTATATACACGACCCATAACTTCTATACTTTCTATGGTGCCATGGCTATGGCATGTTGTTGTTGGTCCTGCCACATGGCCGTCGCCGTCGACATGAATATGAATCGGACTATGGCCACTGGAGTAACCCATCTTTTTTCTTTGAATTCCCATAAATTTTCCGGCAACTGGGACACGAAGCTATTTGGGTTTGTGTTTCAGAGGAAGGAGAGATCATTAGTACGGCGTCGTCTTAAGTTTGTTGTCAGTGCTGACCTCTCCAAGCCTTTCTCTGTGAACAACTTCGGTTTGGACAAACAGGTCAGCTTGTTATTATTGCTTTCGTTTCGTGACTGTGCTTCTGTTTTTGCTTGATTCACACACAAAAGAATATGTAGATTGAGGAAATATGTTTGTTGAAATGCCCAAGTGACCCCAGGAGTTACCTTTTTCTTGTTTTCCTCCAAAAGTTATTTGTACGATTTTTTTTTTTGTATCGAAATGAGTGTTGTGTTTAGATTTTGGAAATTGGGTTGCATTGAGTTGCTTGATTTACGTTGTTAAGGTGTTCACTCTGGATTACGAGGGCAATTGGCTGGTACAGAGTCAAATTGTCCGGGTAATAATGATTTCATGAAGGGGTTGTATAAGTGGGCAGCCACTCTGTGTACCCTATACCGAAGTTTAAGTTTGTACTCTGGCCAGAGGACCCAACCGGATACCCAATCCCGTTTACTTGGATTATAATGGGTATGATCAATGTCATCCATTTCTTTTTTTTTTAATATGTGAGTCCATTTTATGATAAAATTATTATTCGACTATACCTGGTGGTCAAATTGTTGAATTTTTTAGCTATTTGGTGGCTACAACTGACAGGAGTGGTACGAAAATGTTGCGGTGGGATGTTGGGAATTCTGTTGTGTCTGCATTGCCATGAGATAGGCAATCATCCCTGACCATCTCTTCTGAGATTGAATTGAATGCAATAAGGGTTCATTTCTGTTTTTCTAATATTGTTTCTGATTGTTGCAACTTGGGTCATTGCTGTTTTATTTTAGTAAATGCTATGATCCGGATTTGAAACATTGTTCTTCCTCTTTGCCAATTTAATGTGGCCTGATCCATTCACCATCACCCCAAATTTGGTCGGCCTTAGGTTATAAAAGGGATCCTTATTTGGCAAAAGAATCATTTTTACAGTGCCACTCTTAACTGTTCATATTCTTTGGAATTGTTTGACCCTTAAAACCTTCTTGGTAAAATATAGCTGAAAATGAATTAGTTGAAAGTTGATTATAGTTTTAAACTTTGCTCTTTGGTGAGGCTGCTATCTTATATTGCAGTTTTCTTGCTTTTGGAAGTTCCATTAGATTAAGGGGCATCGTGTTTTTCCATTTTGTTCTTCTAGACCACTCTGTTTGCTACATCAGATGCTCAAAAAGCTGTACTGCCTTTACGCNAAAGGGGTTGTATAAGTGGGCAGCCACTCTGTGTACCCTATACCGAAGTTTAAGTTTGTACTCTGGCCAGAGGACCCAACCGGATACCCAATCCCGTTTACTTGGATTATAATGGGTATGATCAATGTCATCCATTTCTTTTTTTTTTAATATGTGAGTCCATTTTATGATAAAATTATTATTCGACTATACCTGGTGGTCAAATTGTTGAATTTTTTAGCTATTTGGTGGCTACAACTGACAGGAGTGGTACGAAAATGTTGCGGTGGGATGTTGGGAATTCTGTTGTGTCTGCATTGCCATGAGATAGGCAATCATCCCTGACCATCTCTTCTGAGATTGAATTGAATGCAATAAGGGTTCATTTCTGTTTTTCTAATATTGTTTCTGATTGTTGCAACTTGGGTCATTGCTGTTTTATTTTAGTAAATGCTATGATCCAGATTTGAAACATTGTTCTTCCCTCTTTGCCAATTTAATGTGGCCTGATCCATTCACCATCACCCCAAATTTGGTCGGCCTTAGGTTATAAAAGGGATCCTTATTTGGCAAAAGAATCATTTTTACAGTGCCACTCTTAACTGTTCATATTCTTTGGAATTGTTTGACCCTTAAAACCTTCTTGGTAAAATATAGCTGAAAATGAATTTGACCCTTAAAACCTTCTTGGTAAAATATAGATGAAAATGAATTAGTTGAAAGTTGATTATAGTTTTAAACTTTGCTCTTTGGTGAGGCTGCTATCTTATATNGGGTCGTTTGGTAACGCTTTTGTTTTCATGTCTTCAAAAAAATAAAAAACTAAGACAATTTTTATCTCTGTTTTGTGGTAAACACTGAAACAGAAAATATATTCGGGAGTCATTTGTGTCTATCAAATTATGAGAATAAAAATAAAAAACATGTTTGGTAACTATNTGTTCTTCTAGACCACTCTGTTTGCTACATCAGATGCTCAAAAAGCTGTACTGCCTTTACGCACTTGGGAAGGTCGAAATTGTACCAAAACATCTGTAGGCACTCGGCGTGGTCAGGAAAATTTTGAGACATACATTCTATGAAGCACGAATACGGATATAGAATACGAGTACGATATGAATACGACGATACGACAAAGTCTAAAAAAATAAGATACGAGTACGACCAAGATACAACTATAATAAAATATATTTAATATTTTTATTATTTTCAACTAGTTTAATACTTATATATTTTGATAGTTCTNAAAAACATTATAAGAAGCAAAAGAAAGATATAAACCACCTTTGCATCATAAAAAAACCAAAACCGAAAATTCAAGAAACAAAACAGGCCATTGCCTTTACAATGCAAAAACCAACACCAAGACAGCAGCTCCATCCAAAAACAGAATATGCAGCCAATCTAACAACAAAATAACACCTCTCCTTCTCACATTTTAAACAAATCAACACTTGAATTTAAAGAAAAGCTATCAACCCTTATCATCAAACGCCTGTCCCTTTCGCCTTCGCAGNTAATACTTGAGAAATACTTATGTGCCTTTGAAGTAATATGATTTTTTGTTAATGTATAGCATGGTTATGGTATGTGAATTCGAAAAGAAATGTTAAAAATTTAACTCAAAAATTATATATGTTGCTCGACCACAAAAGTATCTGTGAAGTATTNTAATACTTGAGAAATACTTATGTGCCTTTGAAGTAATATGATTTTTTGTTAATGTATTGCATGGTTATGGTATGTGAATTCGAAAAGAAATGTTAAAAATTTAACTCAAAAATTATATATGTTGCTTGACCACAAAAGTATCTGTGAAGTATCNATGTTAAGTTTGGAGAATTAACACAATATTAGAGAGAAACAGAGAGTGGTCAAAAACTTAATCTAGCTCTCATACATCACTTGTATTTATAGTTAACCTTCAATACTAAGAATTATACATACACTCTCTTACTACTAACAATTTACACATACTACCTTATTATTCTTAACACTCTCCCTTAAGCTGGACTGTATATATCTTATAATCCAAACTTGGNTCCTATTTTTAATTATTATCGGATATGTAGAAGGTGTATCCGATACGTATTCTTGTATATCCGATGAGTATCATATCTGATACGGTATTCGATACGGGTATGCCAACCTCAACGAAGTATGCGTGCTTCATACCATGCATTGCAACTTTATTGAGATCACAAGTCCATTTGAACACACCCATAGTCATCACAGGTCCCCATCGGCACGCTTGTACTGGTTTTGAGGGCTGCTGGGAAGAAGTATTCACAACCCAAGATAATTGTATTGTTACGTGTTTGTTTATAATTAGTACATGTCTGTTATTCACCGTATAAGATGTGCACCATATAGTCATATATAAATGTACAAGAGCCATTACAGATCAGGTTGGTTGGCTGGTTAGGTATCATGTGGCATCCATCCAATGGCATGCTGATCCTTTTTTGCCCTCACCTCTTGCACTTGATGGTAAAGTTTAACTTTGATTCCTTTGACCATATTTAGAATGAACAATTTGTTAATGCTGCCGACCTGCTCTTAAACCTAGGACATTCTTCAAATTGCTCGTTAGCTTCTTGTTATATGTAACATTGCTTTTTTCTGTTGCATCCATAAGCTGCATGCTGGTGTTGTCCCTAGCTCCTAGTTTTAACATGCATTGTTTTGCTCCCTTCTCGTGCTGTGGCCAATATTGTTCCATTTAGTTTGCTATGTTTGATAAATTTTTGAGGTTTGTTCTGATGAATAATGTTATGACTTGATGACTCTGCATCATATACTGATTGTTCTATTTGAATTTGAAGACTGTCAAGTCCCACAACTTATCCCAGTTGCCGTGGATTGGTCCACTCCCTGGGGAAATTGCAGAAGTTGAGGCTTACTGTAGAATCTTTAGAGCTTCTGAACGGTTTCATAATGCATTGATGGACACATTGTGTAATCCCTTGACTGGAGAATGTAGTGTTTCATATGATGTCCCATCAGAAGATAAACCGTTGTTGGAAGACAAAATAGTGTCTGTTCTTGGTTGCATGATATGTCTCCTGAATAAAGGAAGGGAGGATGTGCTTTCAGGAAGATCCTCATTCACAAATTCATTTCGCGATGTAGATTTAAATGTAATGGAAGAAAAGCTTCCACCTCTTGCCAATTTCAGGGGTGAGATGAAAAGGTATTGTGAGAGCTTACATGTTGCTCTTGAAAATTATTTGACACCTGATGATACCCGAAGCTTGGATGTATGGAGGAAACTGCAAAGACTGAAGAATGTTTGCTATGATTCTGGCTTTCCTCGTGGGGATGATTGTCCATGCCCTACATTAGTTGCAAACTGGAATCCTGTTTATTTATCTTCCTTAAAGGAAGACGTGGAATCTACAGACTCTGAAGTAGCTTTTTGGAAGGGTGGCCAAGTAACTGATGAAGGTCTGGAGTGGCTAATGGAAAAAGGATTCAAAACCATTGTAGATCTTAGAGCAGAGACTGTGAAGGATAACTTCTATCAGACAGCATTAGACAGTGCTATTTTGTCTGGGAAGGTTGAACTGGTCAAACTTGAGGTTGAAGTTGGCATTGTGCCTTCAATGGAGCAGGTCGAGAAGTTTTCGGCTTTAGTGTCAGATTCCAGCAAAAAGCCCATATATCTCCATAGTAGGGAAGGGGTATGGAGAACTGCTGCTATGGTCTCTAGATGGAAGCAGTTCATGGCTCGCTATGGATTGCAAAACGTCTCCACTCAGACAGTCACTCCTACGGATGTTCAACAACAAGATACAAGAAGAATGGAAGAATTTTACATCTCTTCGACAGCTTCTGAGGAAGAAAATGAATTGGTGCGAGAGAAGTTGGATAAGATTTATGATTCCACTGTGGAGTTTATCAATCAAGTCTCTTCACCTACAGAAAACCTCAGTAGTAATGGAGCCAATGATGGGGTTGTACCCCACCAAGAACCTGGATCAATCCAAACAGTTGATGATACTGGATTAGGATCTTCAATCCACTTTTGCAGTGAAGTCAACCCTCTTGAGTCCCAGCTGCCTCCTCCCAATGTTTTCTCCAAGATGGTGATGTCCAGGTTTTTCAGAAGTAAAAAGATCTCACCTGCAACATACTTTAGTTGTGAACATAAAAAACTGGAGATGCTGTATAGTGCAAAAAGGAGGTCTAATGGGACAACTCGGAAAAGTGAAATCACTGAGAGCTATCCAGAATCAAGGATTATGGAAGAAGCAATATCGAATGGGTCTCTAAACAGTAAGAACTTATCTTTGAAGTCTCTGAGTTTTCTTGGTAGTAATGGCACTTATCAAGATCAAAATAGTTATTTATCCTCGGGTCCTGGTTTGAATGGATACAGTAAAGGGAAACAGAATGTCATTAGTAACATTGTTGATCCTATTGGTGTGAGCAGTAAATTAGAGAGGGATGGTAATACACCTATGACCATGACAGTGGATCAGAGGAGCAATGTTGAAGCCCCAATATCTTCAGGTGATGATGGAGTGGAGCTGCTTGAGGGAAACATGTGTGCCTCTATGACTGGTGTTGTGAGAGTGCAGTCAAGAAAGAAAGCAGAGATGTTTTTAGTTCGCACAGATGGATTCTCTTGCAACAGAGAAAAGGTAACAGAATCTTCCTTGGCGTTTACTCATCCTAGCACCCAGCAGCAGATGCTTATGTGGAAATCTCCACCAAAGACTGTATTATTGTTGAAAAAACTGGGCCAAGAACTCATGGAAGAAGCTAAACAGGTAGCCTGCTATCGTCTTTTTCATTTACTCAGAAAAGGAAAAACAATGTACTTTGATGTGACTACAATTTGGTGGTAATATTGTGTTGACAATTGTGCTCCCTTCTCCCCTTTTCTTTTCCTTTTCCTTTTCTGTTCTTTACTTTCTTTCTGTGTGCTTGTGTGTAGGTGTGTTATCTTCATCACAGTTACTAGAAATCGCTAAACCAGATGACCCATTGATCTGGGGGCAAAGATCCCAGACAGGGTAGGTTCGTGGTCTAGATCACCATAATCTCTGATCCTAAATCGTAATCTAAACCCGCAAATATAAAGAAAATATTAATTGACTCTGTGGATGAATGCATATATAATTTCAAATAATAGAAATCTCTTCACTATTCTAAAATAAATATTAATTGACTATTTGTGTATAGATGTGTAACTTTGTATAATTTCTTATAGTAGTCAAAATGATCGAGATAAATATTTCAAAATGAATTGTGACCCAAAGTAATGTACCAGCTAAGTTTACCCTCAGCACATCACGTACCAACAAAGTGTTGTATTGCATACCGTCCGTATCCACAACATGTACCAAACTGGCCCACGATCCAAGTACTCAGAGAATGCATGAGGCATATATGTATTGTCAATAGCTTGGAAAATTATGCAAAAAAGGAAAGGAGGAACTTGAAAATTAGTTAGTTAGATGTTATATGAATGACACCCAAGCCCACAGACCATACCTGTAGGAGACCTAATTTGTTAGATGTTCTATTTCTTTTTTGCCATTCTGTGATTGGAATCTTGTAGTACTAGATAAAAAAATATTAAATTATCATATATTTTGTTGTATTCTTAGGGGCCATTGCTTGATGCACTGGTAGAAGTGTCAGACTATTGGTTGATGCACTGGTAGACGTGTCAGACTAACCACGATGAGGTTGTAGGTTTAAATCTGAGGGCAACCACATTGTGCCCTTTTTTTGGTGCAGTGTAAACTTGTTTGGGAAGAATAAAGCAAACCTTGTATGGGATGTCTTTCTTTCTTTGTTTTCCTTTTTAGAGTTTATGATGGATTGGTTTTGGTTTCCTTTCGATTACACTTGTTTGATCTAGCTAGTAATTTTTATTTTTTATTGGGTTTCAACATGGTAGAATCCTAGGGTTATAGTTTTGTGATTTCTGTCTTAGTTTTAGTTAATTTTCTTTTTTAGGACTTTGTGAAAGCTGTATTAGAATTTTTTGTAATATAATTTTATGAGTAACAGCATCAAAATACAAATTCTCTCAGATATTGCATATGTGACTACATGATCAAATAGAAAGTCTCTTATTTTTTGAACTTTCTTCATCTGAAACCCCCCTACAAATGTACTACACAAAGTAAAACATGCATTTTGATGATTGAATTATGCTTAAAATCATTGGCATCAAACATTTTTTGAGAAATTTGACTTAGAAGTTTTATGAGTTTGCTGGATTGGTGGTTGTATGATTCGTTCTTGATACTGACATGATGGTAGAGATAACTATTAAGCCTTTCCAGGTGGTAGTTGGCATGTGGCTTATTACTAGTGTATACACCTATACCCTACACAATATGCCTCTTTCCTTGTTCATACCTGACCCTTCGTCCCATAATTGACTGGAGCTAAAATCTGTTTAGGAATCCAAACGGAGTTGATTTATAAGGAAATAGTTTTATGAGTTTGCTGGATTGGTAGTTGTATGATTCGTTCTTGATACTGACATGATGGTAGAGATAACTATTAAGCCTTTCCAGGAGCTAGTTGGCATGTGGCTTATTACTAGTGTATACACCTATACCCTATACAATATGCCTCTTTCCTTGTTCATATCTGACCCTTCGTCCCATAATTGACTGGAGCTAAAATCTGTTTAGGAATCCAAAAAGGAGTTGATTTATAAGGAAATAGTTTTTGTGAAGCCATCTGTCCAACAATTTTTTGGAGATTGAAGAAGACGAACAACTCCAAATGAATTTACTATGTCAAATTTGAACCATTCTCATTACCTTGCGAGATTGAAGGTCTATCATCCCCCGAACTGATTCCATTTTATCCAGCTCATACTGTTAGGTCTACTGGCAATAGCATTATCAATTTATTAATTTTGGTGGGAACTTGAACATTGGATGGCCAAAATTGTCAGGATATGTGTGTTTCAGAATGAATTGATTTATAAATGGAAATGTTGATATTTTAAAAAATATTCTCAGTTCTGAATTATACTTGCTGCTGCTGTTTGAAAGATATTTTGGTGTAGCAAATTCTTGTACATCCAGGATTGTTTATAGATCAGGAGTGTAGCCATTTTAACAACATTTTCTCCTTAAATGCAGGTTGCTTCTTTCTTGTATCACCAAGAGAAGAAGAATGTTCTTGTTGAACCTGAGGTACATGACATTTTTGCCAGAATCCCTGGGTTTGGTTTTGTTCAGACCTTCTATAGTCAAGATACCAGGTGCCGGAACTCATTGGTCTAGAATGAAAAGCATTCATACTTTTCATGTCTACATAATCCATAAAGAGTTTTGATCTTACCTAATGTCCTCAATGCAGTGATCTTCATGAGAGGGTAGATCTAGTAGCTTGTTTGGGAGGAGATGGGGTTATACTCCACGCATCAAATTTATTTAGAGGTGCTGTTCCCCCTGTTGTCTCATTTAATCTTGGATCTCTTGGATTTCTCACTTCCCATACTGTACGCTTCTTAACTCTCACTATTTTTTGAAGTCTCTTTATAGGAGATCTTTCTTTTCACTTTATCTTTCGTCTGAAACAGTTTGAAGACTATAAACAGGACTTAAGACAAGTCATCCATGGGAACAACACACTAGATGGTGTTTATATAACTCTAAGAATGCGTCTCCACTGTGAGATTTTTCGAAATGGGAAAGCAATGCCTGGGAAAGTATTTGACGTCCTCAATGAGGTTGTAGTTGATCGTGGATCAAACCCATACCTTTCCAAAATTGAATGTTATGAACATGACCGCCTCATAACCAAGGTATAACAAGTGAATTTATGAGTTCACGATCATTTTTCTATCAGTAACTTCCTGCCGGCACGTAGTCAATACTTTTTTGATGCTTGCCATCTTATAGCAGAGTCAAAATTTATTATAAACTTCCAACTGCAATCACCATTTATGCTAAATTTTCCTAATGTAAACTTTGATATCGCCGCATGTTTGATTCTATGCCCTATGTCTTTGTCATCATTTATTGATAGGTGCAAGGTGATGGAGTCATAGTAGCCACACCTACTGGAAGTACCGCTTATTCTACAGCCGCTGGAGGTTCCATGGTAGGCAACCCTTGTTAAGAACCAAAATTTATGGCCTTAAATTCCTTGTAAAGCTTGGTACTATATATTTGGTCGGTAGATTTATCTACTTTCTTACCTTAGGTTAGCATAGAGTTGTTGTGAAAATTAAGGGGTCGTTTGGTAACGCTTTTGTTTTCATGTCTTCAAAAAAATAAAAAACTAAGACAATTTTTATCTCTGTTTTGTGGTAAACACTGAAACAGAAAATATATTCGGGAGTCATTTGTGTCTATCAAATTATGAGAATAAAAATAAAAAACATGTTTGGTAACTATTTCAAATTTTATCCTTAAGTCTCGTGTTTTTTCTTTCAACAATAATATTGAGACTTAACAAATTGAATTAATTTGATAAATTAATGATATGGTCAACAATCTCAAATGTCAATTCAATCAATCCTATAGAAAGGTATAAATCACTTTTCTTTAAAAAAAAAAAAAGAGAAATTTTATTTATTCACAAAAAAAAAACATTATAAGAAGCAAAAGAAAGATATAAACCACCTTTGCATCATAAAAAAACCAAAACCGAAAATTCAAGAAACAAAACAGGCCATTGCCTTTAGAAAGCAAAAACCAACACCAAGACAGCAGCTCCATCCAAAAACAGAATATGCAGCCAATCTAACAGCAAAATAACACCTCTTCTTCTCATATTTTAAACAAATCAACACTTGAATTTAAAGAAAAGCTATCAACCCTTATCATCAAACACCTGTCCCTTTCGCCTTCGCAGATGTTAAGTTTGGAGAATTAACACAATATTAGAGAGAAACAGAGAGTGGTTAAAAACTTAATCTAGCTCTCATACATCACTTGTATTTATAGTTAACCTACAATACTAAGAATTATACATACACTCTCTTACTACTAACAATTTACACATACTACCTTATTATTCTTAACACTCTCCCTCAAGCTGGACTGTATATATCTTATAATCCAAACTTGGAACAAATAGTTGTAAGACGTGTACGACTCAATGTTTTGGTAAACATATCTGCAAGCTGATCTTCAGATTTCATAAATAGAGTTGTAATCTCCTCAACTATTATTTTGTCTTGAATAAAGTGACAATCAACCTCAATATGTTTTGTTCTCTCGCAAAACACAANAATAGAGTTGTAATCTCCTCAACTACTATTTTGTCTTGAATAAAGTGACAATCAACCTCAATATGCTTTGTTCTCTCGCGAAACACAAAATTGACAGCGATATGGATAGCTGTCTGGTTGTCACAGAACAACTGTAAAAGAAGTTGAACTGGAAACCCAATTTCCTAGAGGAAGGGTAGTAGTCAAGTCAACTCACTCGTCGTATGTGCCATTGCCCTATACTCAGCCTCGGCACTGGATTTTGCTATNCTTTTTTGCCCTCACCTCTTGCACTTGATGGTAAAGTTTAACTTTGATTCCTTTGACCATATTTAGAATGAACAATTTGTTAATGCTGCCGACCTGCTCTTAAACCTAGGACATTCTTCAAATTGCTCGTTAGCTTCTTGTTATATGTAACATTGCTTTTTTCTGTTGCATCCATAAGCTGCATGCTGGTGTTGTCCCTAGCTCCTAGTTTTAACATGCANTTAATGCTGCCGACCTGCTCTTAAACCTAGGACATTCTTCAAATTGCTCGTTAGCTTGTTGTTATATGTAACATTGCTTTTTTCTGTTGCATCTATAAGCTGCATGCTGGTGTTGTCCCTAGCTCCTAGTTTTAACATGCGNCAAGCATGTCAAATACATATTTCCTCTGGGATAAATAAATACCCTGTTTAGATCGAGCCACCTCAATACCCAAGAAATACATGAGTTTTTCCAAATCTNATTTAGAATGAACAATTTGTTAATGCTGCCGACCTGCTCTTAAACCTAGGACATTCTTCAAATTGCTCGTTAGCTTCTTGTTATATGTAACATTGCTTTTTTCTGTTGCATCCATAAGCTGCATGCTGGTGTTGTCCCTAGCTCCTAGTTTTAACATGCGTTGTTTTGCTCCCTTCTCGTGCTGTGGCCAATATTGTTCCATTTAGTTTGCTATGTTTGATAAATTTTTGAGGTTTGTTCTGATGAATAATGTTATGACTTGATGACTCTGCATCATATACTGATTGTTCTATTTGAATTTGAAGACTGTCAAGTCCCACAACTTATCCCAGTTGCCGTGGATTGGTCCACTCCCTGGGGAAATTGCAGAAGTTGAGGCTTACTGTAGAATCTTTAGAGCTTCTGAACGGTTTCATAATGCATTGATGGACACATTGTGTAATCCCTTGACTGGAGAATGTAGTGTTTCATATGATGTCCCATCAGAAGATAAACCGTTGTTGGAAGACAAAATAGTGTCTGTTCTTGGTTGCATGATATGTCTCCTGAATAAAGGAAGGGAGGATGTGCTTTCAGGAAGATCCTCATTCACAAATTCATTTCGCGATGTAGATTTAAATGTAATGGAAGAAAAGCTTCCACCTCTTGCCAATTTCAGGGGTGAGATGAAAAGGTATTGTGAGAGCTTACATGTTGCTCTTGAAAATTATTTGACACCTGATGATACCCGAAGCTTGGATGTATGGAGGAAACTGCAAAGACTGAAGAATGTTTGCTATGATTCTGGCTTTCCTCGTGGGGATGATTGTCCATGCCCTACATTAGTTGCAAACTGGAATCCTGTTTATTTATCTTCCTTAAAGGAAGACGTGGAATCTACAGACTCTGAAGTAGCTTTTTGGAAGGGTGGCCAAGTAACTGATGAAGGTCTGGAGTGGCTAATGGAAAAAGGATTCAAAACCATTGTAGATCTTAGAGCAGAGACTGTGAAGGATAACTTCTATCAGACAGCATTAGACAGTGCTATTTTGTCTGGGAAGGTTGAACTGGTCAAACTTGAGGTTGAAGTTGGCATTGTGCCTTCAATGGAGCAGGTCGAGAAGTTTTCGGCTTTAGTGTCAGATTCCAGCAAAAAGCCCATATATCTCCATAGTAGGGAAGGGGTATGGAGAACTGCTGCTATGGTCTCTAGATGGAAGCAGTTCATGGCTCGCTATGGATTGCAAAACGTCTCCACTCAGACAGTCACTCCTACGGATGTTCAACAACAAGATACAAGAAGAATGGAAGAATTTTACATCTCTTCGACAGCTTCTGAGGAAGAAAATGAATTGGTGCGAGAGAAGTTGGATAAGATTTATGATTCCACTGTGGAGTTTATCAATCAAGTCTCTTCACCTACAGAAAACCTCAGTAGTAATGGAGCCAATGATGGGGTTGTACCCCACCAAGAACCTGGATCAATCCAAACAGTTGATGATACTGGATTAGGATCTTCAATCCACTTTTGCAGTGAAGTCAACCCTCTTGAGTCCCAGCTGCCTCCTCCCAATGTTTTCTCCAAGATGGTGATGTCCAGGTTTTTCAGAAGTAAAAAGATCTCACCTGCAACATACTTTAGTTGTGAACATAAAAAACTGGAGATGCTGTATAGTGCAAAAAGGAGGTCTAATGGGACAACTCGGAAAAGTGAAATCACTGAGAGCTATCCAGAATCAAGGATTATGGAAGAAGCAATATCGAATGGGTCTCTAAACAGTAAGAACTTATCTTTGAAGTCTCTGAGTTTTCTTGGTAGTAATGGCACTTATCAAGATCAAAATAGTTATTTATCCTCGGGTCCTGGTTTGAATGGATACAGTAAAGGGAAACAGAATGTCATTAGTAACATTGTTGATCCTATTGGTGTGAGCAGTAAATTAGAGAGGGATGGTAATACACCTATGACCATGACAGTGGATCAGAGGAGCAATGTTGAAGCCCCAATATCTTCAGGTGATGATGGAGTGGAGCTGCTTGAGGGAAACATGTGTGCCTCTATGACTGGTGTTGTGAGAGTGCAGTCAAGAAAGAAAGCAGAGATGTTTTTAGTTCGCACAGATGGATTCTCTTGCAACAGAGAAAAGGTAACAGAATCTTCCTTGGCGTTTACTCATCCTAGCACCCAGCAGCAGATGCTTATGTGGAAATCTCCACCAAAGACTGTATTATTGTTGAAAAAACTGGGCCAAGAACTCATGGAAGAAGCTAAACAGGTAGCCTGCTATCGTCTTTTTCATTTACTCAGAAAAGGAAAAACAATGTACTTTGATGTGACTACAATTTGGTGGTAATATTGTGTTGACAATTGTGCTCCCTTCTCCCCTTTTCTTTTCCTTTTCCTTTTCTGTTCTTTACTTTCTTTCTGTGTGCTTGTGTGTAGGTGTGTTATCTTCATCACAGTTACTAGAAATCGCTAAACCAGATGACCCATTGATCTGGGGGCAAAGATCCCAGACAGGGTAGGTTCGTGGTCTAGATCACCATAATCTCTGATCCTAAATCGTAATCTAAACCCGCAAATATAAAGAAAATATTAATTGACTCTGTGGATGAATGCATATATAATTTCAAATAATAGAAATCTCTTCACTATTCTAAAATAAATATTAATTGACTATTTGTGTATAGATGTGTAACTTTGTATAATTTCTTATAGTAGTCAAAATGATCGAGATAAATATTTCAAAATGAATTGTGACCCAAAGTAATGTACCAGCTAAGTTTACCCTCAGCACATCACGTACCAACAAAGTGTTGTATTGCATACCGTCCGTATCCACAACATGTACCAAACTGGCCCACGATCCAAGTACTCAGAGAATGCATGAGGCATATATGTATTGTCAATAGCTTGGAAAATTATGCAAAAAAGGAAAGGAGGAACTCGAAAATTAGTTAGTTAGATGTTATATGAATGACACCCAAGCCCACAGACCATACCTGTAGGAGACCTAATTTGTTAGATGTTCTATTTCTTTTTTGCCATTCTGTGATTGGAATCTTGTAGTACTAGATAAAAAAATATTAAATTATCATATATTTTGTTGTATTCTTAGGGGCCATTGCTTGATGCACTGGTAGAAGTGTCAGACTATTGGTTGATGCACTGGTAGACGTGTCAGACTAACCACGATGAGGTTGTAGGTTTAAATCTGAGGGCAACCACATTGTGCCCTTTTTTTGGTGCAGTGTAAACTTGTTTGGGAAGAATAAAGCAAACCTTGTATGGGATGTCTTTCTTTCTTTGTTTTCCTTTTTAGAGTTTATGATGGATTGGTTTTGGTTTCCTTTCGATTACACTTGTTTGATCTAGCTAGTAATTTTTATTTTTTATTGGGTTTCAACATGGTAGAATCCTAGGGTTATAGTTTTGTGATTTCTGTCTTAGTTTTAGTTAATTTTCTTTTTTAGGACTTTGTGAAAGCTGTATTAGAATTTTTTGTAATATAATTTTATGAGTAACAGCATCAAAATACAAATTCTCTCAGATATTGCATATGNAAATATTTCAAAATGAATTGTGACCCAAAGTAATGTACCAGCTAAGTTTACCCTCAGCACATCACGTACCAACAAAGTGTTGTATTGCATACCGTCCGTATCCACAACATGTACCAAACTGGCCCACGATCCAAGTACTCAGAGAATGCATGAGGCATATATGTATTGTCAATAGCTTGGAAAATTATGCAAAAAAGGAAAGGAGGAACTCGAAAATTAGTTAGTTAGATGTTATATGAATGACACCCAAGCCCACAGACCATACCTGTAGGAGACCTAATTTGTTAGATGTTCTATTTCTTTTTTGCCATTCTGTGATTGGAATCTTGTAGTACTAGATAAAAAAATATTAAATTATCATATATTTTGTTGTATTCTTAGGGGCCATTGCTTGATGCACTGGTAGAAGTGTCAGACTATTGGTTGATGCACTGGTAGACGTGTCAGACTAACCACGATGAGGTTGTATGTTTAAATCTGAGGGCAACCACATTGTGCCCTTTTTTTGGTGCAGTGTAAACTTGTTTGGGAAGAATAAAGCAAACCTTGTATGGGATGTCTTTCTTTCTTTGTTTTCCTTTTTAGAGTTTATGATGGATTGGTTTTGGTTTCCTTTCGATTACACTTGTTTGATCTAGCTAGTAATTTTTATTTTTTATTGGGTTTCAACATGGTAGAATCCAAGGGTTATAGTTTTGTGATTTCTGTCTTAGTTTTAGTTAATTTTCTTTTTTAGGACTTTGTGAAAGCTGTATTAGAATTTTTTGTAATATAATTTTATGAGTAACAGCATCAAAATACAAATTCTCTCAGATATTGCATATGTGACTACATGATCAAATAGAAAGTCTCTTATTTTTTGAACTTTCTTCATCTGAAACCCCCCTACAAATGTACTACACAAAGTAAAACATGCATTTTGATGATTGAATTATGCTTAAAATCATTGGCATCAAACATTTTTTGAGAAATTTGACTTAGAAGTTTTATGAGTTTGCTGGATTGGTGGTTGTATGATTCGTTCTTGATACTGACATGATGGTAGAGATAACTATTAAGCCTTTCCAGGTGGTAGTTGGCATGTGGCTTATTACTAGTGTATACACCTATACCCTACACAATATGCCTCTTTCCTTGTTCATACCTGACCCTTCGTCCCATAATTGACTGGAGCTAAAATCTGTTTAGGAATCCAAACGGAGTTGATTTATAAGGAAATAGTTTTATGAGTTTGCTGGATTGGTAGTTGTATGATTCGTTCTTGATACTGACATGATGGTAGAGATAACTATTAAGCCTTTCCAGGAGCTAGTTGGCATGTGGCTTATTACTAGTGTATACACCTATACCCTATACAATATGCCTCTTTCCTTGTTCATATCTGACCCTTCGTCCCATAATTGACTGGAGCTAAAATCTGTTTAGGAATCCAAAAAGGAGTTGATTTATAAGGAAATAGTTTTTGTGAAGCCATCTGTCCAACAATTTTTTGGAGATTGAAGAAGACGAACAACTCCAAATGAATTTACTATGTCAAATTTGAACCATTCTCATTACCTTGCGAGATTGAAGGTCTATCATCCCCCGAACTGATTCCATTTTATCCAGCTCATACTGTTAGGTCTACTGGCAATAGCATTATCAATTTATTAATTTTGGTGGGAACTTGAACATTGGATGGCCAAAATTGTCAGGATATGTGTGTTTCAGAATGAATTGATTTATAAATGGAAATGTTGATATTTTAAAAAATATTCTCAGTTCTGAATTATACTTGCTGCTGCTGTTTGAAAGATATTTTGGTGTAGCAAATTCTTGTACATCCAGGATTGTTTATAGATCAGGAGTGTAGCCATTTTAACAACATTTTCTCCTTAAATGCAGGTTGCTTCTTTCTTGTATCACCAAGAGAAGAAGAATGTTCTTGTTGAACCTGAGGTACATGACATTTTTGCCAGAATCCCTGGGTTTGGTTTTGTTCAGACCTTCTATAGTCAAGATACCAGGTGCCGGAACTCATTGGTCTAGAATGAAAAGCATTCATACTTTTCATGTCTACATAATCCATAAAGAGTTTTGATCTTACCTAATGTCCTCAATGCAGTGATCTTCATGAGAGGGTAGATCTAGTAGCTTGTTTGGGAGGAGATGGGGTTATACTCCACGCATCAAATTTATTTAGAGGTGCTGTTCCCCCTGTTGTCTCATTTAATCTTGGATCTCTTGGATTTCTCACTTCCCATACTGTACGCTTCTTAACTCTCACTATTTTTTGAAGTCTCTTTATAGGAGATCTTTCTTTTCACTTTATCTTTCGTCTGAAACAGTTTGAAGACTATAAACAGGACTTAAGACAAGTCATCCATGGGAACAACACACTAGATGGTGTTTATATAACTCTAAGAATGCGTCTCCACTGTGAGATTTTTCGAAATGGGAAAGCAATGCCTGGGAAAGTATTTGACGTCCTCAATGAGGTTGTAGTTGATCGTGGATCAAACCCATACCTTTCCAAAATTGAATGTTATGAACATGACCGCCTCATAACCAAGGTATAACAAGTGAATTTATGAGTTCACGATCAATTTTCTATCAGTAACTTCCTGCCGGCACGTAGTCAATACTTTTTTGATGCTTGCCATCTTATAGCAGAGTCAAAATTTATTATAAACTTCCAACTGCAATCACCATTTATGCTAAATTTTCCTAATGTAAACTTTGATATCGCCGCATGTTTGATTCTATGCCCTATGTCTTTGTCATCATTTATTGATAGGTGCAAGGTGATGGAGTCATAGTAGCCACACCTACTGGAAGTACCGCTTATTCTACAGCCGCTGGAGGTTCCATGGTAGGCAACCCTTGTTAAGAACCAAAATTTATGGCCTTAAATTCCTTGTAAAGCTTGGTACTATATATTTGGTCGGTAGATTTATCTACTTTCTTACCTTAGGTTAGCATAGAGTTGTTGTGAAAATTAAGGGGTCGTTTGGTAACGCTTTTGTTTTCATGTCTTCAAAAAAATAAAAAACTAAGACAATTTTTATCTCTGTTTTGTGGTAAATACTGAAACAGAAAATATGTTCGGGAGTCATTTGTGTCTATCAAATTATGAGAATAAAAATAAAAAACATGTTTGGTAACTACTTCAAATTTTATCCTTAAGTCTCGTGTTTTTTCTTTCAACAATAATATTGAGACTTAACAAATTGAATTAATTTGATAAATTAATGATATGGTCAACAATCTCAAATGTCAATTCAATCAATCCTAAAGAAAGGTATAAATCACTTTTCTTTAAAAAAAAAAAAAAGAGAAATTTTATTTATTCACAAAAACAAAACATTATAAGAAGCAAAAGAAAGATATAAACCACCTTTGCATCATAAAAAAACCAAAACCGAAAATTCAAGAAACAAAACAGGCCATTGCCTTTACAATGCAAAAACCAACACCAAGACAGCAGCTCCATCCAAAAACAGAATATGCAGCCAATCTAACAACAAAATAACACCTCTCCTTCTCACATTTTAAACAAATCAACACTTGAATTTAAAGAAAAGCTATCAACCCTTATCATCAAACACCTGTCCCTTTCGCCTTCGCAGATGTTAAGTTTGGAGAATTAACACAATATTAGAGAGAAACAGAGAGTGGTTAAAAACTTAATCTAGCTCTCATACATCACTTGTATTTATAGTTAACCTTCAATACTAAGAATTATACATACACTCTCTTACTACTAACAATTTACACATACTACCTTATTATTCTTAACACTCTCCCTTAAGCTGGACTGTATATATCTTATAATCCAAACTTGGAACAAATAGTTGTAAGACGTGTACGACTCAATGTTTTGGTAAACATATCTGCAAGCTGATCTTCAGATTTCATAAATAGAGTTGTAATCTCCTCAACTATTATTTTGTCTTGAATAAAGTGACAATCAACCTCAATATGTTTTGTTCTCTCGCAAAACACAAGATTGACAGCGATATGGATAGCTGTCTGGTTGTCACAGAACAACTGTAAAAGAAGTTGAACTGGAAACCCAATTTCCTAGAGGAAGGGTAGTAGTCAAGTCAACTCACTCGTCGTATGTGCCATTGCCCTATACTCAGCCTCGGCACTGGATTTTGCTATCACAGGTTGTTTTTTACTTTTTCATGAGACAACATTACCTCCTAAGAAAGTACAATAACCAGTGGTTGATCTTCGATCAGAAAGAGAGCCAGCCCAATCAACATCTGAGAAACCTTCCACTCTAAGATGTTCATTAGCTCGATATAACAGTTCAAGTTTAAGAGCTCGTTTGAGATATCGCAGAATACGAGTAACTATCTTCTAATGTGGTACTCTAGGACATTCCATGAATTGACTTACTATATTGACTGCATAGGAAATATCCGATCGAGTAATAGTGAGATAATTAAGCTTTCCAACTAATCTGCAACACTGACCCAGATTCTCAAACAATGCACCATCATCCATCAATAATTTCTGATTCGGATCCATAGGAACATCAATCGATCTATCACCTAGCAAACCTGCTTTCTCAAGCATGTCAAATACATATTTCCTCTGGGATAAATAAATACCCTGTTTAGATCGAGCCACCTCAATACCCAAGAAATACATGAGTTTTTCCAAATCTTTAGTATGAAATCGATCTTGTAAGAATATTTTTAACTTGGCAATCCCCTCAGAATTATTTTCAGTAATCACAATATCATCTACATAGACCACCAATACGACATATCCAACATCTGTCTGTCTATGAAACACAGAATGATCTATTTGACATCGAAGAAGACTAAGCTCTAAAATTGTATTTGAAAACGTACCAAACCATGCCTTCGGTGACTGCTTCAAACCATACAAAGATTTTTTTAACTGACATACACTCTTATCATACTCCCTTTGAGCAGTAAACCCAGGTGGCTGCTCCATGTATACCTCTTCAACCAAGTCACCATGTAAGAAGGCATTCTTGATGTCTAAGTGAAACAAGGGCTAATCAAGATTAGCAGCCAAAAAAATTAAGATACGAACAGAGAAAATTTTGGCAACTGGAGAAAAAGTCTCCTCATAATCAACACCATAAGTCTGAGTAAAGCTTTTTGCAACAAGCCGGGCTTTGAGACGCTCCACAGAACCATCTGGATGAAATTTAACAGTATACACTCAACGACAGCCAATAGTTTGTTTACCAGAGGGTAAAGGAACGAGATTCCAAGTCCCATTATGATGTAAAACATCCATCTCCTCCTCCATAACTTTCCTCCAACCTGGATCAGACAATACATCCTATGAATGCTTAGGAATAGATATAACAGATAATTGGGAAGTAAAACAAGAAAAGACAAGAGACAAGGCATCATATGAAACACAATGAGAAATGGGATGATTAGTAACACACGAACGAGTACCTTTGTGAAGAGCAATAGGTAAAGAGTCTAAATTATCTGATGTACCAGGATCAGAAGGCGGCAAGGAAGACGGTACGGGCACTTCAGTCGATGAGCGAGAACGGCAAGAATAGACACGAAGAGGTAAAGTAGATGGTAACACAGTGGACAACGAAATATCTGAAGATGAGAAAGAAATAGTGGTACTAGAGAGGATCTAAAAACCAGATCCAAAGGCTGAGAAGGTGCTGGAAAGTATGGAACAGACTCTTCAAATGTGACATCGGCACTAGTAAAGTATTGGTGCAGAGAAGGACTGTAGCAACGATTTCCCTTCTGCGTGCGGGAGTAACCAAAAAATACACATTTGGTAGTTCGAGGGTTAAGTTTATCAAACACAGGCCCCAAATTGTGAACATAACAGACACAACCAAAAACCTTAGGAGTAAGAGAAAATAAAGGCTTACCGAGAAAAAGAATAGAATATGGACTTTGCCCATTTAACACAGAGGATGACATACGATTGATAAGATGACAAACAGTAAGAACATCACTCCAATAATATCAAAAAATATTAATCTGGAATAACAGGGTACGGGTGACTTCCAACGAATGACGGTTCTTGCGTTCAGCAACACTATTTTGTGGAGAGGTGTAAGCACAAGAAGTCTGATGAATAATTCCAGTTTTACTACGATAAGCTGAAAAAGGATCAGATTCATATTCCCGAGCATTATCGGAACCTAAAGTACGTATACAACAACCAAATTGAGTTTTTATTTCCTTACGAAAAGTCTCAAATATAAAGAATAATTTAGATCGAGCTTTCATAAAAAACAATCAAGTCATACGAGAATAGTCATCCATAAATGTCACAAAATAAGGATATTTATTAGGTGAAATATTCTTTATTGAACCCCATACATCAGAATGGACTAATTCAAATGGACTAGACATACGATTATTGACTCTAAACTGAAATGACACACGGTGAAGCTTACTAAATTGACAAGCTTCATAAGACAAAGACGACACATAACTAAGACTGGGAACTTGGCGCTTCAGATTTTGGAGAGAGGGATGTCAAAGACGACAATGCCATTGAAAAGGAGACAACGAGGTCTGTAGAGCCCGAGTAGGTGAGTCAAAATCAAAGTAATATAGGCCACTAACTTTATGCCCCGTATCAATCTTCCTTTTTGTCTTGAGATCCTGAAAGACACAATAAGAAGTATAAAAGGTTACAGAACAATTGAGAGAACGAGTAATCTTACTAATGGAAAGTAAACTAAAAGGAAACTGAGGAACAAATAACACGGATGATAGGGACATAGAAGGACTCAAGTGAGTAGTCCCTAGACCTGAAACTTTAGAACAAGTACCATTAGCAAGAGTAACACTACTTGTGGAAGTAGCAGACTGATAAGTAGAAAAACATCGGATGCACCAGTCATGTGGTCAGAAGCGCCAGAATCTATGATCCAGTGACTGCGGGTGGAGGACAATAAACAAGTGGAAGTAGTACCTGATTGGGTNTTTTGTTTTCATGTCTTCAAAAAAATAAAAAACTAAGACAATTTTTATCTCTGTTTTATGGTAAATACTGAAACAGAAAATATGTTCGGGAGTCATTTGTGTCTATCAAATTATGAGAATAAAAATAAAAAACATGTTTGGTAACTACNAGTAGTACCTGATTGGGTAAAAGTAGCAGTGGAGGGAGATGGAACAGCCTGTTGTTGGGACAGGAACTGGGCATACTCTTCTCGACCTAGTATAATAGTAATTGACCTAGTGTCTGGTGGAGTTGACTGAGGTATGGAAGCAACAACCGATGTGTCATTCTGATAAGAAGCCTGATTAGCAGCATCAAAAGATTTTCCATGTAAATCCCAACAAAAGTCAACAGTGTGTCCTCTACGGCTATAGTGAGTACAGGAACGAGATCCATTATGACCCCCACGACCACCCGNGCATCATAAAAAAACCAAAACCGAAAATTCAAGAAACAAAACAGGCCATTGCCTTTAGAAAGCAAAAACCAACACCAAGACAGCAGCTCCATCCAAAAACAGAATATGCAGCCAATCTAACAGCAAAATAACACCTCTTCTTCTCATATTTTAAACAAATCAACACTTGAATTTAAAGAAAAGCTATCAACCCTTATCATCAAACACCTGTCCCTTTCGCCTTCGCAGATGTTAAGTTTGGAGAATTAACACAATATTAGAGAGAAACAGAGAGTNTGTGACTACATGATCAAATAGAAAGTCTCTTATTTTTTGAACTTTCTTCATCTGAAAACCCCCTACAAATGTACTACACAAAGTAAAACATGCATTTTGATGATTGAATTATGCTTAAAATCATTGGCATCAAACATTTTTGGAGAAATTTGACTTAGAAGTTTTATGAGTTTGCTGGATTGGTGGTTGTATGATTCGTTCTTGATACTGACATGAGNTGTGACTACATGATCAAATAGAAAGTCTCTTATTTTTTGAACTTTCTTCATCTGAAACCCCCCTACAAATGTACTACACAAAGTAAAACATGCATTTTGATGATTGAATTATGCTTAAAATCATTGGCATCAAACATTTTTTGAGAAATTTGACTTAGAAGTTTTATGAGTTTGCTGGATTGGTGNACACAATATTAGAGAGAAACAGAGAGTGGTTAAAAACTTAATCTAGCTCTCATACATCACTTGTATTTATAGTTAACCTACAATACTAAGAATTATACATACACTCTCTTACTACTAACAATTTACACATACTACCTTATTATTCTTAACACTCTCCCTCAAGCTGGACTGTATATATCTTATAATCCAAACTTGGAACAAATAGTTGTAAGACGTGTACGACTCAATGTTTTGGTAAACATATCTGCAAGCTGATCTTCAGATTTCATAAATAGAGTTGTAATCTCCTCAACTATTATTTTGTCTTGAATAAAGTGACAATCAACCTCAATATGTTTTGTTCTCTCGCAAAACACAAGATTGACAGCGATATGGATAGCTGTCTGGTTGTCACAGAACAACTGTAAAAGAAGTTGAACTGGAAACCCAATTTCCTAGAGGAAGGGTAGTAGTCAAGTCAACTCACTCGTCGTATATGTCATTACCCTATACTCAGCCTCGGCACTAGATCTTGCTACCACAGGTTGTTTTTTACTTTTTCATGAGACAACATTACCTCCTAAGAAAGTACAATAACCAGTGGTTGATCTTCGATCAGAAAGAGAGCCAGCCCAATCAACATCTGAGAAACCTTCCACTCTAAGATGTTCATTAGCTCGATATAACAGTTCAAGTTTAAGAGCTCGTTTGAGATATCGCAGAATACGAGTAACTATCTTCTAATGTGGTACTCTAGGACATTCCATGAATTGACTTACTATATTGACTGCATAGGAAATATCCGATCGAGTAATAGTGAGATAATTAAGCTTTCCAACTAATCTGCAACACTGACCCGGATTCTCAAACAATGCACCATCATCCATCAATAATTTTTGATTCGGATCCATAGGAACATCAATCGATCTATCACCTAGCAAACTTGTTTTCTCAAGCATGTCAAATACATATTTTCTCTGGGATAAATAAATACCCTGTTTAGATCAAGCCACCTCAATACCCAAGAAATACATGAGTTTTTCCAAATCCTTAGTATGAAATCGATCTTGTAAGAATATTTTTAACTTGGCAATCCCCTCAGAATTATTTTCAGTAATCACAATATCATCTACATAGACCACCAATACGACATATCCAACATCTGTCTGTCTATGAAACACAGAATGATTTATTTGACATCGAAGAAGACTAAGTTCTAAAATTGTATTTGAAAACTTACCAAACCATGCCTTCGGTGACTGCTTCAAACCATACAAAGATTTTTTTAACTGACATACACTCTTATCATACTCCCTTTGAGCAGTAAACCCAGGTGGCTGCTCCATGTATACCTCTTCAACCAAGTCACCATGTAAGAAGACATTCTTGATGTCTAAGTAAAACAAGGGTTAATCAAGATTAGCAGCCAAAAAAATCAAGATACGAACAGAGGAAATTTTGGCAACAGGAGAAAAAGTCTCATAATCAACACCATAAGTCTGAGTAAAACTCTTTGCAACAAGCCGGGCTTTGAGACGCTCCACAGAACCATCTGGATGAAATTTAACAGTATACACTCAACGACAGCCAATAGTTCGTTTACCAGAGGGTAAAGGAACGAGATTCCAAGTCCCATTATGATGTAAAGCATCCATCTCCTCCTCCATAACTTTCCTCCAACCTGGATCAGACAATACATCCTGTGAATGCTTAGGAATAGATATAACAGATAATTGGGAAGTAAAACAAGAAAAGACAAGAGACAAGGCATCATATGAAACACAATGAGAAATGGGATGATTCGTAACACACGAACGAGTAACTTTGCGAAGAGCAATAGGTAAAGAGTCTAAATTACCTGATGTACCAGGATCATAAGGCGGCAAGGAATACGGTACGAGCATTTCAGTCGATGAGCGAGAACGGCAAGAATAGACACGGAGAGGTAAAGTAGATGGTAACACAGTGGGCAGCGAAATATCTGAAGATGAGAAAGAAATGGTGGTACTAGAGAGGATCTAAAGTCCAGATCCAAAGGTTGAGAAGGTGCTAGAAAGTATAGAACAGACTCTTCAAATGTGATATCGACACTAGTAAAGTATTGGTGCAGAGAAGGACTGTAGCAACGATTTCCCTTCTGCGTGCGGGAGAAACCAAGAAATACACATTTGGTAGTTCGAGGGTTAAGTTTATCAAACACAGGCCCCAAATTGTGAACATAACAGACACAACCAAAAACCTTAGGAGTAAGGGAAAATAAAGGCTTACCGAGAAAAAGAACAGAATATGGACTTTGCCCATTTAACACAGAGGATGACATACGATTGATAAGATGACAAGCAGTAAGAACAACATCACTCCAATAATATCAAAAAATATTAATCTGGAATAACAGGGTACGGGTGACTTCCAACAAATGACAGTTCTTGCGTTCAGCAACACCATTTTGTGGAGAGGTGTAAGCACAAGAAGTTTGATGAATAATTCCAGTTTTACTATGATAAGCTGAAAGAGGATCAGATTCATATTCCCGAGCATTATCGGAACCTAAAGTACGTATACAACAACCAAATTGAGTTTTTATTTCCTTACGAAAAGTCTCAAATATAAAGAATAATTTAGATCGAGCTTTCATAAAAAACAATCAAGTCATACGAGAATAGTCATCCATAAATGTCACAAAATAAGGATATTTATTAGGTGAAATATTCTTTATTGAACCCTATACATCAGAATGGACTAATTCAAATGGACTAGACATACGATTATTGACTCTAGACTGAAATGACACACGGTGATGCTTACTAAATTGACAAGCTTCATAAGACAAAGACGACACATAACTAAGACTGGGAACTTGGCGCTTCAGATTTTGGAGAGAGGGATGTCAAAGACGACAATGCCATTGAAAAGGAGACAACGAGGTCTGTAGAGCCCGAGTAGGTGAGTCAAAATCAAAGTAATATAGGCCACTAACTTTATGCCCCGTATCAATCTTCCTTTTTGTCTTGAGATCCTGAAAGACACAATAAGAAGTATAAAAGGTTACAGAACAATTGAGAGAACGAGTAATCTTACTAATGGAAAGTAAACTAAAAGGAAACTGAGGAACAAATAACACGGATGATAGGGACATAGAAGGACTCAAGTGAGTAGTCCCTAGACCTGAAACTTTAGAACAAGTACCATTAGCAAGAGTAACACTACTTGTGGAAGTAGCAGACTGATAAGTAGAAAAACATCGGATGCACCAGTCATGTGGTCAGAAGCGCCAGAATCTATGATCCAGTGACTGCGGGTGGAGGACAATAAACAAGTGGAAGTAGTACCTGATTGGGTAAAAGTAGCAGTGGAGGGAGATGGAACAGCCTGTTGTTGGGACAGGAACTGGGCATACTCTTCTCGACCTAGTATAATAGTAATTGACCTAGTGTCTGGTGGAGTTGACTGAGGTATGGAAGCAACAACCGATGTGTCATTCTGATAAGAAGCCTGATTAGCAGCATCAAAAGATTTTCCATGTAAATCCCAACAAAAGTCAACAGTGTGTCCTCTACGGCTATAGTGAGTACAGGAACGAGATCCATTATGACCCCCACGACCACCCATACGACCTCCCGTATGACCTTTGCGACCACCACGTCCACCTCGATGACCATCACTATGGCTATTAGGAATCACAAGAGTTGAGCGATCAGTGGAGACACCATGATCAATGACTGAAGGAGTAGACAGTGTAGCACGCTGTAAACGAGAGAAAACCTCCAACAGTGATGGAAGACTAAATCCACCCAAAATCTGAGAACGAATAGCCTCATATTCAGGTTTCAATCCTACCAAAAATCTAACAACATTCAGGTCCTCATATTGTTTCTGTCAAACTGCTGCATCGGTAGTAAACGGATGGTAAGTCTTTATTTTCTCATAAACTCTCCGAACATGAAAGTAATAATCCGCAAGGCTCAGAGTACCCTGTTCCAACCGGAAGTACTCCTTGCACACATCATACGAACGGGTAAAATTACCTGTATTAGAATACATAATGACCAAGTGATTCCATATTTTTTTGGTAGTATCAAGATAGAGCAGAGNATGGTAGAGATAACTATTAAGCCTTTCCAGGTGGTAGTTGGCATGTGGCTTATTACTAGTGTATACACCTATACCCTACNCAAGCTGGACTGTATATATCTTATAATCCAAACTTGGAACAAATAGCTGTAAGACGTGTACGACTCAATGTTTTGGTAAACATATCTGCAAGCTGATTTTCAGATTTCACAAATAGAGTTGTAATCTCCTCAACTACTATTTTGTCTTGAATAAAGTGACAATCAACCTCAATATGCTTTGTTCTCTCGCGAAACACAAANATACCTGACCCTTCGTCCCATAATTGACTGGAGCTAAAATCTGTTTAGGAATCCAAACGGAGTTGATTTATAAGGAAATAGTTTTATGAGTTTGCTGGATTGGTANCTGGTATCTTGCTTGGGTTTCATAATAATGTAGCAAATAGTAAACAAGAGTTACAATGCTGAAGTAGAGGAAAAGAAACTGTTAAAAGGCTGAACCGGGCTGGAAAAGGTAGACGGACTACTGAACCGGATAGGTTGAGCCATCTAGACCACTGAACCGGGTTGGAAAAGATTGTTGNCTGTCTGGTTGTCACAGAACAACTGTAAAGGAAGTTGAACTGGAAACCCAATTTCCTAGAGGAAGGGTAGTAGTCAAGTCAACTCACTCGTCGTATATGTCATTACCCTATACTCAGCCTCGGCACTAGATCTTGCTACNTATGATTCGTTCTTGATACTGACATGATGGTAGAGATAACTATTAAGCCTTTCCAGGAGCTAGTTGGCATGTGGCTNGTAACTATCTTCTAATGTGGTACTCTAGGACATTCCATGAATTGACTTACTATATTGACTGCATAGGAAATATCCGATCGAGTAATAGTGAGATAATTAAGCTTTCCAACTAATCTGCAACACTGACCCGGATTCTCAAACAATGCACCATCATCCATCAATAATTTTTGATTCGGATCCATAGGAACATCAATCGATCTATCACCTAGCAAACTTGTTTTCTCAAGCATGTCAAATACATATTTTCTCTGGGATAAATAAATACCCTGTTTAGATCAAGCCACCTCAATACCCAAGAAATACANATCTGACCCTTCGTCCCATAATTGACTGGAGCTAAAATCTGTTTAGGAATCCAAAAAGGAGTTGATTTATAAGGAAATAGTTTTTGTGAAGCCATCTGTCCAACAATTTTTTGGAGATTGAAGAAGACGAACAACTCCAAATGAATTTACTATGTCAAATTTGAACCATTCTCATTACCTTGCGAGATTGAAGGTCTATCATCCCCCGAACTGATTCCATTTTATCCAGCTCATACTGTTAGGTCTACTGGCAATAGCATTATCAATTTATTAATTTTGGTGGGAACTTGAACATTGGATGGCCAAAATTGTCAGGATATGTGTGTTTCAGAATGAATTGATTTATAAATGGAAATGTTGATATTTTAAAAAATATTCTCAGTTCTGAATTATACTTGCTGCTGCTGTTTGAAAGATATTTTGGTGTAGCAAATTCTTGTACATCCAGGATTGTTTATAGATCAGGAGTGTAGCCATTTTAACAACATTTTCTCCTTAAATGCAGGTTGCTTCTTTCTTGTATCACCAAGAGAAGAAGAATGTTCTTGTTGAACCTGAGGTACATGACATTTTTGCCAGAATCCCTGGGTTTGGTTTTGTTCAGACCTTCTATAGTCAAGATACCAGGTGCCGGAACTCATTGGTCTAGAATGAAAAGCATTCATACTTTTCATGTCTACATAATCCATAAAGAGTTTTGATCTTACCTAATGTCCTCAATGCAGTGATCTTCATGAGAGGGTAGATCTAGTAGCTTGTTTGGGAGGAGATGGGGTTATACTCCACGCATCAAATTTATTTAGAGGTGCTGTTCCCCCTGTTGTCTCATTTAATCTTGGATCTCTTGGATTTCTCACTTCCCATACTGTACGCTTCTTAACTCTCACTATTTTTTGAAGTCTCTTTATAGGAGATCTTTCTTTTCACTTTATCTTTCGTCTGAAACAGTTTGAAGACTATAAACAGGACTTAAGACAAGTCATCCATGGGAACAACACACTAGATGGTGTTTATATAACTCTAAGAATGCGTCTCCACTGTGAGATTTTTCGAAATGGGAAAGCAATGCCTGGGAAAGTATTTGACGTCCTCAATGAGGTTGTAGTTGATCGTGGATCAAACCCATACCTTTCCAAAATTGAATGTTATGAACATGACCGCCTCATAACCAAGGTATAACAAGTGAATTTATGAGTTCACGATCAATTTTCTATCAGTAACTTCCTGCCGGCACGTAGTCAATACTTTTTTGATGCTTGCCATCTTATAGCAGAGTCAAAATTTATTATAAACTTCCAACTGCAATCACCATTTATGCTAAATTTTCCTAATGTAAACTTTGATATCGCCGCATGTTTGATTCTATGCCCTATGTCTTTGTCATCATTTATTGATAGGTGCAAGGTGATGGAGTCATAGTAGCCACACCTACTGGAAGTACCGCTTATTCTACAGCCGCTGGAGGTTCCATGGTAGGCAACCCTTGTTAAGAACCAAAATTTATGGCCTTAAATTCCTTGTAAAGCTTGGTACTATATATTTGGTCGGTAGATTTATCTACTTTCTTACCTTAGGTTAGCATAGAGTTGTTGTGAAAATTAAGGGGTCGTTTGGTAACGCTTTTGTTTTCATGTCTTCAAAAAAATAAAAAACTAAGACAATTTTTATCTCTGTTTTGTGGTAAACACTGAAACAGAAAATATATTCGGGAGTCATTTGTGTCTATCAAATTATGAGAATAAAAATAAAAAACATGTTTGGTAACTATTTCAAATTTTATCCTTAAGTCTCGTGTTTTTTCTTTCAACAATAATATTGAGACTTAACAAATTGAATTAATTTGATAAATTAATGATATGGTCAACAATCTCAAATGTCAATTCAATCAATCCTAAAGAAAGGTATAAATCACTTTTCTTTAAAAAAAAAAAAAGAGAAATTTTATTTATTCACAAAAAAAAAACATTATAAGAAGCAAAAGAAAGATATAAACCACCTTTGCATCATAAAAAAACCAAAACCGAAAATTCAAGAAACAAAACAGGCCATTGCCTTTAGAAAGCAAAAACCAACACCAAGACAGCAGCTCCATCCAAAAACAGAATATGCAGCCAATCTAACAGCAAAATAACACCTCTTCTTCTCATATTTTAAACAAATCAACACTTGAATTTAAAGAAAAGCTATCAACCCTTATCATCAAACACCTGTCCCTTTCGCCTTCGCAGATGTTAAGTTTGGAGAATTAACACAATATTAGAGAGAAACAGAGAGTGGTTAAAAACTTAATCTAGCTCTCATACATCACTTGTATTTATAGTTAACCTTCAATACTAAGAATTATACATACACTCTCTTACTACTAACAATTTACACATACTACCTTATTATTCTTAACACTCTCCCTTAAGCTGGACTGTATATATCTTATAATCCAAACTTGGAACAAATAGTTGTAAGACGTGTACGACTCAATGTTTTGGTAAACATATCTGCAAGCTGATCTTCAGATTTCATAAATAGAGTTGTAATCTCCTCAACTATTATTTTGTCTTGAATAAAGTGACAATCAACCTCAATATGTTTTGTTCTCTCGCAAAACACAAGATTGACAGCGATATGGATAGCTGTCTGGTTGTCACAGAACAACTGTAAAAGAAGTTGAACTGGAAACCCAATTTCCTAGAGGAAGGGTAGTAGTCAAGTCAACTCACTCGTCGTATGTGCCATTGCCCTATACTCAGCCTCGGCACTGGATTTTGCTATCACAGGTTGTTTTTTACTTTTTCATGAGACAACATTACCTCCTAAGAAAGTACAATAACCAGTGGTTGATCTTCGATCAGAAAGAGAGCCAGCCCAATCAACATCTGAGAAACCTTCCACTCTAAGATGTTCATTAGCTCGATATAACAGTTCAAGTTTAAGAGCTCGTTTGAGATATCGCAGAATACGAGTAACTATCTTCTAATGTGGTACTCTAGGACATTCCATGAATTGACTTACTATATTGACTGCATAGGAAATATCCGATCGAGTAATAGTGAGATAATTAAGCTTTCCAACTAATCTGCAACACTGACCCGGATTCTCAAACAATGCACCATCATCCATCAATAATTTCTGATTCGGATCCATAGGAACATCAATCGATCTATCACCTAGCAAACCTGCTTTCTCAAGCATGTCAAATACATATTTCCTCTGGGATAAATAAATACCCTGTTTAGATCGAGCCACCTCAATACCCAAGAAATACATGAGTTTTTCCAAATCCTTAGTATGAAATCGATCTTGTAAGAATATTTTTAACTTGGCAATCCCCTCAGAATTATTTTCAGTAATCACAATATCATCTACATAGACCACCAATACGACATATCCAACATCTGTCTGTCTATGAAACACAGAATGATTTATTTGACATCGAAGAAGACTAAGTTCTAAAATTGTATTTGAAAACTTACCAAACCATGCCTTCGGTGACTGCTTCAAACCATACAAAGATTTTTTTAACTGACATACACTCTTATCATACTCCCTTTGAGCAGTAAACCCAGGTGGCTGCTCCATGTATACCTCTTCAACCAAGTCACCATGTAAGAAGACATTCTTGATGTCTAAGTAAAACAAGGGTTAATCAAGATTAGCAGCCAAAAAAATCAAGATACGAACAGAGGAAATTTTGGCAACAGGAGAAAAAGTCTCATAATCAACACCATAAGTCTGAGTAAAACTCTTTGCAACAAGCCGGGCTTTGAGACGCTCCACAGAACCATCTGGATGAAATTTAACAGTATACACTCAACGACAGCCAATAGTTCGTTTACCAGAGGGTAAAGGAACGAGATTNCACTTCACAAAACAGTCGTAAGTCAACCGAATTCAAGGATCTTCTGAGCATAACTGCTTGATTAGCCAAACGATCAGCAACATTAGAACAAAACCCACAAATATTAGAGCATTTTCTCGTCTCTTCTGTTCTCAGATATAAGCCACAAATATATGTAGAAAGATGAATTAGAACAAAATCCACAAAATCTAGTGTTGCTCACACAGAATTAAGGGAGAAATGCTTAATTAGGGTTTATGAAAAAGCTAGGGTTTCTTCTTCATGATGCCAAATTACATATGGACTNGGAACGAGATTCCAAGTCCCATTATGATGTAAAGCATCCATCTCCTCCTCCATAACTTTCCTCCAACCTGGATCAGACAATACATCCTGNATTACATATGGACATAGTCATATACGTATATGTGTGTGTGAATTAAGTGTAATTTGGGAGATTTTGAGGAGGAGAGAAAATATGAGAGACTAGAACTGGATTGAATGGGTTTCACATAGAACGAGAGTGAGACTGAGAGAGAGCATCGAAGGTAAGTGTAACCTTATGAAAAAATTAGGAATTGTGATGTACAAATCTATGTAGATCTATACATATATATACAGATTTATGTATATATGCACATAGATCTATACAAGTAAAGGGGTTACACTTACCTTTACAGNACAAGAAAAGACAAGAGACAAGGCATCATATGAAACACAATGAGAAATGGGATGATTCGTAACACACGAACGAGTAACTTTGCGAAGAGCAATAGGTAAAGAGTCTAAATTACCTGATGTACCAGGATCATAAGGCGGCAAGGAATACGGTACGAGCATTTCAGTCGATGAGCGAGAACGGCAAGAATAGACACGGAGAGGTAAAGTAGATGGTAACACAGTGGGCAGCGAAATATCTGAAGATGAGAAAGAAATGGTGGTACTAGAGAGGATCTAAAGTCCAGATCCAAAGGTTGAGAAGGTGCTAGAAAGTATAGAACAGACTCTTCAAATGTGATATCGACACTAGTAAAGTATTGGTGCAGAGAAGGACTGTAGCAACGATTTCCCTTCTGCGTGCGGGAGAAACCAAGAAATACACATTTGGTAGTTCGAGGGTTAAGTTTATCAAACACAGGCCCCAAATTGTGAACATAACAGACACAACCAAAAACCTTAGGAGTAAGGGAAAATAAAGGCTTACCGAGAAAAAGAACAGAATATGGACTTTGCCCATTTAACACAGAGGATGACATACGATTGATAAGATGACAAGCAGTAAGAACAACATCACTCCAATAATATCAAAAAATATTAATCTGGAATAACAGGGTACGGGTGACTTCCAACAAATGACAGTTCTTGCGTTCAGCAACACCATTTTGTGGAGAGGTGTAAGCACAAGAAGTTTGATGAATAATTCCAGTTTTACTATGATAAGCTGAAAGAGGATCAGATTCATATTCCCGAGCATTATCGGAACCTAAAGTACGTATACAACAACCAAATTGAGTTTTTATTTCCTTACGAAAAGTCTCAAATATAAAGAATAATTTAGATCGAGCTTTCATAAAAAACAATCAAGTCACACGAGAATAGTCATCCATAAATGTCACAAAATAAGGATATTTATTAGGTGTAATATTCTTTATTGAACCCTATACATCAGAATGGACTAATTCAAATGGACTAGACATACGATTATTGACTCTAGACTGAAATGACACACGGTGATGCTTACTAAATTGACAAGCTTCATAAGACAAAGACGACACATAACTAAGACTGGGAACTTGACGCTTCAGATTTTGGAGAGAGGGATGTCAAAGACGACAATGCCATTGAAAAGGAGACAACGAGGTCTGTAGAGCCCGAGTAGGTGAGTCAAAATCAAAGTAATATAGGCCACTAACTTTATGCCCCGTATCAATCTTCCTTTTTGTCTTGAGATCCTGAAAGACACAATAAGAAGTATAAAAGGTTACAGAACAATTGAGAGAACGAGTAATCTTACTAATGGAAAGTAAACTAAAAGGAAACTGAGGAACAAATAACACGGATGATAGGGACATAGAAGGACTCAAGTGAGTAGTCCCTAGACCTGAAACTTTAGAACAAGTACCATTAGCAAGAGTAACACTACTTGTGGAAGTAGCAGACTGATAAGTAGAAAAACATCGGATGCACCAGTCATGTGGTCAGAAGCGCCAGAATCTATGATCCAGTGACTGCGGGTGGAGGACAATAAACAAGTGGAAGTAGTACCTGATTGGGTAAAAGTAGCAGTGGAGGGAGATGGAACAGCCTGTTGTTGGGACAGGAACTGGGCATACTCTTCTCGACCTAGTATAATAGTAATTGACCTAGTGTCTGGTGGAGTTGACTGAGGTATGGAAGCAACAACCGATGTGTCATTCTGATAAGAAGCCTGATTAGCAGCATCAAAAGATTTTCCATGTAAATCCCAACAAAAGTCAACAGTGTGTCCTCTACGGCTATAGTGAGTACAGGAACGAGATCCATTATGACCCCCACGACCACCCGTACGACCTCCCGTATGACCTTTGCGACCACCACGTCCACCTCGATGACCATCACTATGGCTATTAGGAATCACAAGAGTTGAGCGATCAGTGGAGACACCATGATCAATGACTGAAGGAGTAGACAGTGTAGCACGCTGTAAACGAGAGAAAACCTCCAACAGTGATGGAAGACTAAATCCACCCAAAATCTGAGAACGAATAGCCTCATATTCAGGTTTCAATCCTACCAAAAATCTAACAACATTCAGGTCCTCATATTGTTTCTGTCAAACTGCTGCATCGGTAGTAAACGGATGGTAAGTCTTTATTTTCTCATAGACTCTCCGAACATGAAAGTAATAATCCGCAAGGCTCAGAGTACCCTGCTCCAACCGGAAGTACTCCTTGCACACATCATACGAACGGGTAAAATTACCTGTATTAGAATACATAATGACCAAGTGATTCCATATTTTTTTGGTAGTATCAAGATAGAGCAGAGAGGAGCTAATACTGGGCTCTATGCTATTCAACAATAAAGAGATAATCTGAGCATCTTCTTGTTCCCACTGATCATACTCAGGAGTATCTTCCTTGGGTTTAGAACCCACCAGATATATCTTAAATCCTTTGCCTTAAAGAAAGACTTGAACAGATCGGGACCATAAAGTGTAATTAGTCCTATTGAGTTTGACAGAGGTCATGGGACCATTGATAAAAGTTGGAGAAGACAAAGATGGAGTAAGGGACCTGGTATCTTGCTTGGGTTTCATAATAATGTAGCAAATAGTAAACAAGAGTTACAATGCTGAAGTAGAGGAAAAGAAACTGTTAAAAGGCTGAACCGGGCTGGAAAAGGTAGACGGACTACTGAACCGGATAGGTTGAGCCATCTAGACCACTGAACCGGGTTGGAAAAGATTGTTGGAGCACTGAACCAGTTCGATTTGGCTTGCTGGAGCACTAAACCGGGCTAGTTTGACTTGTTGGAGCACTGAACCGGGCCGGTTTGAACCACTGAGATTAGTCTGAACCGAAACCAAACTATGGGTTGCGTTAGATTTGGGTTGACCCGAAGTGGATCAGGTCTGGGCTGTTTCTTCTTTGTTGGTCAGGGTTTCAGAAAACCCTCTGCGCAATTGCGCCTCACCACCAATGATGAACCACCACAACAGCCACCACAAACCACGCCTCACCACCAACGATGAACCCTCTGAGCTGTTTCTTCTTTGTTGGTTAGGGTTTTAAAAAACTCTCTGCGACTGCACCTCACCACCTACGATGAACCATCATAATAGCCTCCACAAACCACGCCTCACCTCCAACGATGAACCACCACAACAGCCACCACAAACCACTAACGATGAACCACCATAACAGTATTTTGATAAACACAGTATCACCACAAACAAAAAATTAATTTATTCAGAATATATATATATTTATGATCGTAATGCTCTGATACCATGTTAAGTTTGAAAAATTAACACAATATTAGAGAGAAACAGAGAGTGGTCAAAAACTTAACCTAGCTCTCATACATCACTTGTATTTATAGTTAACCTATAATAATAAGAATTACACATACACCCTCTTACTATTAACAATTTACACATACTACCCTATTATTCTTAACAGCAGAAATGGCCATCCCTTCACATCTTGAAGTAGAGCCAATCTCACTTCACAAAACAGTCGTAAGTCAACCGAATTCAAGGATCTTCTGAGCATAACTGCTTGATTAGCCAAACGATCAGCAACATTAGAACAAAACCCACAAATATTAGAGCATTTTCTCGTCTCTTCTGTTCTCAGATATAAGCCACAAATATATGTAGAAAGATGAATTAGAACAAAATCCACAAAATCTAGTGTTGCTCACACAAAATTAAGGGAGAAATGCTTAATTAGGGTTTATGAAAAAGCTAGGGTTTCTTCTTCATGATGCCAAATTACATATGGACATAGTCATATACGTATATGTGTGTGTGAATTAAGTGTAATTTGGGAGATTTTGAGGAGGAGAGAAAATATGAGAGACTAGAACTGGATTGAATGGGTTTCACATAGAACGAGAGTGAGACTGAGAGAGAGCATCGAAGGTAAGTGTAACCTTATGAAAAAATTAGGAATTGTGATGTACAAATCTATGTAGATCTATACATATATATACAGATTTATGTATATATGCACATAGATCTATACAAGTAAAGGGGTTACACTTACCTTTACAGCAAGTGAAAGCCCCTTCGTCGATCTTCTTCGTTGATCTCTGAGTGATATTGTCTTCTTCTTCGTCGTTGCTGAGATAGAAGAGAGAGAGTTGCTGAAATAGAGAAGAGAAGAGAGGGGCTGTGAGGACGTTGGATCTGTGAGGACGAAAATACAAAAAGGACCCCATATTTATAGTTGATGACATGAAGTAGTATTTTGTGGCTAACATAACTCGAAATTGAGACCTCATTTAAACAAAAAAACGCGTGTTTTATTTTTCGCATGTTTCCCGGAATAAAAATTTTTTGTTCTCATTTTTTTGTCTTGTTTCCAAGACAACTAATATAAAACAAAAAACAAAAACATTACCCAAACATATTTTTGTCTTCATTTTTTACAAAAATTAAAAACAAAAACACAAGATAGAGACAGTAAACAAACAACCCCTAAATTCTCTATATTGAGCTATGATTTCCCCCCCTTGACCTTTATAGTGAACTTATTGTCAAAGAAAACTTGTGGGGCGAAGGAAGTTGAGAATGAGTTAATGTGGGGACAACGACTAAATCCTCATACAGTAGTCGTTTTACTCGCTAACCTTAGTCTAGTGCCATAGAATCTNGGACTAGACATACGATTATTGACTCTAGACTGAAATGACACACGGTGATGCTTACTAAATTGACAAGCTTCATAAGACAAAGACGACACATAACTAAGACTGGGAACTTGGCGCTTCAGATTTTGGAGAGAGGGATGTCAAAGACGACAATGCCATTGAAAAGGAGACAACGAGGTTTGTAGAGCCCGAGTAGGTGAGTCAAAATCAAAGTAATATAGGCCACTAACTTTACGCCCCGTATCAATCTTCCTTTTTGTCTTGAGATCCTGAAAGACACAATAAGAAGTATAAAAAGTTNTTCTTTTGGCTTTCTCTCTTTGGCCTGGTCTTTCTTCTAGCCTGTGAAGGGAGTCTGGTTGGGTAGTCTGACTAGTCATTGTGAGTCATTGGCCAACTTATGTACTTTAATTAAAATCTCGATCATTCCTATAAAAAAAAATTAAAATCTTGATCATAGAGTGCTGGTGTGGTAGATATCTGTGACATTTTGAAGGGTTTTCAAAAGGAAAACAATGCCTCCATAGATCTCTACGTTAGNGTGAGTAGTCCCTAGACCTGAAACTTTAGAACAAGTACCATTAGCAAGAGTAACACTGCTTGTGGAAGTAGCAGACTGATAAGCAGAAAAAATATCGGATGCACCAGTCATGTGGTCAGAAGCGCCAGAATCTATGATCCAGTGATTACGGGTGGAGGACAATAAACAAGTGGAAGCAGTACCTAATTGGGCNGGAAGTAGCAGACTGATAAGTAGAAAAACATCGGATGCACCAGTCATGTGGTCAGAAGCGCCAGAATCTATGATCCAGTGACTGCGGGTGGAGGACAATAAACAAGTGGAAGTAGTACCTGATTGGGTAAAAGTAGCAGTGGAGGGAGATGGAACAGCCTGTTGTTGGGACAGGAACTGGGCATACTCTTCTCGACCTAGTATAATAGTAATTGACCTAGTGTTTGGTGGAGTTGACTGAGGTATGGAAGCAACAACCGATGTGTCATTCTGATAAGAAGCCTGATTAGCAGCATCAGAAGATTTTCCATGTAAATCCCAACAGAAGTCAACAGTGTGTCCTCTACGGCTATAGTGAGTACAGGAACGAGATCCATTATGACCCCCACGACCACCCATACGACCTCCCGTATGACCTTTGCGACCACCACGTCCACCTCGATGACCATCACTATGGCTATTAGGAATCACAAGAGTTGAGCGATCAGTGGAGACACCATGATCAATGACTGAAGGAGTAGACAGTGTAGCACGCTGTAAACGAGAGAAAACCTCCAACAGTGATGGAAGACTAAATCCACCCAAAATCTGAGAACGAATAGCCTCATATTCAGGTTTCAATCCTACCAAAAATCTAACAACATTCAGGTCCTCATATTGTTTCTGTCAAACTGCTGCATCAGTAGTAAACGGATGGTAAGTCTTTATTTTCTCATAGACTCTCCGAACATGAAAGTAATAATCCGCAAGGCTCAAAGTACCCTGCTCCAACCGGAAGTACTCCTTGCACACATCATACGAACGGGTAAAATTACCTGTATTAGAATATATAATGACCAAGTGATTCCATATTTTTTTGGTAGTATCAAGATAGAGCAGAGAGGAGCTAATACTGGGCTCTATGCTATTCAACAATAAAGAGATAATCTGAGCATCTTCTTGTTCCCACTGATCATACTCAGGAGTATCTTCCTTGGGTTTAGAACCCACCAGATATATCTTAAATCCTTTGCCTTAAAGAAAGACTTGAACAGATCGGGACCATAAAGTGTAATTAGTCCTATTGAGTTTGACAGAGGTCATGGGACCATTGATAAAAGTTGGAGAAGACAAAGATGGAGTAAGGGACCTGGTATCTTGCTTGGGTTTCATAATAATGTAGCAAATAGTAAACAAGAGTTACAATGCTGAAGTAGAGGAAAAGAAACTGTTAAAAGGCTGAACCGGGCTGGAAAAGGTAGACGGACTACTGAACCGGATAGGTTGAGCCATCTAGACCACTGAACCGGGTTGGAAAAGATTGTTGGAGCACTGAACCAGTTCGATTTGGCTTGCTGGAGCACTAAACCGGGCTAGTTTGACTTGTTGGAGCACTGAACCGGGCCGGTTTGAACCACTGAGATTAGTCTGAACCGAAACCAAACTATGGGTTGCGTTAGATTTGGGTTGACCCGAAGTGGATCAGGTCTGGGCTGTTTCTTCTTTGTTGGTCAGGGTTTCAGAAAACCCTCTGCGCAATTGCGCCTCACCACCAATGATGAACCACCACAACAGCCACCACAAACCACGCCTCACCACCAACGATGAACCCTCTGAGCTGTTTCTTCTTTGTTGGTTAGGGTTTTAAAAAACTCTCTGCGACTGCACCTCACCACCTACGATGAACCATCATAATAGCCTCCACAAACCACGCCTCACCTCCAACGATGAACCACCACAACAGCCACCACAAACCACTAACGATGAACCACCATAACAGTATTTTGATAAACACAGTATCACCACAAACAAAAAATTAATTTATTCAGAATATATATATATTTATGATCGTAATGCTCTGATACCATGTTAAGTTTGAAAAATTAACACAATATTAGAGAGAAACAGAGAGTGGTCAAAAATTTAACCTAGCTCTCATACATCACTTGTATTTATAGTTAACCTATAATAATAAGAATTACACATACACCCTCTTACTATTAACAATTTACACATACTACCCTATTATTCTTAACAGCAGAAATGGCCATCCCTTCACATCTTGAAGTAGAGCCAATCTCACTTCACAAAACAGTCGTAAGTCAACCGAATTCAAGGATCTTCTGAGCATAACTGCTTGATTAGCCAAACGATCAGCAACATTAGAACAAAACCCACAAATATTAGAGCATTTTCTCGTCTCTTCTGTTCTCAGATATAAGCCACAAATATATGTAGAAAGATGAATTAGAACAAAATCCACAAAATCTAGTGTTGCTCACACAGAATTAAGGGAGAAATGCTTAATTAGGGTTTATGAAAAAGCTAGGGTTTCTTCTTCATGATGCCAAATTACATATGGACTTAGTCATATACGTATATGTGTGTGTGAATTAAGTGTAATTTGGGAGATTTTGAGGAGGAGAGAAAATATGAGAGACTAGAACTGGATTGAATGGGTTTCACATAGAACGAGAGCGAGACTGAGAGAGAGCATCGAAGGTAAGTGTAACCTTATGAAAAAATTAGGGTTTGTGATGTACAAATCTATGTAGATCTATGCATATATATACAGATTTATGTATATATACACATAGATCTATACAAGTAAAGGGTTACACTTACCTTTACATCAAGTGAAAGCCCCTTCGTCGATCTTCTTCGTTGATCTCTGAGTGATATTGTCTTCTTCTTCGTCGTTGCTGAGATAGAAGAGAGAGAGTTGCTGAAATAGAGAAGAGAAGAGAGGGGCTGTGAGGACGTTGGATCTGTGAGGACGAAAATACAAAAAGGACCCCATATTTATAGTTGATGACATGAAGTAGTATTTTGTGGCTAACATAACTCGAAATTGAGACCTCATTTAAACAAAAAAACGCGTGTTTTATTTTTCGCATGTTTCCCGGAATAAAAATTTTTTGTTCTCATTTTTTTGTCTTGTTTCCAAGACAACTAATATAAAACAAAAAACAAAAACATTACCCAAACATATTTTTGTCTTCATTTTTTACAAAAATTAAAAACAAAAACACAAGATAGAGACAGTAAACAAACAACCCCTAAATTCTCTATATTGAGCTATGATTTCCCCCCCTTGACCTTTATAGTGAACTTATCGTCAAAGAAAACTTGTGGGGCGTAGGAAGTTGAGAATGAGTTAATGTGGGGACAGCGACTAAATCCTCATACAGTAGTCGTTTTACTCGCTAACCTTAGTCTAGTGCCATAGAATCCGAGCATTCATCATAATACCCATTGTTTATGCCACCTTCACCACCATTCTCAATTGTGAGTGCACTGACTATTCTCTGTGCAGACAGCTTGCCATAGTTGTTGTTGTCGCACTTTGGCCATCAATTATACTTTCTAGAACATCAGGTAGTTACTGCTATGATTTGGAACTATTCATCAAGTTTATCGAGCTCTGAAACATTCCTCGGTGAATTCCTTCACCGCTCCTATGTGAAAGATTCTTTTGGCTTTCTCTCTTTGGCCTGGTCTTTCTTCTAGCCTGTGAAGGGAGTCTGCTTGGGTAGTCTGACTAGTCATTGTGAGTAATTGGCCAACTTATGTACTTTAATTAAAATCTCGATCATTCCTATAAAAAAAAAATTAAAATCTTGATCATAGAGTGCTGGGGTGGTAGATATTTGTGACATTTTGAAGGGTTTTCAAAAGGAAAACAATGCCTCCATAGATCTCTACGTTACCAACTTTCTTTTGATAAACAAGTATATTACTTGGTTGTTTGCTCCAAGGAGATTATTTTCTCAGACTTGTTGATTGCTTCAAAGAATCATATGGTCTGGAGTTGGTGTGGGGATGAAAGAGATTTTTATCATCACAACCATAGTTGTCAAATCGTGTATCGTAAGGCGTATCGTTTTTTAAAAATAGTGTTTCGCATCGTGTATCGTATATCGTAAGATACGCGTAATTTTAATTTTTAAATAATTATTAATAAAATATATGTATATACCTTTATAAAAAAGTCATAGACTCATAATAACATAGTATTTCATTAATATTCCACCAACTATTTAAGTTCCTAACATAGTTTAGTAATATCAAAATGCAAAGACCTCTGATTCATACTTCTAACATCAACTACTTGAACAACCTTAATATTAATTAANGCCTCCACAAACCACGCCTCACCTCCAACGATGAACCACCACAACAGCCACCACAAACCACTAACGATGAACCACCATAACAGTATTTTGATAAACACAGTATCACCACAAACAAAAAATTAATTTATTCAGAATATATATATATTTATGATCGTAATGCTCTGATACCATGTTAAGTTTGAAAAATTAACACAATATTAGAGAGAAACAGAGAGTGGTCAAAAATNCGTACGACCTCCCGTATGACCTTTGCGACCACCACGTCCACCTCGATGACCATCACTATGGCTATTAGGAATCACAAGAGTTGAGCGATCAGTGGAGACACCATGATCAATGACTGAAGGAGTAGACAGTGTAGCACGCTGTAAACGAGAGAAAACCTCCAACAGTGATGGAAGACTAAATCCACCCAAAATCTGAGAACGAATAGCCTCATATTCAGGTTTCAATCCTACCAAAAATCTAACAACATTCAGGTCCTCATATTGTTTCTGTCAAACTGCTGCATCAGTAGTAAACGGATGGTAAGTCTTTATTTTCTCATAGACTCTCCGAACATGAAAGTAATAATCCGCAAGGCTCAAAGTACCCTGCTCCAACCGGAAGTACTCCTTGCACACATCATACGAACGGGTAAAATTACCTGTATTAGAATATATAATGACCAAGTGATTCCATATTTTTTTGGTAGTATCAAGATAGAGCAGAGAGGAGCTAATACTGGGCTCTATGCTATTCAACAATAAAGAGATAATCTGAGCATCTTCTTGTTCCCACTGATCATACTCAGGAGTATCTTCTTTGGGTTTAGAACCCACCAGATATTTCTTAAATCCTTTGCCTTAAAGAAAGACTTGAACAAATCGGGACCATAAAGTGTAATTAGTCCTATTGAGTTTGACAGAGGTCATGGGACCATTGATAAAAGTTGGAGAAGACAAAGATGGAGTAAGGGACCTGGTATCTTGCTTGGGTTTCATAATAATGTAGCAAATAGTAAACAAGAGTTACAATGCTGAAGTAGAGGAAAAGAAACTGTTAAAAGGCTGAACCGGGCTGGAAAAGGTAGACGGACTACTGAACCGGATAGGTTGAGCCATCTAGACCACTGAACCGGGTTGGAAAAGATTGTTGGAGCACTGAACCAGTTCGATTTGGCTTGCTGGAGCACTAAACCGGGCTAGTTTGACTTGTTGGAGTACTGAATCGGGCCGGTTTGAACCACTGAGATTAGTCTGAACCGAAACCAAACTATGGGTTAGGTTAGATTTGGGTTGACCCGAAGTGGATCAGGTCTGGGCTGTTTCTTCTTTGTTGGTTAGGGTTTCAGAAAACCCTCTGCGCGATTGCGCCTCACCACCAATGATGAACCACCACAACAGCCACCACAAACCACGCCTCACCACCAACGATGAACCCTCTGAGCTGTTTCTTCTTTGTTGGTTAGGGTTTTAAAAAACTCTCTGCGACTGCGCCTCACCACCTACGATGAACCACCATAATAGCCTCCACAAACCACGCCTCACCTCCAACGATGAACCACCACAACAGCCACCACAAACCACTAACGATGAACCCTCTTCTGCGACTGCGCCTCACCACTAACGATGAACCACCATAACAGTATTCTGATAAATATAGTACCACCACAAACAAAAAATTAATTTATTCAGAATATATATATTTATGATCGTAATGCTCTGATACCATGTTAAGTTTGAAAAATTAACACAATATTACAGAAAAACAGAGAGTGGTCNAATTAATTTATTCAGAATATATATATATTTATGATCGTAATGCTCTGATACCATGTTAAGTTTGAAAAATTAACACAATATTAGAGAGAAACAGAGAGTGGTCAAAAATTTAACCTAGCTCTCATACATCACTTGTATTTATAGTTAACCTATAATAATAAGAATTACACATACACCCTCTTACTATTAACAATTTACACATACTACCCTATTATTCTTAACAGCAGAAATGGCCATCCCTTCTCATCTTAAAGTAGAGCTAATCTCACTTCACAAAGNTACACATACTACCCTATTATTCTTAACAGCAGAAATGGCCATCCCTTCTCATCTTAAAGTAGAGCCAATCTCACTTCACAAAGCAGTCGTAAGTCAACCGAATTCAAGGATCTTCTGAGCATAACTGCTTGATTAGCCAAACGATCAGCAACATTAGAACAAAACCCACAAATATTAGAGCATTTTCTCGTCTCTTCTGTTCTCAGATATAAGCCACAAATATATGTAGAAAGATGAATTAGAACAAAATCCACAAAATCTAGTGTTGCTCACACAAAATTAAGGGAGAAATGCTTAATTAGGGTTTATGAAAAAGCTAGGGTTTCTTCTTCATGATGCCAAATTACATATGGACATAGTCATATACGTATATGTGTGTGTGAATTAAGTGTAATTTGGGAGATTTTGAGGAGGAGAGAAAATATGAGAGACTAGAACTGGATTGAATGGGTTTCACATAGAACGAGAGCGAGACTGAGAGAGAGCATCGAAGGTAAGTGTAACCCTATGAAAAAATTAGGGTTTGTGATGTACAAATCTATGTAGATCTATGCATATATATACAGATTTATGTATATATACACATAGATCTATACAAGTAAAGGGTTACACTTACCTTTACATNAAGAATTTTGAATTCAATTGAACAACATTAACAACATATTTTATTTATTTTTTTTAAATTATAACCATTGAAATGACATTATTTCACTAGCTAGTGATTTAAAAATAAGTTATTGGATAAAACAATGTCATTTCAACCCCAAAAAATAAAAAAAAAAATAAAAAAATAGAATCATCATGTATCGTAAGTATCGAGTGTATCGTATATATCATATCGTGTATCGTACGATACGGTGCAAAAATGATACAGAGGCACGATACGTATCGTTTTTCAGGTGTATTATGACGTATCGTACGATACTAATAACTATGTTCACAACGTACCGTTTGTTATTGAGAGTCTGAAAAATGGTATTGATTTCTTGCCAATTTTTCAAAATAAAACTGAACTAGAGAGCCAACATTGTAATACTTGGAGAATCATTGACAATGGAATCCTTCTGNAAACATATTTTTGTCTTCATTTTTTACAAAAATTAAAAACAAAAACACAAGATAGAGACAGTAAACAAACAACCCCTAAATTCTCTATATTGAGCTATGATTTCCCCCCCTTGACCTTTATAGTGAACTTATCGTCAAAGAAAACTTGTGGGGCGTAGGAAGTTGAGAATGAGTTAATGTGGGGACAGCGACTAAATCCTCATACAGTAGTCGTTTTACTCGCTAACCTTAGTCTAGTGCCATAGAATCCNTGCAAATTTTTCCTTTTTTTTTTTTTGGTTTCAAATGTAGTGGATTTGAGAGAGGGAATGAAGTATATATTTCCCAACCGAAAAGGATTGGAATCCTTGCTTCCAATGAGTGCCACACATTTTTGTACTACTGTTCAGTGTTGTGAAAAGCGAGCCTGGGTGAGAAGCGAGCCTTGATCGCCCTGAACATGCAAGGCGAAGCGAGGAAAAAGCGAGCTTAGGCGACGAAGCGAATAAATGAGCCAGAAGAGAAAAGCGAACACCTAACTGCAATTCTTTTATATTTTCCTCCTCTTCCCCCTCCTCCTTCTCCTCTTCCTCCTCCTTCTTTAACATTAACCAAACTTTAGCAGAGATGATGTTATATGTGTATATGTATAAAATAAATTGATTAATTANTCTGAAACATTCCTCGGTGAATTCCTTCACCGCTCCTATGTGAAAGATTCTTTTGGCTTTCTCTCTTTGGCCTGGTCTTTCTTCTAGCCTGTGAAGGGAGTCTGCTTGGGTAGTCTGACTAGTCATTGTGAGTAATTGGCCAACTTATGTACTTTAATTAAAATCTCGATCATTCCTATAAAAAAAAAATTAAAATCTTGATCATAGAGTGCTGGGGTGGTAGATATTTGTGACATTTTGAAGGGTTTTCAAAAGGAAAACAATGCCTCCATAGATCTCTACGTTACCAACTTTCTTTTGATAAACAAGTATATTACTTGGTTGTTTGCTCCAAGGAGATTATTTTCTCAGACTTGTTGATTGCTTCAAAGAATCATATGGTCTGGAGTTGGTGTGGGGATGAAAGAGATTTTTATCTTCACAACCATAGTTGTCAAATCGTGTATCGTAAGGCGTATCATTTTTTAAAAATAGTGTTTCGCATCGTGTATCGTATATCGTAAGATACGCGTAATTTTAATTTTTAAATAATTATTAATAAAATATATGTATATACCTTTATAAAAAAGTCATAGACTTATAATAACATAGTATTTCATTAATATTCCACCAACTATTTAAGTTCCTAACATAGTTTAGTAATATCAAAATGCAAAGACCTCTAATTCATACTTCTAACATCAACTACTTGAACAACCTTAATATTAATTAGGAATTTTGAATTCAATTGAACAACATTAACAACATATTTTATTTATTTTTTTTAAATTATAACCATTGAAATGACATTATTTCACTAGCTAGTGATTTAAAAATAAGTTATTGGATAAAACAATGTCATTTCAACCCCAAAAAATAAAAAAAAAAATAAAAAAATAGAATCATCATGTATCGTAAGTATCGAGTGTATCGTATATATCATATCGTGTATCGTACGATACGGTGCAAAAATGATACAGAGGCACGATACGTATCGTTTTTCAGGTGTATTATGACGTATCGTACGATACTAATCGCGTATTGTACGATACTAATAACTATGTTCACAACGTACCGTTTGTTATTGAGAGTCTGAAAAATGGTATTGATTTCTTGCCAATTTTTCAAAATAAAACTGAACTAGAGAGCCAACATTGTAATACTTGGAGAATCATTGACAATGGAATCCTTCTGCAAATTTTTCCTTTTTTTTTTTTTGGTTTCAAATGTAGTGGATTTGAGAGAGGGAATGAAGTATATATTTCCCAACCGAAAAGGATTGGAATCCTTGCTTCCAATGAGTGCCACACATTTTTGTACTACTGTTCAGTGTTGTGAAAAGCGAGCCTGGGTGAGAAGCGAGCCTTGATCGCCCTGAACATGCAAGGCGAAGCGAGGAAAAAGCGAGCTTAGGCGACGAAGCGAATAAATGAGCCAGAAGAGAAAAGCGAACACCTAACTGCAATTCTTTTATATTTTCCTCCTCTTCCCCCTCCTCCTTCTCCTCTTCCTCCTCCTTCTTTAACATTAACCAAACTTTAGCAGAGATGATGTTATATGTGTATATGTATAAAATAAATTGATTAATTAGTGTAACAATATCATATGACAATTTGTCTTATTATGATTAGATAATGTTGAATGCTTTGTTTTGATGTGAATGCTCTTATTAATCAATTTGCTATATGCTCTATTAATTTAATTAATCAATTTGTGAGTGCTATGTTTAGTGGTGATATTAATCAATCACGGTAGNATTTTTTTTTCTTAAAATCACAGAAATTAATTGTTTTGAGTGAGAATAGTGGCGGGGATGGGGATTAAAATTTTCCTAGCTAATGGGGGTGGATGAATATCTTTGAAACAGATACGGGAGTGGAGACTACTCCCCCACCTCAGTCCACTGTCATCCCTAATATTGCTCCCCTTTTGATATTTCTTCATGCCAAAGTGGGACTTTCTTCACACACTTGGGTGTGTCAGAACCATAGTTGTCAAATCGTATATCAGAAGGCGTATTATTTTTTAAAAATAGTATATCGTATCGTGCATCGTGTATCGTAAGATACGTGCAATTTTAATTTTAAATAATTATTAATAAAATATATGTATATACCTTTATAAAAAAGTCATAGACTCATAATAACATAGTATTTCATTAATATTCCACCAACTATTTAAGTTCCTAACATAGTTTAGTAATATCAAAATGCAAAGACCTCTAATTCATACTTCTAACATCAACTACTTGAACAACCTTAATATTAATTAGGAATTTTGAATTCAATTGAACAACATTAACAACATATTTTATTTATTTTTTTTAAAATATAACCATTGAAATGACATTATTTCACTAGCTAGTGATTTAAAAATAAGTTATTGGATAAAACAATGTCATTTCAACCCCAAAAAATAAAAAAAAAAATAAAAAAATAGAATCATCATGTATCGTAAGTATCGAGTGTATCGTATATATCATATCGTGTATCGTACGATACGGTGCAAAAATGATACAGAGGCACGATACGTATCGTTTTTCAGGTGTATTATGACGTATCGTACGATACTAATAACTATGTTCACAACGTACCGTTTGTTATTGAGAGTCTGAAAAATGGTATTGATTTCTTGCCAATTTTTCAAAATAAAACTGAACTAGAGAGCCAACATTGTAATACTTGGAGAATCATTGACAATGGAATCCTTCTGCAAATTTTTCCTTTTTTTTTTTTTGGTTTCAAATGTAGTGGATTTGAGAGAGGGAATGAAGTATATATTTCCCAACCGAAAAGGATTGGAATCCTTGCTTCCAATGAGTGCCACACATTTTTGTACTACTGTTCAGTGTTGTGAAAAGCGAGCCTGGGTGAGAAGCGAGCCTTGATCGCCCTGAACATGCAAGGCGAAGCGAGGAAAAAGCGAGCTTAGGCGACGAAGCGAATAAATGAGCCAGAAGAGAAAAGCGAACACCTAACTGCAATTCTTTTATATTTTCCTCCTCTTCCCCCTCCTCCTTCTCCTCTTCCTCCTCCTTCTTTAACATTAACCAAACTTTAGCAGAGATGATGTTATATGTGTATATGTATAAAATAAATTGATTAATTAGTGTAACAATATCATATGACAATTTGTCTTATTATGATTAGATAATGTTGAATGCTTTGTTTTGATGTGAATGCTCTTATTAATCAATTTGCTATATGCTCTATTAATTTAATTAATCAATTTGTGAGTGCTATGTTTAGTGGTGATATTAATCAATCACGGTAGAAGTCGAACCCACATTTGTTAATTTTACATTTAGATGACGTGATTATTGCAATTGATTATTTTTAGAATACAATAATGTTCAATATTTAATATTTTGTCTATTTAAAATATGTTGATATTTATTATTTTGATTGCATTTAAATATTTTATATTTGTAAAGTTAAAACTTAAATATTTAGGAGTAACCAAAGTATGAAACTAAAATATTTACTTATTTTTTATATTGTTCGCTTTGCTTCAATGAAGCGCTCGCTTTGCTTCTCGCCTAGGCCCTTAGGAGACCGGTTCGCTTCGATTCGCTTTACGCCTTAAATAACACTGCTACTGTTTGAAGACAAGTGATTGAGGTTGGGTCATATATCGAGTAGGATTGTGCTTCTCCCTAATATTTGTTGTAGGAGAGCTGTAGAAAACTCATGATTCTGACACCCTACAATTGAATTTGTGGCAAGTTTTGCTACTNCAATTGAACAACATTAACAACATATTTTATTTATTTTTTTTAAATTATAACCATTGAAATGACATTATTTCACTAGCTAGTGATTTAAAAATAAGTTATTGGATAAAACAATGTCATTTTAACCCCAAAAAAAAAAAAAAAAAAAAAATAGAATCATCATGTATCGTACGTATCGAGCGTATCGTATATATCATATTGTGTATCGTATGATACGGTGCAAAAATGATACAGAGGCACGATACGTATCGTTTTTCAGGTGTATTATGACGTATCGTACGATACGTATCGCGTATTGTACGATACTAATAACTATGTTCACAACGTACCGTTTGTTATTGAGAGTCTGAAAAATGGTATTGATTTCTTGCCAATTTTTCAGAATAAAACTGAACTAGAGAGCCAACATTGTAATACTTGGAGAATCATTGACAATGGAATCCTTCTACAAATTTTTCCTTTTTTTTTTTTTTGGTTTCAAATGTAGTGGATTTGAGAGAGGGAATGAAGTATATATTTCCCAGCCGGAAAGGATTGGAATCCTTGGTTCTAATGAGTGCCACACATTTTTGTACTACTGTTCAGTATTGTGAAAAGCGAGCCTGGGCGAGAAGCGAGCCTTGATCGCCCTGAACATGCAAGGCGAAGCGAGGAAAAAGCGAGCTCAGGCGACGAAGCGAATAAATGAGCCAGAAGAGAAAAGCGAACACCTAACTGCAATTCTTTTATATTTTCCTCCTCTTCCTCCTCCTTCTTTAACATTAACCAAACTTTAGCAGAGATGATGTTATATGTGTATATATATAAAATAAATTGATTAATTCGTGTAANTCCTCCTCCTTCTTTAACATTAACCAAACTTTAGCAGAGATGATGTTATATGTGTATATGTATAAAATAAATTGATTAATTAGTGTAACAATATCATATGACAATTTGTCTTATTATGATTAGATAATGTTGAATGCTTTGTTTTGATGTGAATGCTCTTATTAATCAATTTGCTTGGTTAATCAAATTGATTAATCAATTTGCTATATGCTCTATTAATTTAATTAATCAATTTGTGAGTGCTATGTTTAGTGGTGATATTAATCAATCACGGTAGAAGTCGAACCCACATTTGTTAATTTTACATTTAGATGACGTGATTATTGCAATTGATTATTTTTAGAATACAATAATGTTCAATATTTAATATTTTGTCTATTTAAAATATGTTGATATTTATTATTTTGATTGCATTTAAATATTTTATATTTGTAAAGTTAAAACTTAAATATTTAGGAGTAACCAAAGTATGAAACTAAAATATTTACTTATTTTTTTATATTGTTCGCTTTGCTTCAACGAAGCGCTCGCTTCGCTTCTCGCCTAGGCCCTTAGGAGACCGGTTCGCTTCGATTCGTTTTACGCCTTAAATAACACTGCTACTGTTTGAAGACAAGTGATTGAGGTTGGGTCATATATCGAGTAGGACTGTGCTTCTCCCTAATATTTGTTGTAGGAGAGCTGTAGAAAACTCATGATTCTGACACCCTACAATTGAATTTGTGGCAAGTTTTTGCTACGCAAAGCTTTTAGATTTAGATTTTGTGATGTGAATGAAAGATTAATAAGGTTTGGAGATGGATAAGAGCTGGAATGGGATTTATTAGGGAAGTTTCTGACTGAATAATTTGCAGAAAATTCTGTATGGTAGTAATTTTGAGGTTTCTAGGTAGATTTAATAGCCCAAGAGAGTGGTAATGTTAGGGTAGAGTTTAGGAATAAATTGGTGTCCGATTTAGACTGCGGATAGTAACTTTAGTGAAGAAAGACGGCAAAGAAGAATACTTCACTAATGAAAGGGTTTGCAAGATCACAAATATCAATTTCTCACAAAACTATACNTTTAGACTGCGGATAGTAACTTTAGTGAAGAAAGACGGCAAAGAAGAATACTTCACTCCTGAAAGGGTTTGCAAGATCACAAATATCAATTTCTCACAAAACTATATTCTTTCTAAGTAGAATACTACATAGACCTTTATAACCTAATGGTTTCCACCAAATTCAACCAGGATGAAGTCTCAAAACCTAAAATTTGCGACTGTGACTCTAAGATGATTCTAGACTATGATGAATAAACTCAACTATTGTAACTCAACTCTAATTAAGATTGATGAATTATGGTTCATGTACAGCATCTATTGACTTGAATTCAAATTTATAGTCCCACTTATATTGGGTACTAGGAAAAGTAGACGAGAAANTGTGACTCTAAGATGATTCTAGACTATGATGAATAAACTCAACTATTGTAACTCAACTCTAATTAAGATTGATGAATTATGGTTCATGTACAGCATCTATTGACTTGAATTCAAATTTATAGTCCCACTTATTTTGGGTACTAGGAAAAGTAGATGAGAAGNTCTAAGATGATTCTAGACTATGATGAATAAACTCAACTATTGTAACTCAACTCTAATTAAGATTGATGAATTATGGTTCATGTACAGCATCTATTGACTTGAATTCAAATTTATAGTCCCACTTATATTGGGTACTAGGAAAAGTAGACGAGAAACATCTAATCTTTGGCACATTTATTCACAAATAGGCTATCCTTAGATTCAAGTGCTTGACATCCTAATCATGTTCCCCCTGTACCAAATAATGACCTAAAAATTTAACCCAGGCATTGATTACGATATATTCAAAGCATGCTTCACCCAAAAATCTTGATTTTCACTTTTCTTGTTTCCACTAATTTGTGTTCATATGTGATTAGGGCATGGGATTGTCGGATAATCTCTTTCTATATTGTCCACTGACTTTTTCTNTTTAACCCAGGCATTGATTACGATATATTCAAAGCATGCTTCACCCAAAAATCTTGAGTTTCACTTTTCTTGTTTCCACTAATTTGTGTTCATATGTGATTAGGGCATGGGATTGTCGGATAGTCTCTTTCTATATTGTCCACTGACTTTTTCTGTTTTAGGCCAATTGAGGGCAGCATCTGAAGCATCCCCGCACCCTTAAACCCCAACCCCACCCCCCCCCAAAAAAAAAAAAAAAAAAAAAAAAAAAAAAAAAAAATTTTAAAATAAAAA
>CAUOFW020002192.1:278903-292123 GCA_963454935.2 Ilex paraguariensis | reverse complement strand
AAAAAAAAAAAAAAAAAAGAATATAAGAGAAGAGAACATCCCAAAAAAAATGTAGTTTGGCTTTTTGATAAGTCAGTTTAGTATTTGCATGCTTCCTGTGTAAGTTTACTTCATACTCCATCGTTTCTCTTGAATTATATCGTTTCTTTATCCATTTGGAAATGACCAAAAAAGGAGGCAGAATTGAATGAACTTAAATCAGTTGATTTCACTGTTTGGCTGCAGACTATGATCAACATGAAACTAAAATGTGAAAGCTTATACTATCCATGCAATAATTGTTGACTTGCATTGCTTTGATATAGGAGTCACTTGACTATGTTTCTGATATATGCTAATTTTGAATGCAGGTGCATCCAAATGTTCCCTGCATGCTCTTCACACCAATATGCCCACACTCCCTATCATTCAGACCAGTTATATTGCCCGATTCTGCAAGGCTTGAATTAAAGGTGATTTTTGTGCAATTATCTTACACCGGAGAATGCTGGAATAATCGTAGTTTCCTGATATATTTTTTTTGTAGTGCATGGTGCTAAATGATATTCTTCTATTTCTTGGGAGGCAATTATAGGTTTTCAAATCTTGTATGTTGCTTTGCTCTGCATAGCATATGAAATTCATAAGACAGAAATTAACTGCAAAAACCTGCAATCTAGGCATTGACAGTGGAGGAGGGGATAGTTGTTTTAACTCTCTATTCTCTCCTGGATTTGTTCTGGATCATTTTTTCCAGTGATGCTAAACTAGTTACATGTATTAATTAGATTGTAGGTGTCAAGTGCGTTTGTGGGTAGGGTCCATTAACCCAGTATTTGTATCATAGGCTGTTCGCAATCCACATTTTGATGCATATTTTAAGGATGTTTTCAGAGCATACAGCTGGGACAATGTGGGTTATATTGACTGTACTATGTAACTATATTGAATACATGGGCCATAAAGATTGTCTCTAAGCAAAGATATTCAATTTCATTGTAGATAAATTCTGTATGAGTATTTTAACTGCTAAAAAACAGTTCTCTCCCGTGTAGGTAATGTGCATTCAAGAATAGTATAGTCATCTCAATCATATGATTTCAAGTTCATGCATTCACAACAAGAATATGATCTGAAGTAGGAGGGGAAATAGCTTTTCAGGTTTGGATTCATCTAGGCTATTGGTATCAAGAATGGTTTGCTTAAGTGAAATTCTTGAATAAATAGCGAATTCCTAGTCTGTTCATGATTGTGGGCAGACAAAACCTGTTCATTATTGTTTGTCAAACTCGTTGCTCATTACTTATTAGTGATTTGTATGTGTCTTGGTATGTGAGAAGCTATTCTAGGATATTTGGGGTGACAACTTTTCTGGTTTTTCTTCATGGTTGTTGCTTTGTCTTCGATATGTCCGTTTGTTCATTTACAATCATTTATTCATATATTCTTACTCGTTTCACAAAATTTAAATGGATAAAAGAGAAACAGTTCTATGTAAACTTCACTTGATTTTCCGTATCCTGTCAGAAGTAATGTTTTACTTAAGGTATTGATTGCATGTGTAACTCTAAGCCGAAGAAAATGTAGTAGTGATGTGCTCTATTGTTTAGGATTTGATGTTCAAGCTTCTTTATTTTCAAATGAAAAAGTGTAAACCAAGATGCTGTAAATAATCCTGTCAGAAGATCCAAATGTTAAGATTTATTCTTATTTTCCTTTTTAAAAGAATGAAGATAGATGCCCTAGAATTTGATTTGAGCTTAAATTCTTTTATAAGTGGTTTGATTTCAATGTTTTGAGCTTAAACTTTTCCTCAAATTCTATCATATTCTGTCTAAGCAATGGATAACTATCATGCGCAAAACTTCAGGACCTCAGCCTCCAGTTTTGTCTCAGCTACAAAACACCCTTTTGTCACACATGTGAACGCACATTTTGTCAGTGGTTTTGATTAAGTAGAATGCTGGAACATTGCCTTATGCATTCCGGTCTATTCAAAATCTGCGAGTAATGAATTGTCTTATTGTCCATAACATCCTTTGATCTTATAGCTATGAAAACCATTTGTGTTTGAATAGATCCCAGATGATGCACGAAGCAATGCTTGGGTCTCGTTTGATGGGAAGAGAAGGCAACAACTGTCGAGAGGAGATTCTGTAAGGATATGTATGAGCCAGCATCCACTTCCAACAGTCAACAAATGCGACCAGACAGGTGATTGGTTCCGCAGCTTGATTCGCTGCCTGAATTGGAATGAAAGACTAGATCAGAAGGCTCTTTGAAGCATCTGAGCCTATTCCGTCATGGTTGGGGTTCATGTGAATTACTGTACAGAATATAAGGTAAACAAGTTACAAATAAACCCACTTAAAAAGAATACTTACCATTGTATAGTCATTCGAAAGGTTTAGTCTTAGTAATTTTAATGGGTCTGCAGGATCAATGCTTCTTGCTCGACTTCTTGCTCGTGTTTTATTTTACATGCAAACACCTGTGAGACTAGTAGAACCCATAAAACCGAACAAATAACTCAAAAAAACAGGATAAACGGGTTGATGCACCATTCCCAACTTCATAATGCCTTGAATTTTTCGTTGCATTGGAGTGGCATAGCCCCAGAAACTTTTTTTACCTGATAATAATATGAAGAAGAAACTATGGACTACTTCAGGATTGTACTACAGTGAATTAGCTTACGAGGAATAAATAAAAGGGTTTGTAGCAAGTGCAGAAGATCATGTGCTAATAATGTGCTAATAATAGCTATACTGAATGGTTTCTTGGAACTTATCCCAGCTTGAACATGAGGTGATTCAGATGTCGTCTAATCGGTGGGGCTGCTTGTAAGAGTAACTGACTAAAAGGGTAAAATAAACCAGCGTTGATGAGGCTGCAAATTCCCCATCTTTGTATGTCAGCAACACAAAGTTTAAGATTACCACAAAACTGAGAAATGACAGATGACTTTATTATTATATGCAAAACAATTTGGAATGCAAATGTTTGACTAACTTGTTCATACGAAAAATAGGTTTGCAGATCTTGTAGTAGACACCAATTAGAATGATTGACAAAGATTGTTTTTCTTTTTCTTTTTATTTTGAGTATCATTTAAATCAAAATATAAACTTACTTTGATTTATTCTTGTTTTTTTTGGGGTTAATACTTTGATTTATTCTTGGCTAACATCTGGGGTGGGGGATAGTTATGGATACAATCCAAATTCAAGTCCAAGTCCAAATATGCTCCTCGACTTGGTATCTTTACTCTACTACTCCTGTGATGTGAGCGGTTCAAATAACAATAGGGGATTGGTNAACTTTTCTGGTTTTTCTTCATGGTTGTTGCTTTGTCTTCGATATGTCCGTTTGTTCATTTACAATCATTTATTCATATATTCTTACTCGTTTCACAAAATTTAAATGGATAAAAGAGAAACAGTTCTATGTAAACTTCACTTGATTTTCCGTATCCTGTCAGAAGTAATGTTTTACTTAAGGTATTGATTGCATGTGTAACTCTAAGCCGAAGAAAATGTAGTAGTGATGTGCTCTATTGTTTAGGATTTGATGTTCAAGCTTCTTTATTTTCAAATGAAAAAGTGTAAACCAAGATGCTGTAAATAATCCTGTCAGAAGATCCAAATGTTAAGATTTATTCTTATTTTCCTTTTTAAAAGAATGAAGATAGATGCCCTAGAATTTGATTTGAGCTTAAATTCTTTTATAAGTGGTTTGATTTCAATGTTTTGAGCTTAAACTTTTCCTCAAATTCTATCATATTCTGTCTAAGCAATGGATAACTATCATGCGCAAAACTTCAGGACCTCAGCCTCCAGTTTTGTCTCAGCTACAAAACACCCTTTTGTCACACATGTGAACGCACATTTTGTCAGTGGTTTTGATTAAGTAGAATGCTGGAACATTGCCTTATGCATTCCGGTCTATTCAAAATCTGCGAGTAATGAATTGTCTTATTGTCCATAACATCCTTTGATCTTATAGCTATGAAAACCATTTGTGTTTGAATAGATCCCAGATGATGCACGAAGCAATGCTTGGGTCTCGTTTGATGGGAAGAGAAGGCAACAACTGTCGAGAGGAGATTCTGTAAGGATATGTATGAGCCAGCATCCACTTCCAACAGTCAACAAATGCGACCAGACAGGTGATTGGTTCCGCAGCTTGATTCGCTGCCTGAATTGGAATGAAAGACTAGATCAGAAGGCTCTTTGAAGCATCTGAGCCTATTCCGTCATGGTTGGGGTTCATGTGAATTACTGTACAGAATATAAGGTAAACAAGTTACAAATAAACCCACTTAAAAAGAATACTTACCATTGTATAGTCATTCGAAAGGTTTAGTCTTAGTAATTTTAATGGGTCTGCAGGATCAATGCTTCTTGCTCGACTTCTTGCGCTTGTGTTTTATTTTACATGCAAACACCTGTGAGACTAGTAGAACCCATAAAACCGAACAAATAACTCAAAAAAACAGAATAAACGGGTTGATGCACCATTCCCAACTTCATAATGCCTTGAATTTTTCGTTGCATTGGAGTGGCATAGCCCCAGAAACTTTTTTTACCTGATAATAATATGAAGAAGAAACTATGGACTACTTCAGGATTGTACTACAGTGAATTAGCTTACGAGGAATAAATAAAAGGGTTTGTAGCAAGTGCAGAAGATCATGTGCTAATAATGTGCTAATAATAGCCATACTGAATGGTTTCTTGGAACTTATCCCAGCTTGAACATGAGGTGATTCAGATGTCGTCTAATCGGTGGGGCTGCTTGTAAGAGTAACTGACTAAAAGGGTAAAATAAACCAGCGTTGATGAGGCTGCAAATTCCCCATCTTTGTATGTCAGCAACACAAAGTTTAAGATTACCACAAAACTGAGAAATGACAGTTGACTTTATTATTATATGCAAAAAAATTTGGAATGCAAATGTTTGACTAACTTGTTCATACGAAAAATGGGTTCGCAGATCTTGTAGTAGACACCAATTAGAATGATTGACAAAGATTGTTTTTGTTTTTGTTTTTGTTTTTATTTTGAGTATCATTTAAATCAAAATATAAACTTACTTTGATTTATTCTTGTTTTTTTGGGGTTAATACTTTGATTTATTCTTGGCTAACATCTGGGGTGGGGGATAGTTATGGTTCAAATCCAAATTCAAGTCCAAGTCCAACTATGCTCCTCGACTTGGTATCTTTACTCTACTACTCCTGTGATGTGAGCGGTTCAAATAACAATAGGGGATTGGTAGTTATAATCGGTACTAGATTTTTCTCAACTAACATCCAACCACTTTATTACCTTATTTGGTAAGGTGACAAACCCAGGCAACTGGGATGACAAAGATGGCTTTTTTTTTCCTTCTCCTTTTGCAATTATAAGTGATTAGAGGAGAAGAAAGAACCCAACTTCTCAACACCTTTNAATATATATATAAGTAATGATCACGGGTTATAACATCTATATAATAAAGTAGTTTACAATTCAAATTTTAAAAGATAAACAAAATAATTTTTGTTTTTCGCGGTTCAGATCGCTTTAAATTATATTTTAAAGTTAATCTAACAGCTAATATTAACACTCTAAATTTAATAGAAAAAATAGGTTTCTAAGGTCTGTTTGGAGTTATTTTTTAAAAGTACTTTTAGAAATTATTTCTCACAAGTACTTTAAAAAAATAGTGTTTGAAACCGTCCCATCATAACCTCTACCACCATCACCACCGCCGTCGCCACCACCTCACCACCACCACCACCGCCACCGCTACTGCCGTAGCTACCACCACCATTACCACTACCACGTTCATTGCTACTCACTACAACTATCATCGTCTCCAACTATTATCACTGTTACCCATCATCTCTCACCGTTATTACAATCGATGCTTAAATTTATTTATTTTGAATATTAATACAAATATATTTATTATTTACAATTTTTTATTATTATGTACCTTCAGATACAGGCAATAACTAGTAATATTATAAGAGACCTCATTTGTTAAAGGACAAAATTTTGCAAAAAAGAGTTGAAGCCATCCTCATATGACGTTTGCCTTGTTTCCGGAGTTTAATGTCTAATCTTTTAATAATCTATATAATAAAATAGAGCATATCCCACCTAAACTCCTAATTCATAAAAAGTTAATGACCTACATCATTTAGATTTGATGACTTATCTTACAATTAATATTTTAACCACACTAAACCTACCAAATTTTAACTTCAACACAATAAATTTTTTACCAAATTTATCTTTTAACCATCATAAAATCTTAACCGCACTAAATATTATAACCATAGTAAACATCTAATTACAGTAAAAAAAAAATGTAATTTACAAAAAAAAGAAAAGAGATATAATAACTAAGAGAAAAAAAATAGTGTTTGGCCTCTCACAAATTTGATATGAATTTACACGACCAATCCTTTTGGTAGAAATATAGCATGGTGGGATTTCTTTTTCCTTCTTTTCACTTGATTTTTGTTAATAGTCATATCTGAAAATGCTGTTGAAGGCTGAGTATTCTTTTCTTAATTTGAATATGTGCCTAAGGTCGTAATTCTTTTGGTTTTTAGATTTGAGTGTCGAGGGCAATGACATAACGATTCTTGTTCTGTGATAGTCGTATTCCTATGTTGACATTATTTGTCCCTCTNAGTAAGGTCATTCACATTCATTGACTTCCCCATGAAACTTGGCCAACCTTATTACGTGCAGGTAACCTGGACCTTTCTGATGAGATTGGCTAAAGAATAATCAAATTCAAATGCAAAGACCACAATTAAAATCTATGTACAGGCAATCTGGACCAATTCTATGTTACCCTGATGAAATATGAATTCATTGTGAGCGACACTATCTGTCAGCAGCATGTGTTTGTGTGTGTGTGTGAGAGAGAGAGAGAGGGGCTTCTTCAAATGGAAGGAATGGAATCAGTATTTCCCTGCCATGCATGAACATTACTCAGTTTCAGCTCTTCGAAGACAACTCTGATCCAATCATGGAACAGTGTCTTGGGGGAATAAATTTCGGTTTTTACATTTCAGTTTCAAGTTTGAGTCTCGTAAAAGATATCTTATGGTTCATGAATCGATACAAGTTGTTTGCAGTTGTTTGAATATATATATAAGTAATGATCACGGGTTATAACATCTATATAATAAAGTAGTTTACAATTCAAATTTTAAAAGATAAACAAAATAATTTTTGTTTTTCGCGGTTCAGATCGCTTTAAATTATATTTTAAAGTTAATCTAACAGCTAATATTAACACTCTAAATTTAATAGAAAAAATAGGTTTCTAAGGTCTGTTTGGAGTTATTTTTTAAAAGTACTTTTAGAAATTATTTCTCACAAGTACTTTAAAAAAATAGTGTTTGAAACCGCCCCATTATAACCTCTACCACCATCACCACCGCCGTCGCCACCACCTCACCACCACCACCACCGCCACCGTTGCTGCCGCAGCTACCACCACCATTACCACTACCACGGTCATTGCTACTCACTACAACTATCATCGTCTCCAACTATTACCACTGTCACCCATCATCTCTCACCGTTACTACAATCGATGCTTAAATTTATTTATTTTGAATATTAATAAAAATATGTTTATTGTTTACAATTTTTTATTACTATGTACTTTCAGATACAGGCAATAACTAGTAATATTATAAGAGACCTCATTTGTTNTTTACATTATTAATAGAGTTCAATTCTTTGATGGCTTACCTTCATCTTTGAACAATTCTAAGAGTGCCCTCCAGTTATTTGCGCCTTCTAGGACACTTTGTGGACATATTTAGTTATCTCGTCTCACATGAATTGGACAATTATCAATTTAATTACGTGAAAAATCATTTAAAAAAAAGACTCAAACTCAGAATCTCCAACTTTGAAGAGTACACTCACAGGCAATCTATTTTCTCGTTTGGGTGAATTGCTGACATATGGTTCACCGGAAGGAGTATAAGAAAAAATTGCACCAATCACGGCAGACAATGACATGCTAGTGATTTTTGCTTAATGGTACAAAGTTACTTCTTTTACTCACTTTAGCAATATAGAAGGATTGAGACGCAATAAAATAAATTTTTTTTCCATATTTTTTATTGGTAGACCAACTATATCATAAATTTAAGTGGGAGCAATTGTATATGAATGAGCCTTTCATTAATACACCATAGGTAATCTATCAAAAAGACAAATGGAGGAAAAAGTATAAACAAATTGTTCATCAAACACTCAAAAAGCTCGGTTTTATGCTCAAGCTTTTCTAAATAGGGATTGCAACAGACTTACACTAAATCATTGTCAATAGTAGTCCCTGCCGAAGCGAAAGAGTATACTGAATGAGTGGTGAATTTGCAATCATACAACCATTGCTCTCTCTCACTCTCTCTCATCTCGTCTTATCTCATGTAGAAAGACGATTTTTGTGATTTGAATTAGTGACATCCAAGTTATAATCGGATAACCTCCTAATATAAAAAAAATCAAGCTCAAATTATCCTTAGAGCTCACTATTGAACAACAGCTAGCCATTTGTTTTTTTAGGAGTTATTCTTCTAAATAATAGTAGTCATGCCAAGCATGTCTCTTTGGTCTTTTTTCAGCTTGGAACAAAATATCGGTCTTCTTTAACGAAAAGACTCATGCCAGGCATGTCTTGCAATGTAGTACTTAAGAGTTGAAAATTTTGATTCAAGGTTTTATAACATATTTGATCGAGTTCGGATTAACCTCTCAATACGTCCTATCTACTCGAATTGTATTTCTATCTCTCCTAAACCTCGCTTTACACAACCGGTAAACTGAGTACATTTTTTTTTTTATAGTTTAATCAGATAAACTAACCACATGTATTGCATATAAAAAACCAAAGTTAGCATTTGGCTCAAACCCTAAATCACCATTTAAACAATGTTTTATCTGAATCATTCAATGTGGCAAATGGACGACACAAGGTTGAATAAACAAATTGATATGATCTGCAGCCATGCTCATCTTGGTGCTCGAGTGTTCCTAATAATGCACTTGGAAGATTAACTGAAATATATATAAACAAATTCAAATATTCTTAAATCGTAATAAATAAATAAATAAATAATGCACTCGGAAGAAAGATAATTGTGAGGTACTACAGTTGCAAGTACAAGAAATGATTAAAATTCCATTTGTTCACCTGTTGTTCTTGATCGGACAGTCAATATTACTTGTTACCTCAGAAATTGTACCTTAATACTCCAACAAAACGGAATCAAATCGAAGGACGACGATATGCCAGCTTACAAACAACAAAACAGGTTTTACCATAGATCCTTCCCTTCCAATATTATATATCTACAGCATTTATCTCTTATATATAAATTAATTACACTTTTCACCCTCAAATTATGAACCTATTCCCACTTTTGTTTTCAAATTTTGTTTGTTTTGCTTAATTTTGTCTTTCAACTTTGAACATAGTATTCATTCAACCTAATAAATGAAAACAGTCAACTTTCATGAAAAAAAGACAAGCGTTGGGCGACATGTGCTACAATAGTAGAGACCAAGGATTGTTAATCTCTGTGGGTGAGCTAACTCCAAAAAGTGTCAATCCTTAGTTCGGATTGCAAGGCTCACCAGACGGAGTGAAAACAAAGGCAAACATATATGTTGGAGATGTGACCGAAGAAGCCAACCCTAATCAAACTTCATACATTTGTCTCAAGGAGCTATAATTGAAGATACCATTGCTTTTTTTTATACGAAAGTTCCTCATCATGTGACACATACTGTTATTTTTTCAATGCTAACAGATGTATTTTATTCCAATTTTTACCATTAAATCTAGTAAAAATTAGAAGGATGAAACTAATATATATATATATAAAGAGAGAGAGAGAGAGAGAGAGAGAGAGAGAGAGAGAAGGACCAAGGGCAAATCGGTTCATAATGAGAGGATGAAAAGTGTAAGTAATAAAATACATTAATACCATAGAGTTGACCATGTATTAATTAAGGGTTTGATGATATCTTTGTTTATAAAAGTCTTCTTTTACTTAACCCAAAAACTATGCCTAAAAATCAGTGTATTACTTTAATTCATTTGATACCTTGCATGTCATGTCATGTGTGCGAAAAAAGTCAAAGGTGGGGCTACAGAAACAATTGGCGGAGGTCAACATGATTAACGGTTGAGGTCGGTAGAGATTTGAATGACAAGTAAAACAATAAGCATACATTATAAAATTACGAGTTTTTGTCTGCTAGAAAGTGGGTGCATGACAAAGACACGGTTTCGTGCAGCTAATCACAACCATTCCCTTTACTGAATTATAAGGTTAAGGTAGAAACTAGAGACATGCCACACATCAGAACAATGGTTTTAGGTTTTACTTCGACATCTTAAGATTGAATCTTCATTTAATCAATAGATGTGTATTGATGAATCTCAGAGATGAAATAAGGTTAGAGTCTAGAAATTATGAATATATAGATTCACTCCCAATTTTTTGAATATGATTTTGCACAAAATTTGCGGGCCTTATATTTAGCAATTTTAAATTGTAGCCACTAATCCAAAAACTATTAATGAATGGTTGAGATGATTGTTGATTATTTATTTTCAGCGAGCATCGTATTAAATCTTTTTAGTGGCGTGATTGGAGTAGCATATGACAATGTCTAGTTATTGATTTTTAATTTAGAACCATTTCAACTATGTAATTTTTAACTCGTTGTTGTAACATAAAACTAAGATTTATGCATGTATATTCGATTGCAACCCATGAATATTGAATCAACCACAGCGTCTCTGAAGAATTTTTAATTCAAAAATTTGGAATTATTAGACACATTAAATCTTGCCAAATTGTCATTTTAACTCTCATCATATTGTGAAGACTCAAATCAAATAAAATTGAACATCAAATCAATCACAAGTTCTGTTGAGAATCTTTGACCAAAACTTCTTGAGTTACTAGACAGTAAGTCCTGTCAAATGATCGTTTTATCCTTGATCATGATGGGAAGACTCGAACAAAATAAAATTCTAATAATTGAATCAATCTCAATGTTTCTCAAGAATCTTTGATCAAAATTTCTTGAATTACTAGACACTAAGTTCTGCTATCTTTAATTATGATAGGAAGACTCAAACAAAATAAAATCCTAACAATTAAATCGATTGCAAGGTCTTTTGAGAGTCTTTGACCAAAACCTTTTGAATTACTGCACACCAAGCCTGCCAAATGGTTGTTTTACCATTGATCATGATGGGAAGACTTGAACAAAACAAAACGTTAACAATCGAATCGATTTCAAGCTCTCTTAAGAATCTTTAACCAAAAATCTCGAATTAGTTACTGATCTTGCCAAATGGTTNTGGAGAGAGAAGAAGGTTTCAAGAACTCGACGCCAGTGAAGTTGCTGAATGAACTGGTGGAAAAGAAGAGCGATGACAAATTGGAGAATTTGGACTGGGAAGACGTGTTCCTTCTCTCTGATGATAACGAGTGGCCATCAAAGACCCCAGGATTCAAGTAAGTATATTCAGTACTAGTTCTAATCACTTCCATCAGCACAGAAAAGTAAAATTCACCATTAACGTTAATGCTATCACCCAGTTTCTAATGAATCCTAGGAGACTGACAGTATAAACGAGCGGGAAATAGAACGTATAAATGCAGGAAATAAATACTTCGATCTAGAAGCGATTGTTCATCTACCTAATTTTCGACATAAGAAAGGGGTGTGAACAATGCCTTTTCTTGTGTCGAAATAATAATGATTCTTGATCATGTTCGTCAAAGATTTCTATCGTAGTTTCAATTTTTCCCAGACTCTTGCTTGGTTGCTGAGAAAATGAAGAAAAAATCTAACAGGATTCATGTATAAAAATCAGCTTATAAATCCTTTTATGTCATTAATAGTTATTTGTAAAAATCCCTCTAGTATGCATATTTTGTCATCAGGCCCCATGGCAGGTCATATTTCTCAAACAAATTCTCTTTCCATTGTTTTGCAAACATAGTGTTGCTTTCGTATGATTCTAAAAGGCAACTTGGTTGCAGACATAGTATTTCTGTCATTTTTTTGGGGGGAGAGGAGAAGGGAGGTTGAACCCTTGATCTTAAAAAGGTAAAATTTTTTCAAAATAAAATTTTTATAAGACAAAGAGTACTATTGGATCGAAGGTCCATTGGTTGCAAACATAGTATTTCTGTCATTGCAAGGTCTCTAAAGGAACAAACATATATAATCTTAGTCTGCATGTAGAGAGTCTGTATATGTGAATATGATTTTATCTCTTCGCCAAATTGTGGCTTAAATACGAGGATTTAATATCCTAGTATTAATGTTATCATGTAAAACTATTATGATTAAATTTCACACAATATATTAAATTTTATTTACTTTTACTAAAATCGACAAAATTAATTCAAACCTCATCAAAATACATGTAAAATGTTTCAAAATAATTTGTCAAAAAATAAAACTTTCAGCTTAATTCCATCACAAAATTAATGGAGAACAACTAAAGTTTAACTCAATTTTACTAGATAATCAACAATTTCAACATTAAAATGTTTAAATTCCACCATTTCAGGTCAATTTATGCTCAATTGTATTAATTGAACTTATAATTTTGACTCAAAACATTAGAGGGCCATTGACAACCAAGGCCCCAAGATGGTAACGTCCTTGTGTGTATTGAATTCGTAACACCCAAAATTACACTGACGTAACTTAAGTTGTCCCAAAGCCTATGCATACAAGGGTCTATTCCTGTATTTTTTGTTTCACTTGTCTTTTATACCGAAATTTGTGTTCAATTGAAATCTTTCATTCTGTATGGAGTATTGGACTTCCTTTCAATATCAGATTGCATAATCTGAACAACTTGTAGAAATGTAAGATACATGTTTAAGTAGCAGCCACTACCTTCAACTACCTTACTTGAGACAATGCTCAAGAAAAATATAGTATTAAAACTTAGATTAATATATCATCTGACTTGTGAATTTAATGAATAATAGGGAAACTATGGCAGAATACCGAGCTGAGTTGAAGAAGCTGGGAGAGAAGGTCATGGAAGCCATGGATGAAAACTTGGGTTTGCCAATAGGATACATCAAGAAAGCTTTCAATGGTGAAGAAGCTGATGCCTTTTTTGGCACTAAGGTGAGCCACTACCCGCCCTGCCCACATCCCGAGAGG